>CM045737.1:35142347-35282347 GCA_024760905.1 Plotosus lineatus | reverse complement strand
TGTCCACGGGAGACAAAGTAGTCGACTGAATAATTCTCTATAATCATATTTTGCCCATATAAATGCAGAAATATATAATATATATAAATGCAGTCATGGGGGGGGGGGTGGCACAAACCAGGGTCTCTCCCTCATGCCGGTCACCAGATAAATGCAGAGGGTTGCGTCAGGAAAGGCATCTGGCGTAAAACAAATGCCAAATAAAATATGCGAATTTCATACCGGATCGGTCGAGGCCCGGGTTAACAACGACCGCCATCAGTGCTGTTAACCAACAGGGTGCTGGTGGAAATTGGACTACTGTTGGTCGAAGATGTCAAAGAAGGAGTGGCGGGAGGCGTGTCCGTAGGCAGAGAGAGAAGAGAAAAGGCAGGAGTCTAGGACTGAAAGCAGGGACTTTGAATGTTGGAACTATGACAGGAAAAGGTAGAGAGCTGGCTGACATGATGCAGAGGAGGAAGGTGGACATACTGTGTGTTCAGGAGACCAGGTGGAAAGGTAGCAAGGCTAAAAGCTTAGGAGCAGGGTTTAAGCTGTTTTTTCATGGTGTGGATGGGAAAAGAAATGGAGTAGGAGCCATCTTGAAGGAGGGGTTTGTCAGGAATGTTCTAGAAGTGAAAAGAGTGTCAGACAGAGTGATGAGTCTCAAGTTAGAAATTGAAGGTGTGATGTTCAATGTTGTTAGTGCTTATGCCCCACAGGCAGGATGTGAGCCAGAAGAAAAGGAGAGATTCTGGAGTGAGTTAGATGAGGTAAAAGAGTGGTCATTGGGGCAGACTTCAAAGGACATGTTGGTTCAGGAAACAGAGGGGATGAGGAAGTGATGGGCAGGTTTGGTATCCACGACAGGAACACAGGAGGACAGATGTTGGTAGATTTTGCAAAAAGGATGGAAATGGCTGTGATGAATACTTTCTTCCAGAAGAGACAGGAGCATAGGGTGATTTATAAAAGCGGAATTAGGAGCAAACAAGTAGACTACATCTTGTGCAGGTGATGTAATTTGAAGGAAGTCAGTGACTGCAAAGTAGTAGTGGGTGAGAGTGTTGCAAACAGTATAGGATGGTGGTGTGCAGGATGACGCTGATGGTGAGGAAGGTGAAGAAGGCAAAGGCAGAGCAGAAGACAAAGTGGTGGAAGCTGAAAAAGGAAGAGTGTCGTGTCTTCAAGGAGGAGTTGAAACAGGCTTTGGGTGGTCAGGAAGTGCTTCCAGATGACTGGACAGCTACAGCTAATGTGATCAGAAAGACAGGTAGGAGAATACTTGGTGTGTCATCTGGAAGGAGAATAGATAAGGAGACTTGGTGGTGGAATGAGGAAGTGCAGGAGTGTGTACAAAGGAAGAGGTTAGCTAAGAAGAAGTGGGACATTTAGAGGACCGATGAGAGTAAACAGGAGTACAGGGAGCCACAGCGTAAGGTGAAGGTAGTGGTGTCAAAGGCCAAACAGAGGGCATATGATGACTTGTATGCTCAGTTGGAAAGTAAAGAGGGAGAAAATGATTTATACAGGTTGGCACAGCAGAGAACTAAAGATGGGAAGGACGTGCAGCAAGTTAGAGTGATTAAGGACATAAAGGGAAATGTGTTGACTGATGACAGAAGTGTGCTGGGAAGATGGTAGGAGAACTTTGAAGAGCTGATAAATGAGGGAAATGAGAGAGAAAAAAAGAGTAGAATAGGTGACCATCGAGGACCAGGAAGTAGCAAAGATTAGTAAGGGTGAAGTGAGGAGGGCTTTAAAGAGGATGAAGAATGGAAAGGCAATTGGTCCTGGTGACATACCGGTGGAGGTATGGAATTGTCTAGGAGAGGTAACAGTAGATTTCCTGACAAGAACATTCAACAAGGTCTTAGAGAGTGAGAGGATGCCAGAGGAATAAAGGAGAAGTGTGCTTGTGCCCATTTTTAAGAACAAAGGAGACGTGCAGAGTTGTGGCAGCTACAGAGAGATGAAGTTGATGAGCCATACGATGACGTTATGGGAAAGAATAGTGGAAGCTAGACTAAGGGCAGAGGTCAGCATTTGTGAACAACGGTTTGGTTTCATGCCAAGAAAGAGCACCACAGATGCAGTGTTTGCCTTGAGGATGTTAATAGAGAAGTACAGAGAAGGTCAGAAGGAGCTGCATTGTAACTTTAAGGATCTGGAGAAAGCATATGACAGGGTGCCGAGAGAGGAACTGTGGTATTGCATGAGGAAGTCTGGAGTGGCAGAGAAGTATGTTAGAGTGGTGCAGGACATGTATGAGAGATGTAAGAGAGTGGTGAGGTGTGCTGTTGGTGTAACAGAAGAGTTCAAGCTGGAGGTAGGACTGCATCAAGGTTCAGCTCTGAGCCCCTTCTTGTTTGCGATGATGATGGACAGGCTGACAGACGAGGCTAGACAAGATTCCCCGTGGACTATGATGTTTGCAGATGACATTGTGATCTGTAGTGAGAGCAAAGAACAAGTGGAGGAAAATCTAGAGAGGTGGAGGTATGCCCTGAAAAGGAGGGGAATGAAGGTTAGCCTCAGTAAGACAGAATACATGTGTGTGAACGACAAGGACCCAAGAGGAACGGTGAGGTTACAGGGAGCAGAGATAAAGAAAGTTGAGGATTTAAAGTACTTCGGCTCAACAATCCAGAGCAGTGGAGAGTGTGTAAAAGAGGAGAAGAAGCGTGTGCAGGTAGGTTAGAATAATTGGAGAAAAGAGTCCGGTGTGATATGTGATAGGAAGGTATCGGCAAGAATGAAAGGAAAAGTGTACAAGACGGTGTTGAGGCCAGCGATGTTGTATGGTTTAGAAACAGTGGTCCTGGGGAAAAGACAGGAGGCAGAGTGGGAGGTAGCAGAGATGAAAATGTTGAGGTTCTCTTTGGGAGTAACGAGGATGGATAGGATCAGGAATGAGCACATCAGAGGGACAGCACATGTAAGATGTTTTGGAGACAAAGAGGGGCTAGATTGAGATGGTTTGGACATGTTCAGAGGAGGGATAGTGAGTATATTGGTAGTAGGATGCTGAGGTTGGAACTACCAGGCAGAAGGCCTAGAGGAAGACCAAAGAGACGATTAATGGATGTGGTGAAGGAGGACATGAAGGTAGTTGGTGTCAGAGAAGATGATGCAGAGGATAGGGTGAAATGGAGGCAGATGATTCGCTGTGGCGACCCCTGAAGGGAACAGCCAAAAGGAAAAGAAGAAGAAGATGAATCATATTTTAGTTCTTTATTATCCAGGGTGGGTAAGTGAATCAAAACAGAAAACAAAAACACAGATTTCCACTGCCTTGATGACTTTGAAAGAGCCATATTACAGTTTTCCTCATATTTTGAAATAAAAATATGACTTTTTTATTTTTCATTAAAAATATACTGTATTTTTAAAGTGTACAGTCGTTACTGTGGGAAGGTGCTGCAATAATCATTCAACTTTTCTGATGGCAACAGTTCAATAATTTATTTATCCCGAGGCAATTATGCAATACCAAGAATTCTTCAATGATCTTTGACCAATCAGTAATGAGAAAATCTCTTGAATAAATAATAATGTCTATTAACCTGAAATAGGGAAACAAATATAGATGGACTGTTCCTCTGCAGGTAATTGATGCAAAATGAATTTTAAAGGCATAACTCCCAAATTTTAAGCATCATAATAATATTTAAGTGATCCTGCCTGTGGGGCAACAGCACGAACAACATTGAACATCACGCCTTCAATTTCTAACTTGAGACTCATCACTCTGTCTGACACTCTTTTCACTTCTAGAACATTCCTGACCAACCCCTCCTTCAAGATGACTCCTACTCCATTTCTTTTCCCATCCACACTATGATAAAACAGCTTAAACCCTGCTCCTAAGCTTTTAGCCTTGCTACCTTTCCAACTGGTCTCCTGAACACACAGTATGTCCACCTTCCTCCTCTGCATCATGTCAGCCAACTCTCTACCTTTTCCTGTCATAGTTCCAACATTCAAAGTCCCTACTTTCAGTCCTAGACTCCTGCCTTTCCTCTTCTCTCTCTGCCTACGGACACGCCTCCCGCCTCTCCTTCTTCGACGTCTTCGACCAAGAGTAGTCCAATTTCCACCAGCACCCTGTTGGTTGACAGCACTGATAGCGGTCGTTGTTAACCCGGGCCTCGATCGATCCGGTATGAATTTCTTTTGACTCACATATTTTATTTGGCGTTGGTTTCATGCCGCATGCCCTTCCTGACGCAACCTTCTGCATTTATCCGGGCTTGGGACCGGCGTGAGGGTGGGCACTGGCTTCTGCACCCCCCCAACGGCTACATTGATGTTTATTTCTTCAAATATTGGCCCAAAATCAATACTTTTCCTTCAGGAAATAATTTTTCCACAATTCGAATGCAACTTGGTGAACAGAGGGTTAATGTGACCATAACATTTTCCAACATTTTTCAGACATTTACTTAAAATTTTAACTGTAACTTTTTGGGAGTCGACAAATAACGTAATCGAAACTTTTGTGCAACGTTGTAACATAAATTGTTTGCTGGGTTGTTTCACTGTTTCCCAACGTTAAATAAAACCAAGGTATCTGATTCATTATATCATGCTTTCCTTCTGCTGTGTTCTTTGTTGAGTAAATACGTCTTCGCCAAGACCATTATGAGTACAGTGTACATCTATCTGGTATGACATCATCTCTGTAGGCTGAAATGTTGAGGTTACTATGAAGTGTATTATCAATTTTTTTCACGATTTGTCAGCAGACGACAGAACAAAGCAATGAAGGCTCAAGATGAAACTATATCACACTGAACTTTATTTGTGTTCCAGGTGTAAAGGGTTCAAATTTCGGTTGAGTAATAAAGAAATGAAGCAGCAGCAGAGTAAGTGGCCTGAGGCTGATACTCCTCCCACTCCACAAGCTCCACCCTCCTTTTGGTGCAGATATGCTACACTCTGTACTATCTTGGTAGTTCTGATCATCTGTGCTTTTCTGGGAGTTGTGATAGGTGAGTGATGCAGTGCGTAAAAAACATGTTACTTTAACAGCTTGAACAGCCCAAAATTTAATGTATAGAATAGAATGAACCATTTTTAACTCGGCTGATCTGCTTTATACAGTTTGTATGTTTAATGCAACACCTAATAAGCTCAAGTCTGACCATTGTTATTGTTATAATTTTGCGAGATTTTGGGAACATTTTTGAGACTTTCCTTGAAAAAAAAATAAGAAGGAAAAAGACCTCGTGACTTTGTGAGCAGATAGCCACTGTCCAAATCATATCACAACCTTTGGATGTACAAGTTGAGAGGACTGGTTGACGGCCCCATCAGTGTGTAACGCCCAACATATTTGCATGTCGAAATGGATATTTTCACCAAGCAATGACTGATTGTCAATGTTTTCAACCCAAATCAGTAATCATCTCAATCACTGATCATCCACCTGCAGACTTCTTCGCTCTTTGTTGTAAACCTTTTTCTTGACAGTATTTAAAATGAGTTATTCTGTATATACTGTACATCTGTAACTATATCCTTCGTGACTAGTTTCGAACGTCTACTAAAACAAACAGAAATTTGTACTTTGTAAATCCTGTACAAATTTTCATGTACGATCTTTGTTACACGCCTTACTATTGGCTATTTGAGTTGAACTTCGGTGTTAGCATGGCATGAAACATTCATTCATTCATTTTCTGAACCACTTAATCCTAATTAGGGTTGCCGGGAGACTGGTGCCCATCTCAGCTGACTCTGGGCGAGGGCAGAGAACACTTTAGACAGCTCACTTGGCCATTGCAGGGCAGAAACACGCTGATGGCTATGCAGCCTACTCTTGTCGACAGTTATACCCCCAATTCAGTGGAGCGCGGCAGACTCGCGGAAGCAAAACTGTAGTCATCCTCCAACGTTCCTCAGTCATTCTGTCATCTTCCGTGTCCTTCTGTATGATTCCGAAGGTATTCCTCCTCTTCCAACAAGGCAAAATTTTCCGCGAACGTGTTTTTGAACATGTGTTCCCTCACGTTTCGCAGTCCTTCCGCAAACATTCTGTCCTTTCTGTGAACGTTACATGACTTATCCGAAGGTCTTCCTTTGCTGTCCGCACTGGTTCCGAAAGTGATCCGAGCACTTTTACGCATGCATTCCGACATTGTACCGCAGTCTTTCCGTGTCCTTTCCGCACGTGATCGTTCCAATGGTGTTCCGAAGGTGCAATTTTCCGTGTAAAAATGCCGAAGCTCCTCTGTAGAGTGCGTCCTGTGCCTTTCCACCATGATCATTACATTCCACGCTCCAGTGAAATCGGCATATTAGGATTTGTTCTTTTACATGAACCTCACACCATAGACAGTGAGAGACATGGTCAACCTTTGATAACCCAGTTAGCTGCACTGAGGGGACAGTGACAACCTGTTGAGAGTGGGGCTTGAACCCCCAACCTCAATGATCCAGCAACTTTACCACCAGGCCACCACTGCCGGCAGGAAACATAAGTAAAAGCTTTCTAGATTAATGTGAAGAAGAATGGTATTTATGCTGCTGCTTTTATTTTTTCATGTCAATTTTTCAATCTAAAAAAAAATTAATATTGCATCAGAAACAGCATTCCTGAACAGCTGCCAGTAGTGTGTCCCACTGGGATGATTTAATCACAAATTTGCTGGTATAATCTTTTATTAATTTTTAACTACCACAAACTTCTAGCTCACTCTGCACACACTTAGGGTGAATAAAGTAAAAATATACATTTAATTTTTCTGACCGGATTATTTTGTGAATTGATCAGTTATGGATTTTTTTGTGTATTATGTTAAGTGTACTCAGTGCAGAAGGAGCGTTACTTCATGGATACAGTGGAGTTAAAAGGCCTGCAGTACAAAACTGACCTCAAGGATAAAATGTCTGCGTATTTTATAATCCTGACTGCCACTTTGGAAACCAAGGTAGGTGCAGAACAAAGTAAAAGGCCAAGCATGTAAACATTCGAATTTAGTCTGGATATTTTGAATGTCTTGTAGTAGGAAAGCTGTTCAACTGGGCTTTTATTATAATTTTTAAATACTAGTATGTTCCAAAAATGTACCTGTCGATAAAGGGAAATATGAATTACCCCTACCACCTCATAGTGTTTTATTTCTTTTTAGCTACACTGAACAGTCATATCATTAACAACCCCTGACTGATTTACAGACTGAAAACTGGCCCTTTTCTACCGTAGCCTGAATTATCAGATTTGTGATGCAGCAGCTCCTATGTAGAATCAGAAGAAACGTCCCTACATACGTCAATGAGACTTGTGCACTCATGATACTTTTGCCAGGTCACTGGTTGTCCTTCCTTGGGTAACCTTTGGTAGATACAGGGATCCCTCGCTACTTCGTGCTTCAATTCATGTGGCTTCAGTGCATTGCGTTTTTTTTTGTTTTTTTTTAATATTCATCGAATTAAAAAATAAGGATATTAAGGAAAAATAGGGAAAAAGTTAAGGGAAATGCCGCAAAACAAGGCCAATTATGCAAATCCCCCCCAAAAGAAACAAACAAACAAAAAAAACAACCCATAACCCCTCATCAAAACTATTTATACTGTATTTTTATGTGAGGTGCGCATCTAAGTATGCACATGCATTTGTGTTGTGCGCTGGCGCGACTGTATGTGTGTGTATTTCTATTTTATTTACATCTTATGCATTTTTAAAAATATTTAACTGTTATTATACACATTTATAGCGTTGAACATGTAGTTATTGATGTTATATACACATATGCATCTACGTATACGTCAGTCGGGGGGGTTGATCCTACTTTGTGGAATTCGGCGGTCGCGGGGGGATCTCGGTCCCAATTAACCATGGAAAGTGAGGGATCCCTGTATTTACCACTGTATACTAGAATCACCCCAAAAGGACACGAATAGACTCAGTCATTGAGCCATCACAATGTGGCCCGAGGCAAAGTCCTCAAATAATTATACTTGCTCGTTTTTTCTGCTTCCAACACGTCATCTTTAATAACTCAGTGTTCACTTTCTGTCAAATACATCCAATTCCTTTGCAGGTGCCACTTTAGCAAGATAATTACCAGTAATGTACCAAAGGTGAGGGGAATGTCAATGAATATTCATTTTTTGCAAAATTACCCAAGTCCGAGCCGCATAATTGCATTAATATTTACTACCACCTGAGCAAAAAAACAACAAAAAAACACGCTAACATCTGTTGTTCTTGTTGTGGTATATGAGTTCACCCTTGACAGCTCACCAGGCCATTGCAGGGCAGAAAACACGCTGACAGCTATGTAGCCTACTCTTGATGAAAGTCAGCAGTGGTTCTTTTATCTGCCTAATACAGACTTTGACAATGTGACAACCCATTGACAGTGGGACTTGAATCCCCAACCTTGGGATAAGTAATCCAGCATCCTACCACCGGGCCACCACTGCCCCACTGATAAATGCATCTGCAAAGAGCAAAGACGTGGTCATATGGCCACCAAACCAGAATCCCTCAATGCCTCAGCTTCGCATAAAAATTCTGTCCTTTATAATTAAGAACAGAATCGGTGACAAAGGAGAGCCTTGGTGGATTCCTACCCTCACTGAAAACGAATTCTGGCTCCGGTGGTACAGAGACCTAAAGTCCCATAACAACGGGTCTGGTATACTGTTCTCCCAGAGTGCCCCCCACAAAATAGCCCAAGGAACACGATTAGAAGCCTTCTCTAAATCAATAAAGCACATATGGACAGACTGGGCAAACTGTTATGCCCCCTCCAGGACAGATACTGATAGATATTCAAAGTAAAACGTTATCCATACATAACACTGGACAACAAATTTTTTACTTTTTTTCTGCTGACTGAAAAACTAACACTTGTTTTTACATCATTTTGGTAAAATGATTTAAAAAATTACATTATTTTTTTCCTATCATGTCACATTTTCATTCTGTGGCATGTGCTCCTGTGGTATTGGTGGCTGTCATGCCCATCAGATTAAGTTGGAAAACTACCAACTTAAACCTGAATTAAACTTCCTGGTCGTGTTTCAGATTGAAAATCAAGTTAAATCAACATGACTGCTGCTCGTAGAAACTGTTTGAATAGTCCAAATGCAGTTTGCTATATATGTGGAAGCTTTACTGTACCCTGTCAGAGGATAAACATCGGTGACTTTGTGAAGAAAGTCTACTTGAATTACTTTGGTTTGCCAAAGAAAGATATATTAATAATCATATATAAGCTCTTGTACTGTCTGTCTGGCTTCCTTTCGGCTTTTCCCTTTTACTCGGGAGTCGCCACAGCGAATCATCTGATTCGCACATTTGATTTGGCAGAGGTTTTTTACGTCGGATGCCCTTCCTGTCACAACCCTTTTTAGCAAGGGACAGAAACACGCTGACGACTTTGCAGCTACTCTTTACGAAAGTCAGCAATGGTTCTTTTACATGCCTCTCACCATAGACAGTGAGAGACATGGCTGGCCTTTGATAACCCAGTTAGCGGCACTGGGGGTAGAATAATATTTCAAAAATAAAGTAATTTTGCAATGTTTAATGGAAAGGTGATTGATGGCGGAAACACGCTGACGGCTATGCAGCCTACACTTGTCGAAGGTCAGCAATGGTTCTTTTACATGAACCTCTCACCATAGACAGTGAGAGACATGGCCCGCCTTTGATAACCCAGTTAGCTGCACTGGGGGGGACAGTGACAACTTTGTGGCGAGTGGGACTCGAACCCCCAACCTTTGGATCAGCGATCCAGCTATACCACTAGACCACCACTGCCCCTATATAAGCTCTTGTACTGAAACTGAATAATTTCTTAAAAATCAAATACATTCCTATGCGGGATTATTTTATGAGCACTTTGTACTAAAAGTTGTTTTAGTCACGAGATCAATTTTAATTTTTGATTTCAGTATAATGACCTGATTGTTATTGTTATCCAGTCCAGACTTGTACATATTCATCACAGAAATGATTTATGACATTATTTGCTGGAACATTATTGTCTCTAAATAGTAAAAAAAAAAAAATCAAAAGACTTCCGAGACAAAAAGCATTTATTCGGCACCATTGAATTATTCAAAAACAAGTATTTTTTCCTTTTCGCTGTTCACTTTCAGGGGTCGCCACAGCGAATCATCTGCCTCTATCTTCATGGTACTCATATTAATGATTCACATATCGATTTGGCAGAGGTTTTTACATCGGATGCCCTTCCTGACACAACCCTTTACAAAGGGCAGAAACACGCTGACGGCTTTGCAGCTCCTCTTTACGAAAGTCCGCAATGGTTCTTTTACATGAATCTCCCACCATAGACAGTGAGAGACATGGCCCGCCTTTGATAACCCAGTTAGCGGCACTGGGAAAATAGCGACAACCCTGCGGATAATGGGACTCGAATAATTAAAAAAGAAGTCTCCAATAAAAATTAGCAAAACTTGTGTTGAGCAATGCAATGTAGTTTTACTGTATAAAATAATGTACATTTTACTTTTCCATTATTTTTACAGATCCAGAATATTTTCCTCACATCATCGATTGCACCCCATTTTGTCTCCTGCCATATTGTTACATACGGGTATGTGTATAGTTCCTGAGCTTTCTATATACTGTAGATATTTATGAAGCATCCTTTATTTTATTGTGCATGCTGCTGTGTGTTTCAGGAACATCAGTCATAACGTGATGGCGACACTTCGTTTGGTTTTCAGAGTGTCTATATTTCAAATACAATTTACTGAGTACACAGACCGTTTCCTCCAGGAGCAGATTCACTATGGCGTTCAGGCTTTAGTCAGTCAAAACCTGCTGACCATTCCCGGGTTTGGAGAAATTCAGAGCATCATCCTTCTGGGTAAAAGAAACTTCTGGGACAGTTAATTTTTACACATCTTAATGCATCTGCTCCTCAAGAGTCTGATTTCTCTTATACCAAAGAAAATATTTACAATCTTTCCCCCCACGTTGTATGCATGTTTATTTATTGTATTTAATTTAAATAGGTTCATTCCTGATCTAGCAGGTCTCTCTTATTGTCTCCAGAAAAAAAAAGAAAGAAACTCAACAGATTGCCTTGTTACAAAGGTTATATTCCTTCGTCTTGAAAACATCAAGAAACTTAAAGCAGCAAACCGCTGACCCTGGGCACTCAATAAACTCTCATTCATTCATTTGCTGAACAGCTCAAGCCTACTCAGATTGCAGTGAGGCTGGAGCATGTTTCAGCAGATACTGGGCGAATGCAGGGAAAATCTGAACAGCTAGCCGGACCATTGCATCAACAACATACACTAATGCACACACACACACCCACACACACACCCACCCCATCCATACCTAGGGGCAGCCATTTAACCTGATATGCATGTCATTAGAATGTGTGAAGAAACCCACGTAAGCACGTGGAGAGCATACAGACGCCACACAGAAACAGTGGAGCCCAGGACTGGAACTCAGGACGTTCTTGCTGTCACTTTAGTGGGTGTGCTAACTATTACGCCACCATGCTGCCACACTGAGTTAATGTATGAATCAAATGAACTGAGTGACTGTCTGTCTTCCTTTCGGCTTTTCCCCTTTTACTCAGGAGTTGCCACAGCGAATCATCTGATTCGCACGTTTGATTTGGCAGAGGTTTTTTACGTCGGATGCCCTTCCTGTCACAACCCTTTTTAGCAAGGGACAGAAACACGCTGACAACTTTGCAGCTACTCTTTACGAAAGTCAGCAATGGTTCTTTTACATGCCTCTCACCATAGACAGTGAGAGACATGGCCCGCCTTTGATAACCCAGTTAGCTGCACTGGGGGGGACAGTGACAACCTTGTGGAGAGTGGGACTCGAACCCCCAACCTTTGGATCAGTGATCCAGCGCACTATACCACTAGACCACCACTGCCCCTTGTGTGTGACTATCCCCACAGAAACATATTTTATGCCATTTCTGTGCTGTTTATTGTGTGCTATACCATTCCCAGTGAACAAGCTTTTCGAACCTTAAATTAGGTTGAATCCGAATCTGCTTTTAATCAGAACTACTGTCAGAGCAGATGTTACAGAAAATTAATGAACTTTTTAAAATCAGATTTGAGGACTCAATAATGCAGTAAATAATAGATTTGTGGAATAATGGCAGAGTGGATAGCACATCTGCCTCACAGAAAGAATGTCATTGGTTTGAATCCTGGTGACATGTCTTCTTCAACCCCCCCCCCCCTCCCCCATCCCACACACACACACACACACACACACACATGCTTGCATGGGTTTGCTTTGGGTACTTCGGTTTTCTCACAGTCTGATGATATGCATATTAGGCTGTCAGGCTGTTTCAGTTCACCCCTAGGTGTGAGTGTGAATGGTTGTGTGTCCTGGCCCTGCATTGGACTGGCTCAGGGTGTACACCATCTTCGCCTGGAGATGGCTGAGACAGGCTCCAGCTTACCCGATGACCCTAGTAGAATAAGCACTTGGCAAATGAAAAACTTGATGGGAATATACCAAAATAAGATTTTATTCATGTATTTATTCCATTTTTTTATCATGATGGAGGCAGAACAAACAAGCACAAAGCAGTATAACAGCATCTCTTCATCGTACACAATGCATTGTGCAGAAATATAGAGAAAATAATTAAACTCACAGTTTTATAGGTAATATTTTCACATTGAGGCAGGTCAGGTGAGCATGTTAGCCCTGCACTAGATTGATGAGCTGTTCAGGTTGTGTACTCCACCTTTGCATAGAGTTGGTGGAGATGGGCTCCAGCCTACCTGGAGTCATGGTAGGATAAACCAAATGAATAAATAAATGAGGAAGGCAAAAATATGTGGTACACTGAAGCCTGATTTGCATTTGTAAATTTAAAATCGTGATGAAAAAATAAGTTTAGACAATCTATATTTATTTCTCTCTTTTTTTATTGTATACTTTTCTTTTCTCAGGTGCTAGTGGAAAGTCATTGCCCATAATTAACTCTAATACAAGTAAGAATGTATTTAATTATACTTCTCTTCAATTTTCTTATAAAGTGCATTTCATCACTGTTTAATATGTTTCTAGATCTGGAAACTTTCCCAGTAAGCTGAATGCAATCAATTGCATAAAAATGAGCGAAAGAAGAAATTGTGTTGATTTTGATTGTCCACTCACTCACTATTTCCACTATGTTGTGAGTCAGGCTTGGGAAGGGTAGAGTAGGTCTACCACTGAGGTTACTTTCCCCTATTTTACTGTTTTATATGGGTCGTGTTAATGCACACTTAATATATTGAAAATGATTATACAGTGGTAGCTTGACTCACGAGTGTACCACGAGTGTAATGAATTTTCCATGATACGAGCTTCGATCCCACCAAAAATCCGCCCCATTCAACAAACAAAATTTTGATTTACAAGCTCTGCTGGGTAAATGGCTTTTCCGGACCAATTAGCCTTGTATTCTTCTGCATGTATTCCGCCGTGCTCCGAGAACTCCTTGTGTAGTGCTTCTCAATTATTTTCTGTGATACCTCCTATAGGAAGAAAAAAAATCATTCCCCCTGTGAGCTTTTTCTCTATATATAACAATATCACAATTACTTAATCACGGCAAGTCATTATCTACAGATTACATTTTCTCCCTAATTTAGTCATATCCAATGCCCACCCGTCAAATATCACCTTCCTTATCACATGACCACCATCAACCAGGAAAGGGCAAAAGCATACATACTCCCTCTGTGACATGCAATGCCAGCAACCCGCCTCTTTTCAAGCTGCTGTGCATGTGTATTTGGTTGTAGTTTAACACACTTAGAGTGAAAACTCTGTCCACCCCCCCAATACAAATGCCCATGAATGGTTGGCGATTGGTGAGTGACAGGGAAGTGAATGTATAACCTGGATTCGCACTTGCGATCTCTGGTTTAATTGTCATGTAACTTGTTGATGTACGGTTCGGGATGAAAAAATCATGGATGAAAAAATTCTATGAAAAAAAGTAAAATGGCTCCAGCATTATAGATTTTCATAACATTCATGCCTTTGAATGAATTCATCTCTCTATATCTCTGTTTATTCACCAAACATGCATTTTCACATTTCCTGTTGCGGTAACCAATAGATTTGAGTGACAATAGGATTAAAGACCTTGCGCAAGGATACTTGCATTCATACATACATTAATTCTGAAGCGATCTGATCACAACAAACTATATTTAATTTAATAAAAACTAATTTTTCTAATTTTAATTTTTACCAAAAAAGTAAAAATGACAGGTTATTTTATATAATTATTAAAGAAACATTATTATTATTTTAAATTTACCTGTTTCTTATATGAATATGTCATACAGCATGTGGCAGGAAATTGGTGGTGGATAGTCGGGTTGTTGGGGGTAAAAATGCCCGACATGGTGATTTGCCCTGGCAGGTGAGTCTGAGACTCCATGGCCATCACACCTGCGGAGCCTCCATCATCAATCACCGCTGGCTGGTCAGTGCTGCACATTGCTTTGAGAGGCAAGTACTCAACCCGTCAAGAGCTAAACATTTTGACAGCTCATTTTTTAACTCATCATTGAATGACAACTACACTATGAAACACCTTAACTAGTGAATCAGCAAATCCCCCAACCATTAAATCACTCAATTACTAAACCCTATAATGATTAATCTCCCAATGATAATCAACAAAGCCCTAAAACCAATGCAACCATTCTACCACAAAAGCTCTAAATGAATGACACAGTGAGTAAACAATAAACTTTACCATTTAACCATTAAACTACTAAACCACCAAACCTCTGAAGCCACTCCAGCCTTCAACTACCAAACATATTGTACTTCTATACCACTCAACCTCTAAACCACAAACACTCAAGTATGAAACTGCTTAACTTCTAAACCACCAACCTGCTCAACCAACAAACCATACAAGAACACTGTGCCATTAAACAACTGACACTTTAATCACCAAAATCTGTGAAATACTGAAATCCCTCAAATCTCCTTGGTTGTTTCTTGAATCGAGGAAGATGATTGGCTGTGCTCTCATCGGTGAGTATGCATGTGACTTCGGAGTCCAAAGGCCGAAGCGCACACTTGTTGTAGAGATGACAGTAGACGACATTCGGTGTTTCCATTGGCGGGCTGCTTCAAGATGCAAGCGGCGGTCATCCTCAAAGGCTACAGCTGTTTGTTGGGTCAAGGAGCACTAATGCTGTCTGTCAATAGCTGTCAGCACGAGTTGGCCAGGCTTGATATCTGCCCATTTGAAGTTTGCCTTGAGGTTGTCCTTGTATCTCTTCTTTGGTGAACCTTGGTTGCGGTTTCCTTTAACCAGTTCTCCATAGAAGAGTTGGCGTGGGATTCTGGACTTCTCCATCCTGATGACATGTCCTGTCCACCGAAGTTGGGCTTTGATGAGCTTGGTGGTGTTGGCTCTGTCTAACACAGGGGTGCTCCAACCTGCTCCTGGAGATCTACCTTCCAGATGACTTTATCTCCAACCCTAATGTGGCCCATGTGACATGTAAGGTCCAGTCAGGTCTTGATTAGATGATTGGATGATTAGGAGGGCATGATTAGGGTTGGAGCGAATGTCTTCTGGAAGGTAGATCTCCAGGAGCAGGATTGAGCACCCCTGGTGTAACACCTCTTGGTTTGTGACACGGTCCTGCCACCATATCTTCATGATAGAGCAGAGGGAGCGTTGGTGAAACTGCTCAAGCTTTTTGAAGTGTCTTTGGTACACAGTCCATGTCTCGCAACGATACAAAAAGAACGTTCAAATCCTTCAAATACAGCAGTACTAAACTACTCACTGGCTTAGCAACTAAAGAACCTTCTCAACCAACCAATCAACATCTAAAGCCTTCAATCAATAAATCACTCTACTTTTAAAATTTATTCCTATTTCTTTCTGATAGGTTGAATTAATAAGGTTAACAACCTTGCCCATGGACATGAGTGGCTGATTGGCGATGCAGAGTCTCAAACCCTGACTCTGTAATTAATAAAACAGAGGATTAATTGATGGATTCACCATTACCCCCTCAACCACTGTGCTGATAAACTTTTATATCTCTCACCTACTAAACTACTGAACCATTGATCCACTCGTTTCCATAATATTCTAACCAACCATCCTCTCAATCACTAAACTCTGAAACATGACTGTTGAAGGAAATATATATTATTTATTATAACTATATAAAGACAACAAGTGGGGCCGGTGGTGTAGTGGTTAGGGTGGTGCACTCACAATCAGGAGGTTGTGTGTTTTAATCCCAGTTAGACCCCCACTGTGCTAAGACCTGTGGGCAAGGGCTTAACCACAAGTGTGCCTCTGTTCACCCAGCAGTATAAATGGGTACCAGTAAAAATATACTGGGAAGGTAACCTGCGATGGACTAGCGTCCCATAAAGGAGGAGTTGGACTCCTGGTTGCTTCACGCAACAGAAACCGGGGATAAGTACCGGCCTGATGAGCCACTATGGCTTGGGTGTAAAAAGCCAAACAGACTTTATATAAAGACAACAAACCACATTTAGTTCACTAAAGATAATAGATTTGTATAGGTTTAGATTTATTTGGTTTTGTTTGATAATCTAATGAAACTTCTAAACCACATAGTTCTTTCCTTAAAAAAAAAAAGTTTAGGCCTATTAAACAAATCTCTCCTGTTCTCTGCAGCAGTAAAAACCCAAGAGACTGGACAGCACTGGTTGGAGCAAATTTAGTAACTGGTGTGGAGACGGAAGCAGTCACAGTGAATATCAAGTCACTGATCATCTCGCCTCGTTACGACCACATGAACTTGGACAGCGACGTGACCATGCTGGAGCTGGAAGAGCCACTGACCTTCACTCCTTACATCCAACCCGTCTGCATCCCTTCCTCATCTCATGTTTTTAATCCTGGACAAGACTGCATCATTTCTGGCTGGGGAACCATCAAACAGGACAACAGTGAGTGGAGATGAGGGGTAAATAAATACAATCTGCTCACAGAAGGTCTACCACCTCTCAGAGTGGATTCAGAATGTAGTGACTGGTAAAATGGATTGACCATGAAATATCAATTATCGTAGCCTTTTATAAACTACTGCCAAACGTAAAGGGAGTGGGATGTCTCTGATGATATACAGTACCGTATATTTCGGACTATACGTCGCTCAGGAGTACAAATCGCATTGGCCAAAAAATACATAATAAAGAAGAAAAAACATACATAAGTCGCAGGACTATACAGTCGGCCCCCTTCTTACGAAAAACCCTGAATACGAAAAATCCAATATACGAAAAACATTTTCCTGAATTTTTGTCCTCTGTATACAAAACAACTTCTTCTTATGAAAAGCGCTAAACGCACCATTCAAACAATGCGCGAGTTGTTCTCTCATTGGCTGTCTCCCAACATCCCGCCCTGCTGGCCTCCCATTGGCTAGGAGGGATGACGCAGGTCCCTCCCACTGGCTATCTCTCAACATCCCGCCCCGCTGGCCTCCCATTGGCTAAGGGGGATGACGCTGTGTTCCAACTTTGTTCAAGTTTGTCTGAAGTGTGTTCATGTTTGTGTGTCATTCCAACTGCATTTTATGGCTCAGGCTTTTAACCTTCCATAAACATTTGTAAGATTATAACTCTGCTAAGAAGACATGGTCAACACACGCGCGCGCGCACACACACACACACACACACACACACACACACACACACACACACACACACACACACACACACACACACACACACGTGTGATTCCCAGTGAACGTGATTTCCGGTGCCATGGTCATTGTAAGATTATAACTCTGCTAAGAAGACATGGTCAACATGAAGTAAGTACCTTAAAAGGTATGCTTTTATCATTTTTAAAGTGTTTATGGGGTAGTCTTGGAGCCTTGGAACGAATCACACGTTTTATATGTAAAATGTGCCTCTACTTACGAAAACTCCAGGTTCCGAAAAAGGCGCTGGAACAGATTAATTTCGTAAGAAGGGGGCCGACTGTATGTATAAGGACTATAAGTCGCAAACTTATGGAAACTGTCTGCCTGAACTTGGAAATCTGCTGGTAGTTTATGTGATGCTGTGGTCCTCGCTCTGATAGAGCGAGGGGGTTGCGTTGCATGAAGCGGTAACACCAAGAAAGTCCTCACGCAAAGTCATTTATATTCATCTCCTTGACAACTACGTAGACGTGAAGATGCTACTGCACTGTTGACAAGCCTCTCCCTGCTGCATGTTGCTCAAAACCCCACGTGCGAGCTCGTTCTTCTAGCTGTGGCCAGCTAGCTTTTAGCCCACAATTAGCTTTTAGCTTTTTAGCTACCGGTATTAACTTTTTTGTTTTCTTCATTGCAGTAATAGTAATATCTGCTTTTCTGCCCTCTTGTTACAATTGTATGTAATAATTTGACTACCTGAGTGTGGAGATGCAGCTGCACTGTTGACAACCTCTCCCTGCAGCACGTTGCTCAAGACCCCATGTGCGAGCTTATTCCTCTAGCTGTGGCCATTTTGCTTTTAGTCTGCAATTAGCTTTTTTTGTTTTCTTCATTGCAGTAATGGTAATCTCCACTTTTCTTCAGTCCCTCACAAGCTTCTTGTTCACTTCAAACTTTCTTACCATTTTCTGCTGCATATTTCACTACTTGCAGCTTGTAATCCACAGAATAGGATTTTCTTTTTGGGGACATTTCTTTAGTGGTAAAAGAGCAGGTACTGGTACCCAAGCCTATAGTGCCCTCTTGTGGCTGAGAGTGTAAAAATAAACATGTGAAATTATGTTTGTTATGATGACGAACAGAATTATATGTAATAATTGCACATAAGTCGCTCTGGAATAATTTGTTGCACCTTCAGCCAAAGTATGAAAAAAAATGCAACTTCTTCTTCTTCTTCTTTTACTTTCGGCTGCTCCCTTCAGGGGTCGCCACAGCAAATCATCTGCCTCCATCTCACCCTGTCCTCCGCATCTTCTTTTCTGACTCCAACGACCTTCATGTCTTCCTTCACCACATCCATAAATCTCTTCTTTGGTCTTCCTCGAGGCCTTCTGCCTGGTAGTTCCAACCTCAGCATCCTACTGCCAATATACTCACTATCCCTCCTCTGTACATGTCCAAACCATCTCAATCTAGCCTCTCTGACTGTCTCCAAAACATCTAACATGGGCTGTCCCTCTGATATACTCATTTCTGATCCTATCCAT
Organism: Plotosus lineatus; assembly: GCA_024760905.1. Lineage (NCBI taxonomy): Eukaryota > Metazoa > Chordata > Actinopteri > Siluriformes > Plotosidae > Plotosus > Plotosus lineatus. The sequence continues at coordinate 35,263,169 of CM045737.1, read as the reverse complement.
CCTCGTTACTCCCAGAGAGAACCTCAACATTTTCATCTCCGCGACCTCCAGCTCTGCCTCCTGCCTTTTCCTCAGCGCCACTGTTTCTAAGCCATACAACATCGCTGGCCTCACCACCGTCTTGTACACTTTTCCCTTCATTCTTGCTGACACTCTCCTATCGCACATCACACCGGACACTTTTTTCCAACCATTCCAGCCTGCCTGCACACGCTTCTTCACCTCTTTTCCACACTCTCCATTGCTCTGGATTGTTAAGCCTAAGTACTTAAAATCCTCCACCTTCGTTATCTCTGCTCCCTGTAACATCACCGTTCCTCCTGGGTCCTTCTCATTCACACACATGTATTCTGATTTTCTGAGGCTAATCTTCATTCCCCTCCTTTCCAGGGCATACCTCCACCTCTCTAGATTTTCCTGCACTTGTTCTCTGCTCTCACTACAGATCACAATGTCATCTGCAAACATCATAGTCCATGGAGATTCTTGTCTCATCTCGTCTGTCAGCCTGTCCATCACCATAGCAAACAAGAAGGGGCTCAGAGCTGACCCTTGATGCAGTCCCACCTCCACCTTGAACTCTTCTGTCACACCGACAGCACACCTCACCACTGTCTTACATCTCTCATACATGTCCTGCACCACTCTAACATACTTCTCTGCCACTCCAGACTTCCTCATGCAATACCACAGTTCTTCTCTTGGCACCCTGTCATATGCTTTTTCCAGATCAACAAAGGCACAATGTAGCTCCCTCTGACCTTCTCTGTACTTCTCTAGTAACATCCTCAAAGCAAACATTGCATCTGTGGTGCTCTTTCTTGGCATGAAAAAATGCAACTTATAGTCTGGAAAATACGAGAAATATTACAGATTACCATATGCATGTTCTAATTAACATACAGCGAAGGCAAGGTGATGTGGTTAAATATTTATTTTTGTAACATTCACTGAGCCTGAGGTGTACATATAATTGATTTACAATACTGTATACTAAAAAGACCTCACTTAAATGAAAATGTTATGCTTTATTTATTAATTTTCATGAGAAATAATGCAGACAAGCTCTCATCTTAGGCAGGTAGAAGAGCTGTGTAATGATATCTCTAAAATTCTTTCTGTTTTTTACTACTTTGAAAAACATAATGGAAAGCAAACTAAAATGAGATTTTTTAGTTTATATATTTTTTTATACTGAGTTAATAAGTGCTACAGCATGTTTTGGTATAGTTAGAGTTTAGTAGGTTATATATTATATGGACACCTGGGGAAATAGACGTGTTAATGGTGTGTTTGAACACCTATTCAACACGTAGTATAAATTACAAGTACAGTATACATACACAAAAAAAACAGACTAAATCTAGATGTTTATAGATTATATGGACTTTTTTTAACCAAGACAAAGGCTGTTCAGTTGAGCTGTGTGCTTTGAGAGGAGCGAACTGAGCTGAGCTGCGTATATAATGTGAAGATAATGGGACTCAGTTCTCATTCAGAGGTTAACCTACAAACTACATGAACACAGAAGATAACCAGCTCTGAAAAGTTGTGTTTACACACTAAGGAACTTCAACAAAATACAACTAAAACTAGATATTTTGTGGTGTATTTTTTCCATTTTAAAGCATTGACTGTCATTTTCATTTAAGCATTATTTACTCTGAATAATGATTTATTGATTTATAATCCACACAATTCCCATTTAGTATTCAATAATATGCAGTGTAATGTACATAAAGTCTTTGCAGGGATCCCTCACTTTCCGCGGTTGATTGGGACCGAGATTCCCCCCCTGTGACCACCAAATTCCACGAAGTAGGATCACCCCCCTTCCCGACTGACGTATACGTACATGTATATGTGTATATAATATCAATAAATACATATTCCACGCTCTAAATGTTTATAATAACAAACATTCAAAAATAATACATAAGATGTAAATAAAATATAAATACACACGCATACAGATGCGCGCATGCAGATGGGTGTGCACGCACTCAGATGCGCATCTCACAAAAACGTAACTAGTTTTGATCGGAGGTTTTGGGTTGTATTTTTGTTCGTGTTTGTTTAGGTTTTTGGTTTTTTTTTTGCATAATTGGCCTTGTTTTTGTGGCATTTTCCTTAACTTTTCCCCTATTCTTCCTTAATTTCCTTATTTTTTTATTTGATGAATATTAAAAAAAAAACGCAAGTAGCGATGGATCCCTGTATATTGTTCTAAAGTTCGTTAACAATGGACTCGCAATTTAAATATTGTGCATATAAATCAGGATACCAAATGTGCTAATAAATAAATAATTACCCTGGGTTATTATTATTATTATTATTATTATTATTGGCTATGGGCTTCAGCCTCCCCATGACTCTAATAAAGAACAAAGCAGTTCAGAAAATGAAATGAATTCTTAATTAAATAATTTAGCAAATATGGTAATCCTAATTTATTCACCACCCTTACTGAACAAGAAATGCTTATAGCTGAGGAAAAAATCAATACATAACCATCCTTTTATCTGCTTTTTCTCATATTTCTTCACAGTATACCTAAAATAACTGTTTATCTTTGAAAACATCAATGACTGGGCAGTGGTGGTTAGGGCACTGGATTACTGATCCTAAGGTTGGGGGTTCAAGCCCCACTCACCACAGGTTGTCAATGTCCCCCCCCCCAGTGCAGCTAACTAGGTTATCAAAGGCCGGCCACGTCTCGCTGTCTGTAGTGTGAGGTTCATGTATAAGAACCATTGCTGACTTTCGACAAGAGTAGCTACAAAGCCATCAGCATGTTTTGCCCTGCGATGGCCTGGTGAGCTGTCCAGGGTGTACTCTGCCCTCGCCCGGAGTCGGCTGGGCTGGGCGTCAGCTTATCTGTGACCCTAGGATTAAGCGGTTACAGAAAATGAACTGAACATCAATGGCACATGTCAACTGGTTTCAAAAGCTAGATAGGTAGTCGTTCAGCCGCAACCTAATTCACGGTATGTAAATTATTAGTGAAAGAGGCGTGGGTTAGTTTAAAAGAGCTGCAATCTTAGGCTAACAATCAATCTACTGTCATCGGTGTTATCAAGTTTTCAAGTTAGCTCGTGTTAGCTAAACAATTGTGATGCCATATGTTTAGGTTTATTATCATTAGATAATCAGATTTAACCAAATCGCCACTCTTATTGACTCACTCGCTCACTTGCTTAACCCTTGGTCCTGCTACGTATTGGGGTAGCGAAGAGGATGAACCTAATACAACCAACGCACACAACAATTCACACCAGGGGCACTTTGGAACCACCACTTAGCTTAATGTGCATGTCTCTGGGCTGTGGGAGGAAACCAGAATACCCAGAGGAAAGATCATCTCTGCAGAAGGATCGGTCTCAGCAGAGCCATAACTCTTTCCACTTCTCATCTTAAAATGAGATGCTCTATAGTGTGGTGACTTGTGAGTAAATTTTGTCAGCTCAGAAATAAAATTGTATCAAAGTTAATTGTAAATATGTTGTTTATATTCTTGTCAATGTATTTTTAAACTTTATTTTGGCTCTGTGGGTTTGTGAGCAGGCAAGGTGCCGCTTATGCTCCAAAAAGCTTCTGTGAAGATCATTGATTCGGAAGTGTGTAACAGTTCAAGTGTCTACAGAGGAGCCATCACGACCAACATGATGTGTGCCGGCTTCCTGAAAGGAAAAGTTGACTCCTGTCAGGTTTCTGTTTACTATTGTTCATATTTATACTTCAGATCAACAGGGAAAAGGACAGTCTGTAAAGCTGCAGTTATAGAAAAGGTTATTGATTAGAGATCTAGGTAAGAGGATCTAGAAGAATAGATTGACGATGACAGTGACACTGTAATGTTTCACAATTTGTGATTTGTTTATGGCTTTAAAAAAAGAAATTGAAAGTGATTTGTTTCACACTAACACTTTTCACTCGTGGCAGACTCTGATCCGACGATAAGCTCATACCACTGTGTCTGATTATCTTTCAATATTCTGTCTGCATCGAGAGAAAACACTTTCTGAAGTAACATTTAACATTCTAGCAACTCCCTGATATAATTTACTTCAATCAAATGTTTGTTCAGTAGAGAAACTGCTATGAAAGCCATGATGATTCATTAAAAATATCAGCACGGAACTACTCTAGGGTTTTCCTCCTATGTCTATTGTTTTTTTTTTTTTTTTTTAAATCCTTGGTTTGGTTCACTGTACCAACTTCTCACCTTTTCAAACAATCGATAACTTCTGCTCTAAAACATGTTTGGGTTTTTTTTGTTTTTTTAAAGTATACTGGGATCCCTCGCTACTTCGCGCTTCAATTCATGTGGCTTCAGTGCATCGCATATTTTTTTTAAATATTAATTGAATTAAAAAAAATAAGGAAATTAAGGAAGAATCGGGGGAAAAGTTAAGGAAAATGCCACAAAACAAGACCATTTATGCAAAAAAAAAAAAAATTCGAAACAAAAACAAAAAACAACCCAAAATCCCCAATCAAAACTACTTACATTTTTATGAGGTGCGCGTCCGTGTGCACGCATGCGCGCATCTGTACATGTGTGTATTTATATTTTATTCACATCTTATGCATTATTTTTGAATGTTTAATTGCTGTTATAAGCATTTTACATATAGTGTTGAATATGTATTTATTGATATTATATACACATATACATGTATGTCTACTAGATTGAGATGGTTTGGACATGTACAGAGGAAGGATAGTGAGTATATTGGTAGTAGGATGCTGAGGTTGGAACTACCAGGCAAAAGGCCTAGAGGAAGACCAAAGAGAAGATTTATGGATGTGGTGAAGGCGGACATGAAGGTCGTTGGAGTGAGAGTAAAAGATGCAGAGGATAGGGAGAGATGGAGGCAGATCATTTGCTGTGGTGACCCCTGAAAGGAACAGCCGAAAGGAAAAGAAGAATATACATGTATGTCTACGTCAGTTAGGTGGGTTGATCCTACTTCGCGGAATTTGGTGGTCACGGGGGGTGGGATCTCGGTCCCAATTAACCGCGGAAAGTGAGGGATCCCTGTATTTACAATTATTGATAGATCTTTATGAAGTCACATTAGCACTGTTATATGGTATTAGCGTATCAGGGTTGTTTTTTTTAAAGAGCATTAATTTTTCCCCACAGGGAGACTCAGGAGGCCCTTTGGTGTGTGAAAGCAGTCCTGACCACTTCTTTCTGGCAGGCATAGTGAGCTGGGGAGTGGGCTGCGCTGAAATTAATAAGCCTGGAGTGTACTCCCGGGTAACTGTGCATCGGAACTGGATCCTGAGCCATGCTGAGCCCAGCAGCACTAAAGATAAGCCCACAGATCGCCTTGCGATAAACACTGCAGTCTTTTGCCCGAAGGTTGTCACATCAACTCCTGCGGTGACTGAAGAAAACAGCAGTACTGGTAGGAATGTGTGAATCTAGTAATATCATTTTGCTCTACTATATATTATTGCATAAAAATATGCCACAGTTGTTGAATTCTGGATTCTCTCTTGGAGCTGGAGTTTTCCATTTCTTTTCATTTTTTTTTAATATGAAATGCTATTGTTACTATAGAACAGTATATATATATTAGCATGGGACTTATAACATTGTTATTTGATGCTACATTTTGGAGATGTTTACTGTATTTAGCATACATTATGCAGAATTCTTTAGTATTTGTGCTTTGTAACCGTTTCACAGTACTATAACAGGATACGTCCTTTTTTTAAATTATCTTCAAGAGAGAAAAAAAGGCAAGGCTGTTGAGGGAATGACTGTTCATAGCTGCGATAACACAAGTGAGAAGAGGAACTGTTTCTGGGTGTTCCCTGACCGTATGTGTAACTATATACTGTATAGAAAAAGATATGTGATAGAATCTTTAATTGAAGGCGACGGCTGAGTACCCTGTGACGTTCATCAATGAGTCCTCTCATGGGAACGCAATCCTACCCTGGAACTCAAACTCACTGCATGTGCTGCAGATATATACAGTGGTTCCTTGGTTCTCGAACTTAATCCGTTCCAGAAGGCTGTTCGAATTCCGATTTGTTCGAATTCCAAATCCGCTTTTCCCATTACAAATAATGTAAACGGTTTTAATCCGTTCCAAGATGCTAGAAAACTACCTTTTTTAAACATGGTGGTCTAGTGGTATAGGACGCTGGATCGCTGATCCAAAGGTTGGGGGTTCGAGTCCCACTCTCCACAAGGTTGTCACTGTCCCCCCCAGTGCAGCTAACTGGGTTATCAAAGGCGGGCCATGTCTCTCACTGTCTATGGTGAGGTTCATGTAAAAGAACCATTGCTGACTTTCGTAAAGAGTAGCTGCAAAGTCGTCAGCGTGTTTCTGTCCCTTGCTAAAAAGGGTTGTGACAGGAAGGGCATCCGACTTAAAAACCTCTGCCAAATCAAACGTGCGAATCAGATGATTCGCTGTGGCGACTCCCGAGTAAAAGGGGAAAAGCCGAAAGGAAGACAGACCGACAGTTATTTCATAATGTCGTTTATATATCAAATAGTATATTAAATGTGAAACAACAGGACAAACACACAAAATTCTTAATAATTTATTTTGTGTTTTTGTTTATTTTCGAACCAGCCACGACTTGCTTTCAAGTGGAACCCTTCAAGATTCGAGCTCGGATCTTTTTTTCACCAAATCATGGTAGATTTCACGAGCTTTGCAGCAGATCACATCCTCGCTAACACTGTCTTCTCCTGTCACAACCCTTTTTAGCAAGGGACAGAAACACGCTGACGACTTTGCAGCTACTCTTTACGAAAGCCAGCAATGGTTCTTTTATATGCCTCTCACCAGAGACAGTGAAAGACATGGCCCGCCTTTGATAACCCAGTTAGCCGCACTGGGGGGGGACAGTGACAACCTTGTGGAGAGTGGGACTCGAACCCCCCAACCTTTGGATCAGCGATCCAGCGCCCTATACCACTAGACCACCACTGCCCCATACATCCTCGCTAACACTATCTCATGCTAACTGCTGCTAGTTTATGTATATGAGCAGTAATTTTTCCACCTCCTCCAGCACTTGCGGTCTTTGTTTGCTGATAACCGTCGAGCCTTTCGCCACATCACTGGCTTTAACACTCTCTTTGTTCTTCAGGATCGCGCATATCGTTGATTTAGCCATATTCCTTAGCAAGATCAGTAACACGCACGCCTGATTCATGCTTCGCTATCAGCTCTTTCTTACACGCAACCTTTTCTCAGAAGCTTTCTTTGGAGACATGTTTATTATAGCAAGTACATCCACACACACACAGTGGTCAAGTAGAGTCAAAAGAGACCGATTTAAGGAAGTCGCGCACTTTTCCTCACTCTCAGTCTCGTTTTTTCTCGCACGTTTTTCGAGTTCGACTTCCGAATTTTGTTCGACTTCCAAGACAAAAAATTCCCGGATTTTTTGTTCGAATTCCGATTTGTTCGACCTCCAAAGTGTTCGAGAACCGAGGTACCGACAATAGCATTCGGGTAGGTGTTGGCACTGGCTTTCTGAACGAAGTACGCGATTTTTCTGGAACCCCTCTCGAGTGGGAAGAACACTGCTATCCATAAACACTGTTGCTCTGCTACTAGTGCAGGATACTAGTGCCATATCTACTCCCCGTCTATAAGAAGTGACCACAGAAAAACGATATACACAGTATAACTTTTAACATGTTGTTACAGGAAAATAATTATCTTTGGGTCACAATGGTGATAGTTCTGAAGTTGTCACAATATTTTAAAAATACATAACTCCAAGTGTTTGTGTTATTACTTTTAAAATGTCTGAGGCTATTACAATGACCCATTAATTATTGCAGAAACAGACAATTATAAGCCATGAACAAACGTAATATTTTTTATTGTATTTCAATATAGAGTTTTACACTGAGGGCTGGCATGGTGGCAAAGCTGCTAGTGTTCAATCCTAACAGCCTGGACTACTGGTACTATACCGCAGTTCTTGTGCAGGTTCTGTTTGTCTTTCACCAGTAGGTGGATTAGACTATCTGGATACAGATAAATTCACCCTTGGTGTGAATGTGCATGTGGAGCCAGGGTGTACTCCAACCTCACCTCGTCTTCCCAGAATGTGCTATAATGACTCTACTGAAACCCTAAATATGGTAAAGTTCGTCGAGCTAAATGAGTGAATTAATGTTAAATGTCTTTCAGGAGCTGTAAACTGCAGTGGAAACTTTAACTGTGGTGCAGGAGTGTGTATCAGCAAGATCAACCCTGAGTGTGACCGAGTTGCTGACTGCTCAAATAAAGCCGACGAGAAAAACTGTGGTCGGTTTGCAATTATAGAAAAAAAACACTTGTACTTTATGTATACACAGTAGATTTATATAACGTAATGAGTAAAAAGTACATAATTTTACCCAGTGAAACCCAGTAACATGAGAATGAGTTATAAAGATGAGAATATAAACCACATGGCCCGGACATTCTCTTCTCCAGACTGTGGACAGCGACCTGAATTCAACCACCAGAGAATTGTGGGAGGTGTGAGTGCCCGTCGAGGAGAGTGGCCATGGGTTGTGAGTCTACAGTTCCAGCGTTTACATCGCTGTGGAGCCACGCTTATTCACTGCAAATGGCTCCTTACGGCTGCTCATTGCTTCAGCAGGTACTACTTGAACATTAAAGAAAGAAACTGTTCATATACTCGTTTCGTATGACTTACGTAAACATCGCACTGATACCACACTAAGACATATTGCAAGAACAGTACTGTAATACATCACAGGAATAATCCGGAATCTGAATATACAGTAATGTCATTTTGTTTGGTATAACTGAGCCATATACTTATTCTTGGTGTGACCTGGGGTATATTCTTGGTCCGTTTTTGTTTTGTAAGCACACTGTTTTGTTTATCAGTAAAGAGACAAACCCCATTGGCTGGACAGTGAGTTTAGGCTCTGTGCTACGGGCTGGACTTGGAGCCTTGGTCATCCCAGTGCACAGGATAATCCAGTATCCTGCCTTTAACAGCAGCAGTATGGACTTTGATGTGGCTCTGGTGCAGCTCTCGATCCCGGCACCAAGCTCCTATACCATCCAGACGCTGTGTTTGCCCTCTCCGACACACAGCTTCTTCAAGGGCACCGAGTGTTACATCACTGGCTGGGGTTCAATGAGGGAGGACGGTGAGACATTACATTTTGGGCAGGTTTAATAAATGTCCCTGGACTGTAGGAAGAATCTTGAAAATGTTATATTAGCGTAGCTCTGGGTCTATTTGAACTGGTCACATGTCCATTATTAGGTTTATGATTGCATAATCATAAAAGTGTTTGATCTTCTGTCCAATTGAGAGAACCTTGGACAAAAGGTTGTGTCGTTAACAAAATACCACATTTCATACTGTTGTATAAAGGGTAGGTAGGTCCTGAAATGTTTTAATATAATTTGAAATAATTTCCCATGTTTCACAGGAAATTCAATTTTTCAAAAAAAAAAAGTATGACACATAACTTTAATCCACTTAAAGTATTTATAGCCACTGCACTGTTGTAATAACGCTTATTGACGTCTGACCAATCAGAGTCAGGACTCAGCATATGGAAGTCATATTCAGTCTTGAGTCCTAAAAGAACCTTAAATTCACTCACACAATCATTTGCTATGCCACTTCATCCTACTACAGTCATGGGGAGGCTGAGTCTATCTCAGTCATCACTGGGTGAAGGCAGGGCAGTCCCTGAACAACTATTCATGTTCACACTCACAGGTTTGATTTGGAACAGCTCATTAGCCTAATGTACATGTCTTCTTTACTAGCATTAATTAGCATTATTGTCATCCCTCTCACAGCCATTTCATATGATTGGGCTTTTTACATCTGAGCCATGGGTGCTCATCAGGCCGGTGCTTATCCCCGGTTTTCATAGCGTGATGCGACCAGGAGCTTAACTCCTCCTAGATGGGACGCTAGTCCATTGTAGGTTACCTTCCCAGTACTGTATATTTTTACTGGTACCCATTTATACTGCTGGGTGAACAGAGGCACACTTATGGTTGAGACCTTGCCCAGGGGTCTCAGCACAGTGGGGGTTCTAACTGGGATTTGAAGACACAACCTCCTGATCATGAGCGCAGCACCCTAACCACTACACCACCGGCCCCACTTTTCATATAATTGGTTCATTATTATTATTTTTTTTATTATACCACATTAATCCCATAAGGAGAAATTATTTATTCATATTAAAGCCCCAATATGGATTAGGTTCCCATCACACTGTATCACACAGTATCATATCAAATGTTGGTGCATCTTTTAACAAACCAATCAATTGTTTAATGCTGATTTTTTTTTTTTTTTTTTTTATCATGTGCATTTATGTTCTTTATACAGGAAAACTAACTAATCAGTTACAGAAGGCTCAGGTTGGAATAATAGAGCAGTCAGAGTGTCAGCAGTCTTACGGCAGAAAACTGACTCCCAATATGATGTGTGCTGGATCCATGGGAGGTGGCGTTGATACATGTCTGGTGAGACTCATCTGATTATTTTTATCTTTCACAAAACAGGAAAAGGTTAAACATTCGATGTAATTGCATGTATAATAGTTTCTAATTATATTGATAAACACATGGATGACTGTAGGTCTGCTCGTTTTTCTGCAGGGAGATTCTGGAGGGCCGTTAGCATGCCGTGAGCCTCGCAGTCGATGGTTTCTAGCGGGGGTGACTAGTTGGGGTAGAGGCTGTGCTCGAAACAGATTCCCTGGGGTTTACACACGCGTTACTTCTGTCAGGGAATGGATATCAACATACCTCCCATATTAGAGATGCAGGTCTTAATATGCACCATTACTCCTGCATACTTACTTGAAAGGTTTCATATTTATTTTGTGTATTTATTATTGTTTACACCAAAATTAAAATTCTACCGAAGCTTGAGAACATTAAAGATCAACCTGATGTGGTGAGTGTATTTGTATTATTTTCATTTTAATTAGCCAAATCAACACAAGTGTGAAATTGGTCAGTCTGGTCTTGTTCAGCTTCACACTGTGCAAATTAAAGCACAGGAAGAAAAAAAAAAAAAAAAAAAGGTACATCTAGTCTTATGGAGAGATTTAATGTATTGAAACTTTATCGGTACTTCTAGTTTGGTTGAATCATGAAATACTGTACTGGAATACAAGACTTAAATAAAGAACCCTAATCTGATCAGCAATGGGTAGAATTACAGATAGAATTGTGTTCAGCCAAATCTCAGCCACCTCCTCAAGGAGGGGACGAACTTTCCAGAGAATGACGCCAAAAATCAGTTTGCTTTGTCCCTACTGAAAAACTTATCTATTATGTGATCTTTAAAAAAGGTATTAAACATATAAAAGTTGGTGTATAATTTTATGTTTTTATTGCCAAATTATAAATAACATTGGAGACAGCTGTAGATTTAATGTTCAATATGACTTGGAAATCCGTAAATGTTGACTACATACATGCACATCACTTGTGCAAATTCAATACATGTATGGGATTGGGGGGGGGGGGGGGGGGGATCTGATTATATTTTAGATTATTGTAAAAACGAACGAATGGGTAAATGGAATAGCTATATAAATATTAAATATAAAAGTACAGGGAACCCTCACTACTTCATGATTCAATTCATGTGGGTTCAGTGCATCGTGTTTTCTTTTATAATTTTCATCAAATTAAAAAAAATAAGGCAAATAAGATAGAAAAGGGGGAAAAGTTATGGAAAATACTACAAAAACAAGGCCAATTATGCAAAAAAATACAAAACAAACAAAAAAAAACCTAAACCAACGCAAAAAAAAAACAAAATTTCCCATCAAAACTAGTTACATTGTTATGAGGTGCGCATCTGAGTGTGTGTGGTATGTATTTGTGTATTTATATAAAAATTACATCTTATGCATTATTTTTTTAATGTTTAATTGTTATAAGCATATATAGCATTGCATATGTACACAAATACATGTACATATACGTCAATTGGGGGGAAATCCTACTTCGCGAATGTCAATGGTCGCATGGGGATCTCTGTCCCAATTAACTGTGGAAAGTGAGGGATCCCTGTAGACTAATAGTGTAAAATAAGGTAACATGACATTTAAAATCACTCAAAGGCCCTAAAGTGAAAGACTAATAATTACTCAGGTTTTAAATCCCGAGGTCTGTCTGTGCCGTCATTTGAAAGGTTAAATAAGGCAAAACAAGACTGTTCCCAGAAATCTAACATGCTTCGTTCACAATACAAGCTGCTTTTATTGCAGGGTCCATGGTGAAGTGATCAGCGTTTAAACAAACCCACTTTTGTAGTAAGGAGATTGTATGACAAACCAGAATGTACCTGCGACAATTGCATTTTGTTTGAGCACAGGTAAGAAAGTAGAGCGACGTGGCACGTCCTCGCGGAGAGGCTACAGTTATGAAAAGAGAGACGGTCCTGAATTGTCCATGGTGAAAGGAAGTAGGTCTGTGGAGCAGAGGACAGGAAGACGAGACGTCTCTGTGATCCCGACGGGAGGGTGTAGCGTCCACATGAGGACAACTGCAACTAATAGAAGTTCCAATGCGGACACAGGCCTGATCTGACTAACAATGTGATTACTCGCAACCCATCAGAAAGACAATCTTATCTAAACATGCTTGAAACAGAATTTAAAACGCTGATCAAATTTGAACATTTTCATATGAAGAACTACAACATTTTAAGGTTTGAAGCTTATTACAGTGATTTCATAAAATCAGACAAGCTATCCACTAATCACTGACAGAATGAAGAAAAATTTCCTTTGACGATGTTTCAAGTCTAAAACTCATGACCTCCTGGTTCCTGATAGAATTCAGCTGCCAGCTTGTTGTGGTTTCAGCCCGAATGGCTGTTATCCAGGAATCCATCACGGTGAGGGAGAATAAGCCGGAGCACATGCATCACATACGCGCTCGTTCCCTCTGAAGTCTCGAGTTATAGGTGCGCGAAACTATGTTCCAGCAATCCATATACCGGTCCATGCACATGAAAACGCATTTCTGCAATAAACAAACAATTCAATGAATAAACACAGTAAATTAATAAAAATAAAACATACTCAATAAAGTTCATCATCATCATCTTCCGCTTAGTCCAGGGTCGGGTCACGGTGGCAGCAACCTTAGCAAAGAGGTCCAGACATCCCTCACCCGAGCTACTTCCTCCAACTCTCCCGGTGGGACACCGAGGCAGTCCCAGACAAGCCGAGAGACATAGACCCTCCAGCGTGTTCTAGGTCGACCCCGGGGTCTCTTCCCGGTTGGACATGCCCGAAACACCACACCAGGGAGGCGTCCGGGGGGCATTCTGACCAGATGCCCGAGCCACCTCAACTGGCCCTCTCAATGCGGAGGAGCAGCTGATCTACTCCGAGCTCTCCCCGGATGGCGGAGCTTCTCACCCTATCTCTAAGGGAGAACCCCGCCACCCGGCGAAGAAAGCTCATTTCAGCCGCTTGTATCCGTGATCTTGTTCTTTCGGTCATTACCCAAAGCTCGTGACCATAGGTGAGGGTTGGAACGTAGATCGACTGGTAAATTGAGAGCTTCGCCTTGCAGCTCAGCTCCTTTTTCACCACAACGGACCGGTACAGGCATCGCTTAACAGCAGAGGCTGCAGCGATCCGTCTGTCGATCTCTCGCTCCATCCTTCCCTCACTCGTAAACAAGACCCCAAGATACTTAAACTCCTCCACTTGGGGCAGGACCTCATTCCCGACCCGGAGGGTGCATTCCACCATTGTCCGACTGAGAACCATGGCCTCGGACTTGGAGGTACTGATCTTCATCCCGGCTGCTTCGCACTCAGCTGCGAATCGCTCCAATGAAAGCTGGAGGGCCAAACTTGATGAAGCCAAAAGGACAACATCATCCGCAAAAAGCAGAGATGAGATCCGATGGCCACCAAACCAGAACCCCTCATCGCCTTGACTGCGCCTAGAAATTCTGTCCATAAAAATTATGAACAGAATCGGTGACAAAAGGCAGCCTTGGCGGACTCCAACTCCCACTGGAAACGAATCCGACCTGCTGTTACCAATACGGACCAAACTCTGGCTCCGGTGATACAGCGACCGAATAGCTCGTAGCAACGGATCCGAACGCCAGATTCTCGAGCACGCCCCACAAGATCTTTCGAAGGACACGGTCGAAAGCCTTCTCCAAATCCACAAAGCACATGTGGACAGATTGGGCAAACTCCCATGCCCCCTCCAGAATCCTGTGGAGCGTATAGAGTTGGTCAAGAGTGCTGCGGCCAGGACGAAAACCACATTGTTCCTCCTGAATCCGAGGTTCGACTATCGGTCGGATCCTCCTCTCTAGTACCCCTGCATAGACTTTCCCAGGTAGGCTGAGGAGTGTAATTCCGCGATAATTGGAACACACCCTCCGGTCCCCCTTCTTAAAAATTGGGACCACCACCCCAGTTTGCCACTCCAGAGGTACAGCCCCCGATGACCACGCGATGTTGCAGAGACGTGTCAACCAAGACAGTCCTACAACATCCAGAGCCCTGAGATATTCCGGGCGGATCTCGCCCAACCCCGGAGCTCGACCACCGAGGAGCTTTTTGACAACCTTAGTGACCTCCACTCCAGTGATGGGCGGACCCTCACCCGAACCCCAGGGTCTTCCTCATCCACGGAGGGCGTGTTGGTGGGATTGAGAAGGTCCTCAAAGTATTCCTCCACCTCTCAACAACATCCCCAGTCAGGGTAAGCAGCTCCCCACCTCCACCGTAAACAGTGTTTGTGAAGAACTGCTTCCCCCTCCTGAGGCGCCGGATGGTGGCCCAGAACCTTTTGAGGCCAACCGATAATCACTCTCCAGGCCCTCACCGAACTCCTCCCACGCCCGAGATTTTGCATCTGCGACAGCCTCAGCTGCAGCACGCTTGGCCTGCCGGGTACCCGCTTGCTGCCTCAGGAGTCCCACAGGCTAATAAAACCCGATAGGCCTCCTTCTTCAGCTGGACGGCCCCCTTCACCGCAGGTGTCCACCACCGGTTCGGGATTACCGCCACGACAAGCACCGACGACCTTACGGCCACAGCTATGGGCTGCCGCCTCAGCAATGGAGGCACGAAACATGGCCCATTCGGATTCCATGTCCCCCGACTCCTCCGGAACGTGGTTGTAACTCTGCCGGAGGTGGGAGTTAAAGGCCTCTCGGACAGGGGGCTCCGCTAAACGTTCCCAGCAGACCCTGATTACACGCTTGGGCCTGCCAGGTCTGGAAGGCAACCTCCCACACCACCGAAGCCAACTCACCACCAGGTAGTGATCGGTAGACAGCTCAGCTCCTCTCTTCACCCGAGTGTCCAGAACATATGGTCGCAAGTCCGATGACACGACTACAAAGTCAATCATCAAACTGCGACCTAGGGTGCCCTAATAAAGTTCATATAACTGAAAGATACACGTAGTTTTAAACATAAAAATACATGACGACTCAATAAAACAGGGATCCTGGTGAAGTTTAGGAAAAATAGAGGAAACGGGTTTAGAAATAGAGGAAATTAAATATTTCAGCTGGGGGTCAAAGGGGTCGCAGGGCCCCTTGTGGGGTACAGGCGCGGAGCATGTCATGTAAAAAAATCATGCAAACAAGTTAATCATTGTTTTATAACATACATAAACACTAAAAAACCCCAGCTTAAATAATGTAAAAAATACTAAAAGGTTATTTCAGTGTCGATAAACACATAATTCAAGTAGCATAGCGCAATGGCTCGTCATTCATGTGTAATATAATTATGAAATAATTATTAACCAATTTGTAACATGATCACATAACACCTGACATATCACAACAAACATTTGTGCTCAACTAGTGAGCATACCTGCTACAAGTTAGTATGTTAATAGTATAACAACATTTACTCTGCACTGGTAAACAGTCTTACACTGAACTTATTGCATAAATTTATAATAGCGGAATTCCGCTAAATAGTAGAGATCTGGGATCCCTGATAAAACCTCCCACAAAAGGTAAAAAAATAATAAAAAAAAAAATTCATGCCGATTTTTATGCACACACATGAAACTTCATTCAGTTTTTACATTATTATTATTATTTTTTTTCATTTGGCTTCTTCAAAATCAAGGCATCAGTCTATACATGCTTGAAGGTGTTTTTTGAAGGTTGGCATAGCTCAACAGGTGGGCAGTCTTAAGGGTTTCAAGAGTTTGAGGTCAAAGAGCATACACCCGTGATTTAATGTAGCCCCACAGGAAAAAAAAAAAGAAAAATAAATCAGAAGGGGTGATGTCAGGGGAACGAGCCAGCCACCCAACGTCACCATGCAATGAGACCGCCTGATCTGGAAACATTTCCCTCTGCACTTCCAATGATTTTCAAGCTGTGTGCACTGTAGCGCCATCCCTCTGAAACCACACATCAAGTTCTTCAAGATCAATGTGTTCAAGTTGGGGTTGGGCTACTTACAGACCTTAGCACCACCTTTCCTGCCTCATTAAGTTTCATGTGAACAAATTAAGATGAATAAAATCAGTAATGAATGAAGTTTCATATGTGCGAATATCCATTAGATTATCTTCAACCTTTTTTTATTTTCATTTCAGATGACGGAGGTTATTTTGTATCATCCTGTATGATTTTCTCAGCAAGTTCAAGTGAGGATGTACAGTCAGGTCCATAGTTTCAGAAGTATACTTCGAGAACAACCATGATGGTTTGAACTGAACAATCAGAAGTATAGATTTTCTGATTTCTTTTAAAATGTTAATAAAAACACTGCATATTTCCACTGATACAAAAAGGCGTTTATGCAGAGGTTTTGTTAAGATTTGTTTTGTCCCGCCCACTGTCTGTC
The DNA here is from genome assembly GCA_024760905.1 of Plotosus lineatus. Classification (NCBI taxonomy): domain Eukaryota; kingdom Metazoa; phylum Chordata; class Actinopteri; order Siluriformes; family Plotosidae; genus Plotosus; species Plotosus lineatus. The sequence continues at coordinate 35,246,300 of CM045737.1, read as the reverse complement.
ATTTTGATAGTAAATTCACCAAACTACACTACCGTAGTCCTACAGATTACTTGAATCCAGATTGTCAAAATTACAGGGGCAATGGGAACACGGTCATACGTGCACTTTGACTCAAGGACAAAGATAATTCTCTTGTCTGAAAGTGAAAGGGTCAAAGCTTTACAACCTTATAACTCCTTACACAAGACGTCCCCCTATAATTTGGTAACGTCCATGTACTGTAGCACATCCTGTACGTGGACCATATGGGCAATTAAAGCCAGTACACAAAAAATAAATAGGCCCTATTTGCTTGATTATCCAATCTGGGGTTCAGAGGTACCTTGTACCCTATGACTGCTACTCTAGTTTTACCTGTTTTGGATAATAATTAACCAATAGAAGGCCTATTTGCTACCTTTTTGTACATGCCATCATTAGTTCATATAGTACCCTCCAAAACTCCTTGAATGGAGAGGCTGGTTCCTCTGTTTTTACTGCACACTGAAGATGTTTGTGTAGGTAATTCAAAGAAAATGATGCCAACAATGGCCTGATCGAGTGTCTGCTGAATAAACAGGAGTCAGGTATAACCAGCAGGTAATATGAGGAGTCTCACCTCTGTCTAGCTGCCAGCAATTTATGTGTCTCTCTTTTTGACTGTAGAGACGTCGGTCATGAGAGTTCATAATCAGGTCTAGAGTTGTGTGTGCAGAGTCCATGTGTGTGTCTCAGATTGAGTTTAATTAATAGTTAATTCAAGTAAACTTTAGTAAAAAGAACCCGCCTGGCCAACCCGCTCGAACCTGAGCTGTTACACAGGTCTAGTAAATGAAGTTATGTTCTGAAATCTTTGCTCACTTTATATTAAAAATAAATAAATAAGTAAAGAAATAAATTTCTTTAAAAAAATAAAATAAAATAATAATAATAATAAAAAATCATATTATCTTGGTGGAGGGGTTTGTGTGTCCGAATGATCTTAAGAATACGTTGTTGGGTGAATTATGCCCCGGCAGGGTCAACCAAGGCAGGTCACCTCTCTAGTGGGTAAGGAGCCTGAGCTAGTGTGTGAGGTTGAGATACACTGACTTATACAGTCGAACTCACTTCGACACACTGCTTGGGCTCTGGAACCATCCATCTCAAAAGGGCTTGGACCTTATTCCATTCTAGAGTTGCTCATGGGGGGAGGCACCCCACCTGTCTCGGTGGGCACACATTAGGGTTGTCCCCGGTTGGCGAAAGGGTAGCTTCCCTCCATCTTTTTTTTTTTTTTTTTTTTTTTTTTGGGGGGGGTCCTGGCTGTTCGTGCTTATGCACCAAATGACAATTCCGAATACCCACCGTTTTTGGAATCTTTAGGGATGAATGCTCCCCCCGGGGACTCCCTCCTTGTCCTGGGAGACTTCGTGATTGCTAAGAACAGCCTCGCCAAACTGAACTCAAATGGTGTTTCGTTGGACTTCTGTGCTCGTCATGGTTTGTCCATCACGAACACCATGTTTGAGCATAAGAGTGCCTATAAGTGCACTTGGCACTAGGTCACCCTAGGTCACAGTTTGATAATTGGCTTTGTAGTCGTGTCACTGGACTCGTAGCTTTATGTTCTGGACAGTCAGGTGAAGAGAGGAGCTGAGCTGTAAACTGTCATGGAGATAACCCCTGAACCCATTGGTGGTCACCTGTGGTGAGGGGGGCTGTCCGAGGCAGCCGACAGGCCAAACATGCTGCAGCCCAAGCTGTCGCCGATGAAAAATCTCAGGTGTGGGAGGAGTTTGGAGAGGATCCGGAAAGCGACTATCGTTTAGCCTTGAAAAGGCTGTGCTAAGAGGAGCCAGTTGAAGTGGCTCGGGCATCTAGATAGACTGCCTCCTGAACGCCTCCCTGGTGTGGTGTTTCGGGCACGTCCAACCAGGAAGAAACCCCAGAGTCACCATGGTGGAGCTGGAGGAAGTGGCTAGGGAGAGAGACATCTGGACCTTACTGCTCAGGCTGCTGCACCCCCGACCCGACCCCAGATTAAGCAAAAGATGATGAAAAAATTATTGCTTTCAAACAAAATGCTTTATGTTCCAAGTTGTTGAATACAAATGACACAAATGTAAGGTAAGGAATGCCGAGAGTCTGATCTGTCGTTTGGTTTGAACCCCAAATTTCTACAATGTGTGGCAAAAACAATAGAAAGAACTGGCCATGCTATGTCAATATTTTCAGACAGTATGGGTGTGATGGTCAAATATCCATGAACTTTCACTCAGCATGTCATTGTATAACAATATCAAAAATCACAATGTAGGTGTTTTACACACAGTTTCTTAGCAAGTAAAGTTAAAATTTCAGCCAGTACCTGTTCTGAATTTTCCAAGGTGCTACCAGGTTTACAGATGCACTTCTTAAAACATTTATCAGTCATTCTCTGAAAAATTAAAAAAAAAAAAAAAATTCAAGTCAGTTATTTCAGGGGATCCCTCGCTACTTCACACTTCAATTCATGCGGATTCAGTGCATCATGGTTTTTTTATTTTAATATATATATTAATCGGAATAAAAAATAAGGAAATTAAGGAAGAATAGGGGAAAACATTAAGGAAAATGCCCCGAAAACAAGGCCAATTATGCAAAAAAACAAAAAAAAAATACCCACAAAAACCCCAAAGCCTCCCATAAAAACTACTTACATTTTTGCGATATGCGCATCTGAATGCAATTAGTGGAGGTGTACGTATATAAATGTCTGTGTCTTCCTTTCGGCTTTTTCTCTTTTACTCGGGAGTATATAAATGTATTGTGCCGGAAATGACCCTGGGAAACATGTCTGTCTTCCTTTCGGCTTTTTCCCCTTTTACTCGGGAGTCGCCACAGCGAATCATCTGATTCGCATGTTTGATTTGGCAGAGGTTTTTACGTCGGATGACCTTCCTGTAACAACCCTTTTTAGTAAGGGACAGAAACACACTGACGACTTTGCAGCCTACTCTTTACGAAGGTCAGCAATGGTTCTTTTACATGCCTCTCACCATAGATAGTGAGAGACATGGCCCGCCTTTGATAACCCAGTTAGCCGCACTGGGGACCCTGGGAAACATGCTTTTCTGGAATAGTGTACGATGATTAAGTGTAAGTGCACCTCCACTCCAGTAGCTGGCAGTAGCGCTCTCATTGTCGCGCAATGGTGGAGCGGTTTTCTGCATGAGCAAACAATATGAAGTGTAGTAAACAACCCCCCCAAAACAACACGGAAAACATTCTAACAGGAATGAAGAGAAAAGTGGAGAGCGACAGATATTAAGACATAAGTTGAATGAGTTTAAATACGTGTATGTATATATATATATATATTTTTTTTTTTTTTTTTTTTTGTGTGTGTGTTTCTTTATTTCAGGGACATTAGTATACTTTAAATCTTTTCCGTTAGACTAAAAAACAATGTTAATGAGGTTTTCTTTTACTGTAAGTGAACTATATTTCATTCTTTTGTTTTTAAAATGTTAGTAAAGATACAATATGTTATGCAGAAGTGTACTAATAATTTTAAAGAAAAATACTGTAATACCATTTACAGTATATATATGATATATATTTATAGTATATATACATACTCGCGGGGCGGTATGTGTGTGTGAAACGTTTTTTCTTCCTGGAGGGGGCGCCACAGAAAATAATTGAGAAGCACTGACTTAGTTTAACATCAAGTATGTTGGCTTTCATAACAACATTGATGACAAGGGTACAAAAATGCATAAATACTCATGGGGAAATCTGATCAGATAATGGTAAATACCTGACTACTTCACAGCTGGTAAGCTGTAGAGCCAATCCAGCTTGATAGTGGTACGACATTTTGGCTCAGGCTTACATCAGACCACTGCACATCTGGTCGGGTCGTGCACCCATTTTGCCGAACTGACTCGTCACGCATGTGTATTGTCAAAGGCCACAACAAATCGAGCACTTTTCATGAGATGCTTTTTAATTTTTAGATTAAACTTCTTTTTTTACGTACTTATTGATGCTAATTCATCAACCTCAAATTTTACGAACGATTTAAAAAAAAAAAAAAAAGCAGGTTTAAAATATTTTCAAAGACATTTAATTAGCCAATTAACTAACTGTTATACCGACCTGCAGCAGCTCCTGAGCGTTAGCCACAGCTATCTGTATCTTCACCTGCTCCATAATGGCACCCGTGTCCATCTTCCCAGCTCCCGCTCCGGAGGAGAAATCTGAGGTAAAATTGTCCATCTTTTGTTATTATTTAATTTATTTCTGAATAAATAAGGCGTGACAAATTAAGCTAAAAGCAACGCTTCATCCGGTGCCTAGTGACTTCACACATGTGAACGGTTCTTCAATGACCTTGAGCTGCACCGGAAGTTCTACTCATACTGTTTCCTTACTGATGGATGATGGGAAATAGAGTAATTTGATTATATGATTGCAGGAATTGTTCAACCGCAGAAACAGTTGGGGGCGGTGTAGTACTACATACAGTATTTTCGGAGTCAAATCAATTCAAGCATTCGGGAAAGGAGAGAATCAGTTAATAACGACAGAGATTAACAACTGGGGAGATATAGTTAATTTACTTGTTTGATTTGCTTGTTCAGTATGAGAACGTTAACCACTAGGCTACTGTGGCCCCTTTGTGTAAAATTAATTGGTTTTTTTTTTCTTGGGGGGTTCCTAGTGTTCCTAGTGTGAACTTCCACCTTACAGAAAGAAGGTTCTGGGTAAAGTCCCGGGTTTGGGGGTTTCTGTGTGGAGTTTGTATGGTTTACTTCTATGGTCCTGGACGTACTTCAAGTTCATCCTACAATCCAAAGACCTGCACATTAAGCTAATTGGCGGTTCCACATTACCCCAAGGGGTGAGTGTAAAAGTGAATGGTTATGTGGGTATGTTGGTCCCATGTTTGGGGAAACTGTTCAGGATGTACCCCGCCTTTGCCCCGTATCAGCTGAGATAGGCTCCAGCCTCCCTATGACCCTAGACTTAAGCAGTTCATCAAATTATTGAGAGAGAGAAAGAGACTCTTAGCAATTGCTTTAACATAAACAAGAATAGGAACCAAGATGTTTTGCGAACATTCCACAAAATCAACTGTACATTGCTAAGAAGTACACACTTTTTAAAAACTCAAATAAAAATTGTAATAGTAATTGGACAATTTCTGAGCAATACACGTCAGGTGAAGTGAGGAAAAAGCCAAGTAGCCAAGAATATAATCACAACAAAATGTGCAAATTATATTAGCAAAAAATACACATCTTAACTTCATGTGTATTTTAAGAAGAATCTGAAAACATCATAAGACACTAGATTAGCCTAATGATACACAGAAATGAAGGACAGCCATGATGATTTTACCCAATAGTGTTAATCGTATTGCTAAAAATGTAGGTGTGGCCTTCAGCTGGTCTGGGACTCAAACATGTCCTGAGGCTGTAATTATCTGCCACTCAGTCTGTCAAATGCTATTAACTTTCATTGTGGTCATAATTACAAAAATGTAAAAATGCAGTCCAGTTGGGCTGGAGAGATTCTAGAAAGAATCTATCTATCTAGTGCCTGAGTCGTAGGACGACCATTGGCGACCCGCCATGAAGGATAACGCTCTGGTTATCATCTTCATGGAGGTTTTCTTGGCGGGATTAGTGCAGTGGTTTGCCATTGCCTTCTGGACGATGCGAACCTACGGGCAATTTAGAACGGCCAATTAACCTACTGTGCATGTCTTTGGATTGTGGGAGGAAACCGGACCACCCGGAGGAAACCCACAAAAACACGGGGAGAACATGCAAACTCCACACAGAACCGCCCAGGCCAGGAATCGAACCCAGGCCTTCTTGCTGTGAGGCAGATGTGCTAATCACTACACCACCGTGCCACCCTAGAAAGAATAGAAAGATATAATTCATTTTTTGCGACTCTGAGCTGAAGAAAAAGTAATAATTTACACAATAACATCCATGCCAGATTAGTCATACGAATTGTCCTTGTGAACCATAATCCTCCAGGACCCAACACCATTCTCTATTTGATTGATGTACTGCTTGTTTGTGGTCGGCTTAATGAAGATCAAATAAGCAAAATGTCAGATAATGAAGTCTTGCACTAGTGAGCCAAACTGTGAGTCATCTCTCTCTCGCTCTCTCTCAAAGTGATGATCTAACAATGTTCAGAAGACACTGTGGGCTGTGGTGTGATGGTGGTGATAGAAACAGGATCATGCTTTATCACAGTGTAAATCACATCTCTTAGAATATATATTGTTAACACAAGCAGACACACACACACACACACACACACAATTCAGGAATAAACTGTGGTTCTGTAAGATCCAGACATTTTCTCCTACACAGTTAAGGCCAGTCATTTGGAGTCAAATTTAAAGATGGTTTAGTGTACAAGTGTAGTAATATACAATACAGTACTTGTGTGTGTGTGTGTGTGTGTGTGTGTGTGAGCGAGCGAGTGAATCTTCATTAGGTACATTTATAGTCTCTGAAATACATGATAATGAATTAATAGTTGATGTGGACAGTAACTGAAAGGGTGATTACTGTGTTGTGTGTGTGTGTGTGTGTGTGTGTTGCCATACAATGGTTTGGTGAGCTGTTGAGGGTGCACCCCTCCTTCAAATACTGCAGGCTGACATAGGTTCCAGTCTCCCTGCAGTCATAGTCGTCAAAATGAGTGAGAGAGTGAAAGAAAACAGAGAACAAAAAAGTCAACAAAAAAGGGAATACAGTTATTTCCATACTGGATATTCCTCCCCCACCCCCACCACGTTCTCTTCTACCACACCAATGTACAAATCTATATATTTACAATAGATATGGATGGATAGAGTTCTATAGCAGATAAAACAATATATGCAATGGTAGAAAAAAATATATAAACATGATTAAACCGTCTCTCTCTCACAGACACACACACCCCAATCTATCAACACTGGGCAGTGTGTAGTTGAATCCGCGGTTTCTTGATTGGCTGTATGTTTGCATATTCATTAGGGGGAGGAGCCAAAGGAGGTGTTAGGAGAACAGCTGAGCGAGCGGAGAAACTCGCGCTGACGCTTCTTTCACCGAGAGAGGAAATGTGTTGCTCTCCGTCTACACCGGATAAACTCACGTTCACGAACAGCACGCGGAACGTGTGAACATTCTGTACAGCTACAGTGACCGTGTGACGGCGGGAAAGACCCACGGTAAGAGAGTAACGGTGTTAAACGGACAGGCTGAGCCTGCGGTCAGTACGGACAGGTTCAGCCTCGTGTTATCATCTCCGCTCATTTATTGAAATCCCGGAGTGGATATGAAGAGGCTTCATGTTACAGGATTGACGATCAGCTGTACACACCTCACACACTGCAATTTCACCACACACAGGTGAGAGGAAATGTTTAAGGAGGAGAAATTAATTGATCCTGGACTCAGTGTGTGGTGTGGACATGCATGGTTCCGCATCTTGGGACACACATACTCGCGCTAGCGGTTCCGCATCTTGGGACACACATACTCGCGCGCGGTTCCGCATCTTGGGACACACATACTCGCGTGCGGTTCCGCATCTTGGGACACACATACTCGCGCGCGGTTCCGCATCTTGGGACACACATACTCGCGTGCGGTTCCGCATCTTGGGACACACATACTCGCGAGCGGTTCCGCATCTTGGGACACACATACTCGCGCGCTAGCGGTTCCGCATCTTGGGACACACATACTCGCGCGCTAGCGGTTCCGCATCTTGGGACACACATACTCGCGCGCGGTTCCGCATCTTGGGACACACATACTCGCGCGCGGTTCCGCATCTTGGGACACACATACTCGCGCGCGGTTCCGCATCTTGGGACACACATACTCGCGTGCGGTTCCGCATCTTGGGACACACATACTCGCGAGCGGTTCCGCATCTTGGGACACACATACTCGCGAGCGGTTCCGCATCTTGGGACACACATACTCGCGCGCGGTTCCGCATCTTGGGACACACATACTCGCGTGCGGTTCCGCATCTTGGGACACACATACTCGCGAGCGGTTCCGCATCTTGGGACACACATACTCGCGAGCGGTTCCGCATCTTGGGACACACATACTCGCGCGCGGTTCCGCATCTTGGGACACACATACCACCACACAGAAATGCCCTCGCTGTGAGGCGGACATGCCAACCACTTCAATACCGTGCCGCCCAAATAACAAACTAAAGCAAGATTTGTATAATTCATTTTTAAATCATATTTACATCAAATATTATAACTAATATTTTAAGTGTCCGATACAGGCACTGTGTACTCCGAGCAGAGCGCGCGCACCGGGTAGCGGTGTTCTTAAACTCGTTCATGGTTTTATGATGCACTGCATGGAAACACACTAAAAGAAAAAAGCAAATTAAAACAAGAATTTTTAAAGTTTAATTATGATGATGCCAATCGCTCCAAGTGACTGAGTGTCCGTCATTTCATTTCAATAATGATTTTAATCACAATATAGAGGACCATCCAGAGTGTGCTGTCTCTGTAGTATACAGATAATCATATCAATAAAACGGATCTCAAAAGGAGAGAGAACCGACTGTATATCTGTATGCAATTGCAAATACCCAGACCCAGTCATTCTGCTGTTGGATGTTTGTGCAAAACTATGAAAAATGTAAAGCACAGAACAGATCACACACAGACTGGGTTTTATTTTTGGTATGCAAGTTATTCAAAAGAACTGTAGAAGCTAGCTGTCCTTATTCTGCCTTCCAAACACACAGTCGAGCGACAAGAAGTGCTGCCTTAGTGTGAATGAATGTGTTAAATAAAATATTTTTAATTGTTGTCTAATACTACTACCACTACTAATAACAGCAATAATAATAATAATAATAGTGTTAAGCATCAAAGCATATCATATAACTCATGGATTCGCAATCTTTTTTTGCAGTCAGGGAATCTTAAAATAGTACAACCCACTAAATGGACATCCGGGATAGGCTCATTTTTATAATCTAACTATTCAGACATCAGGCTCATTATTTAAACCTGTACAATAATATACAGTAAAGCTTTTATTCGTGAACTTTCCACCCACAGCACACATATCAAAGACGGGGTTGTTTCAGCGTTATTGAGGTCTGAAACAAACCCATTAAATTCAAGCCAAATTGTCATATTAAATATATGGTATGTGGATTCATTCATGTTCTGAATCATTAATCATAATTGGGGTCCTGGGGAAGGTGGTGCCCAATTTAGCTGACTCGAGGTGAGGGCAGATTACACCCTGGACAGCTCGCCAGACAATTGCAGGTTTGACGGCGATGCAGCATCCTCTTGATGAGCATCAGCAGTGATTCTTTTACTGCCTCTCAACATAGACACAGAGAAATGGCCAGCCTTTGATAACCCGGTTAGCTGCACTGGAGGGGGGGCAGCAGTGATAACCCGTTGACAGTGGGGCTTGAACCCTCAACCTTGGGATCAATAATCCAGCACCTTACCACCGGGCCACCACTGCCCCATGTTCATGTATATTATACAGATTAAGTAATTAACAAAAACAAATAATATCTCCTTTGACTTTGCCTCATGGCCTTCAGTTTGAGAGATATATAAGAGGAGGTCAAAAACTTCTAAACACATTGAATTAAAATCTTTTATTTTTGAAAATAGTTATTTCTCTACATATCTTGAATCTAAGTCAAAACATTTATGAGCACCGTTTCCATGAGTAAATTTGTTTTTTTGTAGAACTCTGGGGGGTGGGTGTCTTTCACACCAGGTTACAAACTGATTTTTAATTCATTTATTTCTTTTTTTTGCCTCCTCTGAGGACTGAAGTAAAGTTCCTTTCAAATGTTTTTTCAGTTTTTTGAACAGGGGGGAAAAAGATGTAGTCAGGGCTGTAAGGAGTACAGTATGTGGAAGAGTCTAAATTAGCATAAGATGGCACTAAGACTCTTTATTGAATGTTAGAATAGTTTTTGGCGGTGTGGCTATCATTTGCATTTTTTTTGCCAGTGCAGTCTTCAACTTTTCATAACTCCTTCATTACAGCTAGCCTTAACTGTCCTCCGTCCTTCCAGAAAACCAATTCGGATTATTCCATCCAAATTAAAAAAAAAAAACTGTCACCGTAACTTTTTGAACTGACCGCTCGAAAATATAGATATAGAGAGATGAATAAATTCATATGTAGATAATTTATTACTGAATCCATGTAGTCTGGAAAGCTGCTTTGTGATGTCCACTGTTAAATTCTTTATATAAATAAAATGTTATGTATTTGAATACCATTAGTTTCTAATGAGATATATTTAGTATGAGAGTGTTTTGAATACTGATGTTCTGTTTACTGTTTGTTTTTAGATTTTAATCAAAGATGTCTGTGAGTAGTCACGAAAACCGCAAGTCCAGGTCCAGCTCCGGCTCAATGAACATCCATCTGTTCCACAAAACATCACATGCCGACAGCCTGCTTACGCAATTAAACCTTCTGCGCAAACGCTGCGTCTTCACAGACGTTGTGCTCCGGGCTGGAAATCGAGCTTTCCCATGTCACCGGGCCGTCCTGGCCTCCTGCAGCCGCTACTTTGAAGCCATGTTTAACGGTGGGCTCAAAGAATCCAGAGACACAGAGGTCAACTTCCATGATTCGTTGCACCCAGAGGTTCTGGAGCTCCTGTTGGACTATGCATACTCTGCCCGCATCATTATCAACGAGGAGAATGCAGAGTCATTGCTCGAGGCTGGAGACATGCTGCAGTTTCATGACATCCGAGATGCCTCGGCAGAGTTCCTCGAGAAGAACCTGCACCCATTGAACTGCCTTGGGATGATGCTCCTCTCTGATGCACATCAGTGCCAAAGACTTTATGAGCTGTCCTGGAGGATGTGCTTGGCTAATTTCGCTACTCTCTATCGGACCGAAGACTTCCTGAATCTCCCAAAAGATCAAGTTAAGGAGCTAATCTTCAGTGAGGAGCTTGAAGTGGAGGATGAGAGTGTTGTGTACGAGGCAGTTATAGACTGGGTGAAATATGATATCGGAAGGAGACTCTCTGACTTGCCTCAACTCTTGCGTTGTGTCCGTTTGGCACTTCTTCCAGAGACTTACCTGCTCAAAAATGTTGTCTCTGAGGAGCTTATCATGGGAGATAAAGTGTGTCGTGAGATTGTCGAAGATGCTGTACGGTGTAAGATGAAGATCCTCCAGAATGATGGCGTGGTCACTGGTTTCTGTGCTCGGCCCAGGAAAGTAAGCCAAGCTCTACTGCTCCTGGGAGGCCAGACATTTATGTGTGATAAAGTATACATGATAGACCACAAAACCAAGGAGATCATGCTTAAAACAGACCTTCCCAGTCCTCGAAAGGAATGCAGTGCCTGTGCTATTGGTTGTAAAGTTTACGTCACAGGAGGTAGAGGATCTGAAAATGGTGCTTCTAAAGATGTCTGGGTCTATGATACCTTACATGATGAGTGGTCCAAGGCTGCGCCGATGCTTGTAGCCAGATTTGGCCATGGTTCAGCTGAACTGGACCATGTTCTGTATGTCGTTGGGGGCCACACATCTGCGTCGGGCTCATTTCCTGCCTCTCCATCAGTATCGCTAAAACAAGTAGAACAGTACAACCCACAGTCTAACAAATGGACTCTAGTTGCACCTCTTCGGGAAGGTGTGAGCAATGCTGCAGTTGTAGGAGCAAAAAACAAACTCTTTGCCTTTGGTGGAACCAGCGTCAACAGGGACAAGTACCCCAAGGTGCAATGTTTTGACCCCTGTGAGAACAGGTGGACGGTACCAGCTGCTTGCCCACAGCTTTGGCGTTACACAGCAGCAGCAGCTGTTGGCAATCACGTCGTGGTCATTGGTGGAGATACAGAGTTCTCAGCAGGCTCAGCATATCGGTTTAACAGCGAAACATACCAGTGGACTAAATTCATTGATGTTACAGCCAAAAGAATCAGCTGCCATGCCGTAGCCTCGGGTAACAGACTCTACGTAGTGGGGGGGTATTGTGGCGCTCAGAGGTGTAAAACACTGGACTGTTACGACCCCTCGACTGATTCTTGGGACAGTGTGACCAGCGTTCCATATTCCCTCATTCCCACAGCATTTGTTAGCACCTGGAGATACCTGCCATCTTGAACAGGACAAACAATTTGGTGAGTAGGAGCTTGCAGAGATGTACAGTAATAAATTAAACCTAAAATCTAACAGAAGGGTGACTCAGTGGAGTAGTGCTCAGCATGTCCGCCTCACAGCAAGAAGATCCTGAGTTCGAGTTTCTGTGTGGAGTTTGTGATCTCCCGTGCTTGCGTGGGTTTCTTCTGGGTGCTCTGGTTTCCTCCTACAGTCCAAATACATGCACATTAGCATAATTGGCTGTTCCCTGGGTGAGAGTTTTAATGTTTGTGTAAATGTTGGCCCCGCAATGTTCTGGTGAGCTGTTCAGGGTGTACACCGCCTTTGCTCCAGCTTTCCAATGGCCCTAATGGGATTAAGTGGTTTGGCAAATGAGTGAGTGAGTAAATTTGCATCGATACCATGTCCTCATATGTTCTGTTAGGCTATTATTCTATTTTATATTACTTTTATCAGATGTGGTTTTATAAAGTAAAAACCGCTGGTTAATGATTAATTTCAAGCCATAATGAGTACCGACAGCTGTCAAATAAAGAAGAGATGTCATTTAATAGTAAATGAAAGAATAAAACGGACTAATTACAGAGCAGAGACTTCAGTCAGTTAAAGCGGAGTAAAGTTCAGGTTCATACTCGCGCTCTTGCCCATCACAAGTCCTCTAACCACTCTGCCTTTACTCCCACAGGACATTTCTTATATAATTTAATGTGGTTTAGTCTGTGCGAAGGAGAGAAAGCGAAGAAAACAAAAGCCTTCTTGCCAGAAGCCAAAAGCCATAAGTTTTTCTGTCATGGAACTCTCAGTAAAATAAATCTTACTTGCGTTTGGAAACATCCTGAACAAACCTGTTTGTCTGAAAGTGTAAACAAACCTGAACAAACATCATCTTCTGTTCAAGAAGCTCCAAATTTGCTTGTGCCATAACAGAAAGACATCGAAATCACGGTACAACTGAAAACAGCTGCTGTTTTTGGCATTGAAATGCAAACCTGTCAACTGGAGCAGCTACAATTAGCATGTTTACTTGGAAGAGGACTCAAGAATGTCAACAGCCGTCATCAGCCATGTTGCCAGAACAGAACCTTAAACATAAACATGTTTCGGAGTCTCCTTGTGAAACTTATTTTCACTAAAGCGCCCCCCCACTGTCCTCCATTTACTAATACATATTTGCTTGAGAGGGAGGCTAGTTAGAATTCCTGGTGTTGGTACGTTTTAAGGTGGAATTGTCTTTTGAATGTTCGAATACATCAGTTACATATCCAGGACAAGGTTTCAGTTTAATGTCTCAGTGTTTACTCTTTCAGAGTATACAGTGATCCCTCACATTCTGCCGTTAATTGGGACCAAGAATTCCGCGAAGTAGGATTAACCCCCCCGACTGACGTATACGTACAGACGTTCCCCAACTTACGTTCATCCGTTTTATGTTTTTTTGATTTGGGTTTAGACGTACCTACGTAGTACGCTGACGTAATGACTGCGTCCATTGTTTACAAACAACAGACTGAACGTGCCCCGCCTTCTTCCCAGTTCAGTTTTTTATATATATCTGTTATATAGCGTGTTATCCTTGTGTTAAGATGTCGTCTCTCTGATCTTTGTCTTTACACTGTTTTGCGGACTTTTGTAACCCTAAGCAAATATGGTTGGTCAGAAGCGTAAGCCTACTAGCATGGGTGCGAGTCTCTTGCACGGAGATGAATTAAGTATCTGCTCGGATTGGCGCAATCTACCATGCATACTCAATTAAGCAAAGAGAGTTGTAAAATGAATGAAATCCAGAAAAGAAAGAACTCTTTGCTCTGCTGGTGATTCACATCAGTGCAGGCTGAGTTCTAAACGAGTTCAACGGCGCCCTTGCTCACTTGAAAGACCGGGAGTCCATATAACTCACAGCAAGTACACTACTTTCGGTTTTGAGTGCCTCATATATTGTGTTGACTGGCTGTTTTACGCTTCATGTAAAGTGACTCTGTATAAATAAGTGACTGATTTGAAATTAATGTTGATATTATTTGATATGGGGCACTGGTGGTCTAGTGGTATAGGGCGCTGGATCGCTGATCCAAAGGTTGGGGGTTCGAGTCCCACTCTCCACAAGGTTGTCACTGTCCCCCCCCCCCAGTGCGGCTAACTGGGTTATCAAAGGCGGGCCATGTCTCTCACTGTCTATGGTGAGAGGCCTGTAAAAGAACCATTGCTGACTTTCGTAAAGAGTAGCTGCAAAGTCGTCAGCGTGTTTCTGTCCCTTGCTAAAAAGGGTTGTGACAGGAAGAGCATCCGACGTAAAAACCTCTGCCAAATCAAACGTGTGAATCAGATGATTCACTGTGGCAACTCCCGAGTAAAAAGGGAAAAAGCCAAAAGGAAGACAGACAGTTGATATTATTTGATATATTTGATATTATTTTACAATGTTATGTTTATAATAATTGATTTAGGGGTGTTTTATGAGATACGGTAATGGTATTTATGGATGTATAGTACAGTATGAACGTCATACGACATACGTCACTCTAACAACTTATGTTCACTTTCAAACAAACGTAAGTCGGGGAGCGTCTGTATATATCAATAAATACGTATTCAACGCTGTAAATGCTTATAACAATTAAACATTCAAAAATAATGCATAAGATAAAATAAAATATAAATAGACGTGCACACACACAGATACGCACCTCACATAAAAATGTAAGTCATTTTGATGGGGGGTTTTGGGTTGTTTATTTGTTTTTTTTTTGGGGGGGGGTTACCTAATTGGCCTTGTTTTTGTGCCATTCTCCTTAATTTTTCCCTTTGTTCTTCCTTAATTTCATTATTTTTTTAATTCCATGAATATTAAAAAAAAAAAAAAAAAAAAAAAAAAAGACGCAATACACTGAAGCGCAAAGTACTATAGTGAGGGATCCCTGTAATGTCATTTGCTTGTGTGAACAAGCCTTGTGCTTCTCTGGAGTATAATTCAGGCCAACTGTACTAGAAGCACATTATTAGATTTGCAGACTAAAAAGATACTCAGTAAGCGCACGTTAAATTTTTAGGTTTGTGTTTGACACCAGTCTGCAAATTTCACAGAAAAATGCCAAATAAATTGAAATTTTATTCAACTTCAGCATTGAGAATCAAACGCAACAAGTGGCTCAAAGGATTCCTCGGACCAATCCTATTGGTCTGGTGTTTCTTTAGTTCTCCAGTCATAACTTCAGTTCCAGAGTCCATTTTAGTGTCCATTTACTCTTTATGCAAAAATGGACCAAAAAACACCCATGGTTTCATCTGATCCAATCATATCCAACCCGTAATTAAACATGTATAGAGATATTATAAAGAAAAATAAAGCTTGTTAGGAACAGTACAGACCATTAATTCTTCTGTTCATATGATAACAATGCTTTACCTTCAGTGTATGTACAGTAGCTTGCACAATTTCCAATACGTAGTGTATGCAATGTATGTGCAGCTAGACGTGTACTTGGGTAATATGAGAATGAAACTAGTATGAAGCTTCACACAACATAGCAAAGGTAAAAATGGATTTGCTAAAATAAAACCTTTAAATTTTACAAACATAGTAGAGAAGTCGGTCTGAAAAATTTGACCATAATCAACAATTATTTGCCTGCATAAGTATTCCTTTAGTTTTGCCGGTGCGAGTAGTTTTGAGTTGCTCAACTTGGCATTGCAAATCATTCAGATAGGATGCTGAGTCCCATCACGTTCCGTGATGCATGTGAATCCATGTTGTACATATTCGTCCGACCACTTTCTGTTTTTGCTCGACATAGTATGGATTAAAATATTCCGAAAAAATCTCACGACTTCACACATTGACTACTGAGCGCACTAAATTCCCGCGGCACTGATTGGCCAAGCAATGTAATGTGATCATCTGCAGCCAGTGATGGCCAAGCGGGGCGTGTCATCACTAATTGACATGATGAGTCGGGTGTGTCCTGACCTCTGTGGCAGAGGCTCCGCTGAACCCCTGAGACCGACTCACCGAACCCCTAGGGTTCGATCGAACCCAGGTTAGGAACCACTGGCTTAGGGTTACAAAAGTCCGCAAACACAAAGATCACAGAGACGACATGTTAACACAAGGGTAACACGCAGTGAACTGGGCAGAAGGAGGCCATGTTCAGTCTATCATTTGTAAACAATGGACGCAGAGTCATGCATAAGTAGCGTATTACATCAGCGTACTACGTAGGTATGTCTCGTACGACAGAGAGCACGATAAAGTCAAAATTTGACTTTTTTTTTTTTTTTAAATGTAAAATCAAAAAATACATAAAATGAAGGAGCCAGCCAGAGGATGTTTGGTTGTCCAATGCTGATGTGAGTAAAGTTTTGGGAGCTAAAACATCCATATAAAAGTTTCAAACTCACAGTAAAAAAAATGCAATGTTCCCTAAACAGGTCTTATTACAGAAAAATCACGATAATAAAACTTCTGATAGGAAGATAATAGGAAAAATCATGCAATTATTCAGTGTTCAAACCTCCCTTCCATGAATGATATGCTTAAACACCTCAGCGAGCCCTCACACTGTCTTTTGTCCCTCAGCTGTAAGCAGATGGACAGGGTGGAGACATGCTGAAGGGCCTTGAATCCACAAGCCAACAACTCACATTTTTATTGTGCAGTTGCTTCAAAGCCTGCTAATTTGGTGTTGATTTTTTTTTTTTTTTTTTTTTGCACATCATACTTATTCTGTAATGCCAGAGGAGAAAGGCATGCAAGCTGAGGGAGGAAGAAACTATATTTTACTCTGGCCAGAAGCGCCAGTCTAAAAATACCTGCTGGTCTTTAAGCTGTCAGCTTCAAAGCAAAATGGCAAAATAGGAAAATAGTCTTGTGCAAGAGTAAACAGGTCTGTTCATGTTGGCTGAAAATGTCATACCTGTCTCATGAACATGTACGCAAATAAGATTCTCAGGTGTATGTTCACATGTGAATCAACCAACCAACATGTAAAAAGGACCCGATGTACAGGGAGTTGAATCTGAAATATAAAGCAGTCCAAGTCTTGGAGTTTTAGAGATTAAAAAAAAAAACCCAACAAAAAAACCTCACATTTTATTCAGTGATTGTCATTTAATAGTCAGCTATTGATCTCTGCCCAGTGAGACCAGTGCTAACCTGCTGTACTGATTTGAAACGTTACAATTATTTATGGCCAACTTGTACCTCAATGTGAAATATTACAAATGCTTCAGGAGGTTTATAATATTGTAGTGATATTTCCACCCAATTCTAAAATGCTTACAGAATGTAACGATGTGGTACGATATGACATGCTAGTGTTTTAATTTAAATGCTATTATATTTCTTACAGATAATTTATTTAGCTAAACCTTTCCGACATGTGGATTCTAATATCTGTTATACAGTTCAGTGTTATACATGAAGACATTTTTTAATGCAAAATTTTTTCATAAAAATTAAAAGCGATATACAGGGATCCCTCACTTTCCGCGGTTAAATGGGACCGAGATCGCCGAATTCCGCGAAGTAGGATCAACTCCCCCTGACTGACATATACGGACATGTATATGTGTATATAATATCAATAAATACATATTCAATGCTATAAAAGCTTATAGTAAAAATTAAACATTCAAAAATAATGCACAAGATGTAAATAAAATATAAATACAGACACGCACACTCGGATGTGCACCTCACTTAAAAATATAAGAAGTTTTGCTGGGGGGTTTTGGGTTGTTTTGTGTTTCTTTAGGGTTATTTTTGCATAATTGGCCTTGTTTTGTGGCATTTTCTTTAACTTTCCCCCCTATTTGTCCTTAATTTGCTTATTTTTTAATTAAATTAATATTTTTTTAAAAATAACCGCGATGCACTGAAGCTGTATGAATTGAAGCGCGAAGTAGCGAGGGATCTCTGTATTTTTATTTTTTGCCTAGATTTAATAGTCGATTTTTAATAAAAGCCCTCGCATGGCTCTTTTTAAGCAGTACACTGAAAAACGAAGCAGTAGTGTGAAAGAAGCTGTCTCTCTATAAGATACACCTGAACCAGGTCGAAGGTCATATGGCTTATTTCAGCTGCTGTCCTGCCTGAAGCATTTACTCCGTACTTATGTTTTATTAATGCACTCTCCCCCCTTTTTAAGCCACCCAAGAGAAAGACAACTGAAAGAGGGCTTTTATTCTCACATCTGTGCATATACTCCACACACACACACACACACACACACACACACACACAGTCCTGAGGCTAAAGCAAGATTTGCATAAAGATTTTACTCCCGTTGAGCTTCAGTCAGAAAAAGTGACTCAGTCACCCATTGGATTACCAGTCATTAATACTCACCTGCCACAAGCAATCACAATTACACATTAGTCACACATTTACATTAATAATATAAT
Organism: Plotosus lineatus; assembly: GCA_024760905.1. Taxonomy (NCBI): domain Eukaryota; kingdom Metazoa; phylum Chordata; class Actinopteri; order Siluriformes; family Plotosidae; genus Plotosus; species Plotosus lineatus. The sequence continues at coordinate 35,227,773 of CM045737.1, read as the reverse complement.
CAACTATTATTATACATGATTTGAAATAAAGGAGTCGTGTGTTATGTACGGATAAGAAGAAGAAACACCCTCCTCGGCAGCTTTTTCCCCCCAAATAAAAGCGTCCTGAATAGGTTTACAGGACAGCTGATTGAGAAAGAATAGAGATGTGCATTAGGGACTGGGATCCTGCAGGACACAAAAAAAATTAACATGAGCAGGAGGCTTTTAACTTTTTCAGACAGACACAAAAGAATGAGCAGGCAGATACAAAGCTTGTTGGACAAACAAAGACAACATTGTATAAAGAAATTATTCATCCTTAGTAAGAGTCAGAGTGATTGCAATGAGGATACTAGTTTGGTAAGATTTTTTAAGATACAGGGGGTCCTTAAGACAGGGTTCCATTCCTACATCGTGGTGCAGGCCACGTTTACGATTTTATCGTACGTCAGATCACACCACGCAACTCTGCTAATGCAGTCACAGAATCATAATCTAGGATATTCAAACACATTTCTATGACACACGAGAGCATAAGTAATAGTAAGAAACGCGTGGAGGATAAATAATAACATGAAACGAACAAATAAAAGAGAACAATTCCTTCTTTTACTCCTGCAGTCGAGTTGCGCACCCGAATGGTCGTTGCAATGAAGCAGGAACAGGCTTATTATGCACAATGTCGAAAGTTGGAATGATAATTCTTAATGACTTCTGACTGTGGTAATCTTGAAACATCATACTTTGGGTTCATCATAAGTTGAAGACCCCCTGTAATTTGATAAATCTTTGAATATATATGTGCTGCATATAGTCATTCATTTTCTGAATGGCTTAATCCTAATTAGGGTCGCAGGGAGGCTGGTGCCCATGTCAGCCAACTCTGGGAGGGTAGGCCCGATGGGCCCTGAACAGCTGAGCAGGCCATTGCAGAGCATATATAAATATTTCAAAATATATACAGTTGTGTTTAAAATAATATCAGTCAGACATCACTCACCTGATCCATCAGTGTTTTTGGTAGAGATGATGTTTGTACATGGCAAATCATTTCCTAGTAGTTGGAGAAGAGAATCCAACAGCCTCAACAGTTCATGCTGCTGGGTCTGTGTAAGTGAATCACTGATTAAAAGGGGTGTGTTCAAAATAATAGCAGTGTGGAGTTCAATTAGTGATGTCATTCATTCTTTGAAAAACAGTTGCTGATTATTTTCCTTATTCATTGAAGGAGGGCAGCAGTTGTTGTACATGCTGGTTATAGATCATTTCTCTCTGAAATTCTGAGGAAAATGGGTCGTTCCAGACAGTTTTTCAAAGAACAGCGTACGTACCTTGATAAAAAAAAGTTGATTTAACTGTGGAAAATGTATAAAGTGCAGAAAATGATAGTCTGCTCAGCTAAAATTATCCTAAATGTTATAAAATGCCAATTAGAACGTGAAAGACATGGAGGAAAGCGAAAAACTACCATTCAAGTAGATTGAACAAGAGACAAAATCACAAGGACTCAGCCAATAATCATCGACAGGAAGATCCAAGAAGGTCTAAAATAACCTGTTACAATTAGAAGACGCCAAACACACCAGTAAACGGGCAACGTCTTGGTTCCAGACCAACAAGATTGAGGTTATGGAGTTGTCGGCCCAATCCCCGGACCTTAATAAAATAGAAAACTTGTCGGGTGAAATCATCATTTTCTGTATCCGCTTAATCCTAATTTGGGTCGCGGGAGGCTGGTGCCCATCCCAGCCAACTCTGGGCGAGGGCAGAATACACCCTGGACAGCTCGCCAGGCCATCGCAGGGCGGAAACACGCCAACGGCTTTGCAGCCTACTCTTTTTGTTCTTTTACATGCCTCACACCATAGACAGTGGGAGACATGGCTGGCCTTTGATTGCCCAGTTGCACTGGGCGGGGACAGTGACAACCTTGTGGAGAGTGGGACTCAAACCCCCAACCTTTGGATCAGCGATCCAGCGCCCTATACCACTAGGCCACCACTGCCCCAGGTGAAATCAAAAATGCAGTTCATGAGGCAAAACCAAGAAATACAGATGAGCTGTGGAATGTAGTCCAATCATCCTGGGCCAGATGGTTGACTCCATGCAACACAGATGTGCAGCAGTTCTCAGAAACACTGGTTATACAACGAAATATTAGTTCAGTGATTCAGGGAAGCAAAATCTTAAACATTCATTCTATAAACTAAGGAATGGTTTGAGTTTGTAAAGAAGAAAGCAGATACTGCTATTTTTTTAACTGTGAAATACTGTACGGGGATTCCTCGATACTTCGCGCTTCAATTCATGTGGCTTCAGTGCATTGTGGGGGTTTTTTTGTTGTTTTTTTAATATTCATCGAATTAAAAATAAGGAAAGAATAGGGGAAGTTGTTAAGGAAAATGCTTCAAAACAAGGCCAATTATGCAAAAAAAAAAAAAAAAAAAAACCCCCAAAAAAACCCCCACAAAGAAACAAAAAACAACCCAAAACCTCCCATCAAAACTACTTAGATTTTTATGTGAGGTGCACATCTGAGTGTCTGCGTATCTGTATGTGTGTATTTATACTTTATTTACATCTTATGCATTATTTTTGAATGTTAAATTGTTATAAGCATTTACAGCATTGAATATATATTTATTGATATTATATACACATTCAAGATTTTTAATTGCGTTTTGTGCTTTTACACACATTGGAATTCTTGTGCAGTTGTTCAAAGCGTTAAGTTAAACAGGAAGGAAGGCTCAAATCAACAAAAACACGTACAGTGGTCCCTCACTTTACGAAATTAATCCGTTCCAGAGCCTTTTTCGTAACCTGCATTTTTCGTAAATTGAATTGCATTTTACATGTAAAACGTGTGATTTGTGCTAAGGCTCCCAATACTACCCCCTAAACCCTTTAAAATTATAAAAGCATACCTTGTAAGACCTCCTTCTGCTTCAATATCATACCGATGGTAGACGGGTTTGGCCATATTCCTTTGTGATATCACTCGAGCCCGTTTCTTCTTCTCACTCGCACCACAAATCGCACACGTGTGTTGACCATGTCTTCTTAGCAGAGTTATAATCTTACAAATGTTTATTGAAGGTTAAAAGCGTGAGTCAAGAAATAAAGCATAAAAACAACAGTAAGTCTGCCCTTTACACGAAAAGCATCATGGTGGATTCAGCTCCATAATAGGCCATGGGAGCTAGATGCGTCATTCCTCCTAGCCAATGGGATCCCTGTCCAAGATGGCGTCAGGTGGACCTGTCCCAGATGTCGCTCAAGTGAAGGCGACATGAATGACAGCTCAGTTGTTAGCCAATGGGAGGCCAGTGGGGTGGGATGTTTGAACGTCATTGATGGGAGAGCAGCTCGTGCATTGTTTGAATGTTTGAATGGTGCGTTTGACTGTTTAAGATGGCGCTTTCATAACGTGAACTTGTTTCGTATACAGAGACAAACATTTTAGGAAAATGCGTTTCGTAACCTGCATTTTTTGTTTGGTGAGACTTTCGTAAAGTGAGGTACCACTGTACTTTTATAAATATACAATTTTTATGTATTTATTTTATAGAGGACCTTACACAGGCTCAGTAAACAATATAATAATAATAATTAAAGTAATAAGAATAAAATGATAATAATGTTATATACATGTAAGTATACGTCAGTAGGGGGCTTGATCCTACTTCGTGGAATTCGGCGGTCACGGGGTGGTCTCGTTCCCAATTAACCGCGGAAAGTGCGGGATCCCTGTATTCACTTTTCTTCAATTTCTTTAAAGGGAATAACAAATTTTATATATTTTTCTTCATGTTTTGATTTGGACTAGAACATGTAGCATTCCAAATGCATTTGTGTGTAAGGAAGTAAAAGCTATTTTTTATATAAAGGATTTTAAGCTTTATTCACTTGTTTTTTTTTTTTAAACACACTGCTATTATTTTGAACGCAAAATAATACTATTATAAATAGTACAGAGGTAATAACTGTACTACAGGGGGAGGGATCCTAATTCATACCCGTTCTGAACTGGACTGATGTAACCGCGGTTGAGGAACTGTCCAAACCAGAAGTCACACAACAAGGTTATATTAGAGGAAACACATTTCCCTTGATGGCTTGTTGTTTCTCCTTGTAAAGCTTCCTGTATTGGCAGGAGGCCAAAAAATGTTATCTAAAGTCCTGTTTTTAAAAGTCATTGCAAAATCAAAATTATGAGCAGGGTGTATTATTACACATCTAGTTCTATATATAGAATACCCACTTCTTCACCTGTAATATTGCTTGGCAAACAACGCTTCCTGTTAACTGACTACATTTTGTGGTAGAAGTTTATTCATGTTGTGCCCGAGATATGGTCTTACTGGTGATTAAATCATTGTAGTGAATACTCTCTCACGGCTTATCTTTAATGACTGGCTTCTGGATATAAATTAATAGTTAAACATCAAACAGTGATGGGCGTTAACTTTGTCATGTTAGTGACTCACCGAGACATTTTACGAATGACGAATTACAAATTTAGCTGAATAACTCTGACCTGTATCATGAAATATCTTGTGACTCGACTCAGAGTCTTTTGTCTTTGACCAGCTTTTCACTAGCTTTGTTTTAGCTCCGTAAGAATGGTGCAGACCTCCTAACAAACACATGGCTCTTTAAACAGTGTTGTCCAAGCTAATACACATTCATGAAGCAGCTCTGTGACAGTGATGGATGTGAGCACTTGTACGCTGTAATTACACCTGCTCATTATGGCAGCATGGCTTGTGTGTGTGCTGGGGAGCAGATGTGATCAGCAAGGTTCAAATGAGCAGCCTGACAGGCGTTACGTGATGTTTATTGAAGCAGGCGTCCTCACTCCACACCCGTGTGTCCCCTGAGATCTGAGAGGTGTGACGGGGTAAAAATCTGCACACAACAAAAAGTCTCTTACATCATATGTCATTTTAGTGTACAGTATATACATGTGCGAATAACTGATTATCCATTTAGTAATTGAATATCACTAATTCATTATCAGATTAAAACAATATGTGGGAATAGAGTGTCAGTTGGTGCACTTTAGGCAGCATTTGAGTTTATGGATGGTCCCATCTGGAAGGCACCATAATAAACTGTAATGAAATTTATATATTTCTAATATATATATACATATATACCTATATATACATATATATACACACACACACATATATATATATATATATATATACATACACATATATATATATATATATATATATATATATATATATATATATATATATATATATACACACATATATATATACATATATATACATATATACATATATATACATATATATACATATATACATATATATATATATATACATATATACACATATATATATATATATACACACATATATACATATATATATACATATTCATATATATATATACATATACATATATATATACACACACATACATATACACACACATACATATATATATACACACACATATATACACACACACACACACATATATATATATATATATATATATATATATATATATATATATATATACAATAAAAATAAAAGGACAGGACAAAGACTTTCTATTGAAACTCCATTTATCACTACAGATCTGTTTCGAGGGGTGGTGAAACCATCCTCTCTCTTCAGGTGATTATAGAAGAACATACATGATATATATAATCATCATCCTCCTCCGCTTAGTCAGGGTCGGGTCAAGGGGGAGGCAGCCTAACCAGTGAGGTCCAGACATCACTCTCCCCAGCTCTTCCGGGGCACACCGATGCATACCCAGACCAGCCGAGAGACATCATCCCTCCAGCATGTTCTAGGTCCACCCCGGTGTGTGTGTGTGTGTGTGTGTTCGAACTGTCTGTCTGTCAGTTGTGATAAAATATTAGATACTAATTATGATAAACCAGTTCTCACTTATCCTTCAGACCACTTTGTTTGCAAGATATTGATTTCAAACCAACTTCACCTCATCTGTCCTGTGCCTTTATAGTTTTCGCTTGTTCTCTAATTTTCTGTAATTAATAGAGGTCGAGGTCTTTCTCCTCAGACATGTTTAATTAAAGTTTTCAAAATTCATTTAATGGCTCAGAGCAGCTCACAAAACACGCATTCATCTGTCATGAACCACACACTTTTTTTTTTCTTTTGCCAATCAATCACAAATATCAAGTTATATTTATATTCAAAACCATATCTATATATATTTACATTTATGGCATTTGGCTGACACCCTTTTTTATAGTCACTCACATTCATCATCTCTATTCAAGTCAAACCTCGATCAAGGGCCCAACATTGGCAGCTTGGTGGTACTGAGGCTTGTACCTTCAAACTTCATTATGTTCTTTGTTAGCCATGTTACTTAGCTAAGCAAATTAACCACTTATTATTAGATAAACCAGCCGCCAAGTTTGTTAGTGATCGTGTACAGAACATTTTCCCCCCTATAGTGAGCTAACATTTGGTGACCAAGTAATTAATTTTGATTAAGCTCATGTTCAAATTAATTTAAGCCACTAACCACATTTACATTTAAGCCAATTTTTTCAGATTTTTTTCTTCTGTTTAAAATCCATGTTTTAAAACCAAAAGGAACTGGGGGGAAATGGTCTTTGTTGATGTCATCAGCTGCTGTTTGAGTGAACTGTGTCACTCAGTTGCGTGTTTGTTCTGTTTCTTTCTTTCTTTCGGCTTTTTCCCTTTTCTCGGGAGTCGCCACAGTGAATCGTCCGATTCGCACATTTGATGAGGCATAGATTTTTACGTCAGATGCCCTTCCTGTCACAACCCTTTTAGCAAGGGACAGAAACACGCTGATGGCTTTGCAGCTACTCTTTATGAAAAGCAATGGTTCTTTTACATGCCTCTCACCATAGACAGTGAGAGACATGGCCCGCCTTTGATAACCCAGTTAGCTGCACTGGGGGGGACAGTGACAACCTTGTGGGGACTTGAACCCCAACCATAGAATTAGCGATCCTGCACCCTATCCACTAGACCACCACTGCCCCAAATAAAACGCCAGACAGGGCTGGTGGTTCGATCCTGCATGAGCAGGATTGCGTTTGAGTAAATTCAAATGAAGTAACCACTTGGCTAGTTTTTGTTCTGTAAATGGCTCAAAACTACTAGTGAAATTGGGTTTAAAAAAAAAAAAACCATGATAATTTCAGTGTAACTGGCTCCATGTAGTCAGGCTTCGTTATGAGTAAATACCAAAACCTGAGCTGCTCGTACTCTGTACACACTCAGTCACAGAAAGCTCCGCTTCTAGCCATGCCCTGAACAACCGGAATCACTGGTTTTAGGCCGTAAATTGGGACAAAGGTTGTACACTGAGCTGAAGTAGGAAGACACACACACACACACACACACACACACAGACAGACACAAACAGAGCTGACCTTTTTATGACACAAGTCCACTTCTTTAGACCATGTTTCACACTGCTGTATAAATTGAGATGTTTGGTGTGTGTGGAATGAGCCCAACCACTTAAAATAATCTGAACATGTGGAGTAAAGCAGCTCAGTGATTCTTAAATAGCACTCACAGCTCGTGTGTAAGGAATTTAGTACAGCTTCTTGCTAAAATGGTGTCTAACTCGTGTGACTTTACGAAACAAATTACAACTTTTAATACTATTACTATGACTTTGACTATTAATAATAAAAGAATAATAATGATGATAAAAACATGCGTCCCAATGCACAAGTAGATTTAAGTTTATGGCATTTGTATTTGGCTTTTCCAGTGAAAGAGGCGTGGCCTACCTGGTTACGAAGTTTTGCCACTGATTATTTGTGTACTACTTGTTGAGCTACATCATGTATGTTTGAACCAGAATTGTAATTGTTTTCCATCTCTTAATTACAGCAAATATGAAGTTGTTTTTTGTTGCAGTGATGCATCTGCATTGAACAGCACAATGACCAGTAATTGAAAGATTAGAAATTTTTATAGTTGGTACAGCCACTGCTTTTCTTCAGTGACATTTGTAATGAGAACCAAACCTTACAAAGTGTTGCACAGCATTGTTTTAACATTGGTTGAAATGCTAAACAGAGTTTTGGAGATTAGTGTGCATGTAGCCTTTTAGATATTCGGGTCAATGCTATACACGACCCCTGAAGTGCTGGAGATTGCTTTATGTTTAATAATGTCACTGTGGTGGAGATTTGTCATAGCAAAGAATATCATTATTATTATTATTATTATTATTATTTTGATTCACCATGTTGGTTTTCTTTTTACATCACATCACATACACAACAATGGTTTCTGTGGCTTTTGCAAAAATACTGGTACTGGATCCTTATTTACAAGCAGACACGTAATGACATGGTGCAGCATTAGCATTAGCATAGTGGGATCAGGCTTCCTAGAAGCTTCTGCAAGTTTATTATAGCCTCTGGTCCTGACAGCTCAGCTAATGAAGCCTCATTTAAGTAGTTAAGTGTTTTCCCGCTGGTGCCATGCAAAGCCACTGGAGTTATGACTGTCTGGGCTGAACGACTATGGAATATCCAGACAGAACATGACTGATTTGATGAATGCGGTTCTTTAATACCATCTAAAGTGTAAGAATCTCAAACACCAGCATGCTTAGAAATCAATTTAGTGTGCAGGAGACCTGTTTGAAAGAGTCATTAATACCGATAATGTAATCCTGTTGAAACGTGAGCTGTAACAAATCTGTTAATATCAGGTATAAACATACTGTAATGTGTGTATATATTACAAATAATACAGAAATAGATGTAAGGAGTACAAAGGAACTGTGACCTGATCTGGTTTTGATATGGTACATGTGCTTAAATTTTAAAGGAATGTAACAGCTTTTAGGAGTTCATGGTTTACCTAATTCACATCTTTCCCTCTCCCTCTCTCTCTTTGTCTCTAGATGTCCAGTGTTGTGAGGAATGCAGGAGAATGTGTTCTCTCGTTGACTGAGGAATGCAGGGGGTGGGGGACAGAAAACAGAGAAAAAAAAGGAAGAATGAAAAGAAGAAAGACTGACAGAAGGCTGTCGCGGAATAAAAGAAAGGTACAAGAAAGAAGCACTTGCCAATTCGGTAAGGGAAAAAAATAATAAGATGAAGTTCAGCATGTAGGAGATCAATCAGGAATATGGACTTTTTCCTCATCTCCAAGTTAAAAATGAAAGACTATAAGCTCTGCACACACATCAAACACACTTTAAACACATCTACATCCTGCTTATTCATTCCGTCTAGCTCAGTGCTTCTCAAATAGTGGGACGTGTCCCCCTTGGGGCAGTGGTGTGATTCTGGGGGGGGGGGGGGAGATGACACTGGGGAACATGCTTTTTTGCCATACTGTACTAGAATTAAGTGTAATTCCACAGCCACTCCAGTAGTTGGCAGGAGCGCTCTCATTGTCGCGCTATGGTGAAGGGAAAAAGCACCAAGCAAACAATATGAAGTGCAGGAAACACTTTTTATAGTCGGGCTTGGGGGGGCATGAAATTTTTTTTTTTTCTTCCTAGACAGGGCATCACAGAAAATAATTGAGAAGCTGTGGTCTAGTTTCATCTCCTTTGGTTTTCATGGAGGGTTTTAGTTTTCACTCAGAATTTACTCCAAAGAAAAATGGGGAAATGGTGTTAGATGTTGGTTAACCTGGAAGGTTTGGGATTTAGTCCGCAACAACACTGTTGTTATCAGGACCAGGAAGCTGTGGCTTGATTCAGCTCCGAGATTATTTTGCCGTCAGCTGGTTGAGGAAGTAAGTGATGTATTATAACTGCCACACCTTCCGCGGCTCTTTTCTTTTGTTGATAATGGGGACAATATGAAAGCTTGAATACACAACACATACACATTTAATTATCCCGGCTGTTGTATGTTTAACATATTGCTGAATATTGTGTGTTCAAAGAGCTCGATGTACCATATGACGACTCTCCAACCGTACGATGGTATTTTATGAGTAAATGATCTTCTGACTACTCTTTATTACTAAATATGGAACATTTGTGTGTGTGTGATAACCTGACCATAGAATAATGTACTAAGTTATTGTTTTTTTGTCATTTGTCTGTTACTGAAGTATTTTGTTGTCCATTAATTCTAGTCCATTTAATGTAGCCTACATTTCACAGAGTTTATTTTAATAGAGCTTATGTGTTATTGGTCATTTCTAAATGTTTAATACTTATCATTCAGATTAAATAAACAACGTTTACCCATTTGTTATTTAAGATAAAATCTACACCAGAGCTGGTTGATATGACCACCACTCTTATCAGGTTGAATGAAGCTAAACTGCAAACCTGGAAACATCCCATAATTAAAGCAGGCATAAGCTACTGAAACCTATTTTATTTTGAGTGATTTCAGGTAAAGAAATTGAAAGGAATCAATTAATTAAGGCTACTCTATATTAACGTGAATAAAACAAAAAAAGACAAATTTACACATGGTGAAAGACGCTCCCTGACTTGCGTTCATCCGTTTCACGGTTTTTCGATTTTAGGTTGGTTTGCTTAGACGTACCTACGTAGTACACTGACGTAATGATGCTGCGTCCATTGTTTACAAACGACAGACTGAACATGCCCCTTCTTCTTCTTCCCAGTTCAGTTATAGTTATATATATATATATATATATATATATATATATATATATATATATATATATAGGATTTTCTGAGTAGATCCTTAGGAGAGTGCTCAATACTTTTTGGTAGAGCAAATAACAAAAATAAAAGGACAGGACAAAGACTTTCTATTGAAACTCCATTTGTAGTGATAAATGGAGCTTCAATAGAAAGTCTTTGTCCTGTCCTTTTATTTTTGTTTTTTATATATATATCAGTTATATAGCGTGTTACCCTTGTGTTAAAGCGTCTTCTCTGTGATCTTTGTGTTTACACTGTTTTGCGGACTTTTGTAACCCTAAGCAAATATGGTTGGTCAGAAGTGTAAACCTATTAGCATGGGTGCAAGTCTTATACACAGAGATGAATCAACTATCTGCTCTGATCGGCACAATCTACCATGCATACTCGGTTAAGAAAAGAGAGTTGTAACATGAATGAAAACTCGAATCCACAAAAGAAACTCTCCCTCTGCTGGTGATTCACTTCAGTGCAGGTTGTGTTCTAAACGAATTCAACAGCACCCTTGCACACTTGAAAGACCGGAATTCTGTATAACCCACAGCAAGTACACTACTTTCGGTTTTGAGCGCATCACATATTGTAAGTGTTGATTGGCTGTTTTAAGCTTCATGTAAAGTGACTCGGTATAAATAAGTGACTTATTTGAAATTAATGTTGATATTATTTGATATTATTTTACAATGTTATGTTTATAATAATTGATTTAGAGGTGTTTTATGAGATATGGTAATGGTATTTATGGATGTATAATATAGTATGAACATCACACATCATGCATCACTGTAATAACTTGTGTTCACTTTCAACTTACATTCTGTCGTCCGGAACCAATTAAAAACGTAAGTCGGGGAGCGTCTGTATTCCTATGTATTTTTTTTTTTTTTTTAGAAAATACTGTTCATGAAAGTTGTGTATAATAAGGATCATCGTTTGATATTTCTGTCATATCACTCAAGCCCCAATCTGCACTGTGCTATAAATCATTTGTGAAATTCTGCTCTCTGGAGGCGTAGGATTAACCATTTCTACTTGTGTCTTAGTAAATAATCATTTAAAAAACAAACTGTCTCGTGTTTCCGTTCTGTGTGTGTTCCAACATCCTAAACGGTCAGATTCCTTCAAGTGTCCGTCATATCCTGTTGAGGTGATTTACTAACTCAGGAATTCAACACATCTGACTCAACAGGCCCTTCAGCAGAGTTGATTTGGTGTTTCAAAAAATATATCTTCAAGCTAAATGCTCAAGTCATGTCTAGTTGATGTTCTTGCTGGAAATTCCAGCCAACAGCTCGAACAGTAGCACTATAAAAGTGACGATGATGCTTAAATATCACTAAAAAGATTTATATGCGAACAAAGTGCTTTTTCAGATTAATAAAAGCAATAGCGTGCAAAATCAAAACGGAAATGATTCACATATAACAAGTTACTGTGTGAACACAGATCAGGTCTTGGTGATCCATCATCATGTTGAATTGGAAGGTCTATCAGCGAGAGGAGAAAATCCACGAGGTAATTTCTGATCTCACATACATTATGGCAGCTTTAAATATTTGTTCTCTTTTGTAGCAAACAACAGTTTTGAACTTCAGTCTCCTTAAGATATCAGTAAATATAATGTATGCATTTGGATGTTGCCTAAAAGCAAGTTTTTTTGTGGGAAGTCTCAAAACATATGCATGTGTCCTGTGTATTGAGGTTTTGAAGTCACGTGACCCCAATACCTTCATGCACCATCTTGGACGGTAAGCGTGATCCAGAACACACACACACACACACACACATGATTCACTAAGCATGGCTTCAACAACAATAACAGCAAAAGCAAAATATGCGAGAGTGTCGAAGGCAAAAGCAATGACACTATAATATTGTCAGACGTTGTCAATCATCTGACAGGTGACCAGAGGGCGGGGTATCTGAGGAAAATAAAACAGCTGGGGATTGCCGATCCATATCTAATGCCGCAGTCGATGTTTAGGAATGTGTTAGAATGCGACCATCCTTCCCTTCCTGCTTTTGCCTACTTGGATCTTTGTACATATCTTGTCCACGGCCCGTCTCCATTTACTGGCAGAGTTAAAAGCTTACAAATCAATGGAAGCTTACAAGTATTTAGTTGCCGGATTTGTAAGTTGTATGCAACAATGGGAGCCAGGAACCGGGAAGAGAGATCACCACCTCATAACGGCTAAGGTGCGTGTTCCATCCCCAAATAGAGATACACAAACAAGCGCTTATGCAATAATACATTATAATTATCAGTGCTTATAATGGTTGTATAAATTCACATTTTATTTATATATAAGCCTATAAAGTGTGTGTGTATTTATGTATGTATGTATATATATATATATATTTTTTTTTTTTTTTTATAGTATGAATTTTATGTTTACCGGATGCTACCTCAATGACAATAGCCACCCTAGGCCCGATATAATAATGTATATTTACCTGATACAAAGTGTTTGCTGCAGATTCTACTGTATTCTGTAGGATTCCAGTCTTTCCTATTTACCGCCGTGATCCACTTGGCTTTTCTCTCCGGGTCAGATGGAAAACGATAAAATGACAGTGCAGGCTTTACTCCTCTGTCTATTTGCACAGCCAACAGCGCAACACGATATAACCATACAGTACTCACTGTTTATTTTGTATCACTCCGGGGAAGTTAGTAACCGACAAACATAATCCAGTTGGGTAATGTTGAACCACTATTACTTATTTTAAAATGTAGCAATGTTGAATGAGAGAGCGCCCTCAAAACCTCAATATACTGTCCAGAGAACGATCCACTTTAATAATTTGTTTATAGAAGGGCTCGGGAGTCGGAGTCCCCTGAGGCAGTTCGTTCACAGCAACGTTCTGGCAACTCCTGGAGCAGTACTGGAACCCAGTCGTATCGGCTTCGGCCCTTCCATTGGATCCTTCCAGTGGCGCCGAGAGGGGGGACTTGCTGCTTGGGTAACAGCCTGTCCTCCATACTTCCTACCCAGGCTCTGTGCACTGGAGACTATCACCAGCAGGGATACCAGCCAGAGTGCAGCTCCATAGTCCTTCGAGACTGACGGAGGCCAACTCCTACTATAGAAGGGAATACATGAGGAAACAAAACGTGTGTCTTTGTCTCAACAGGTAGGGTACACTATTTAGAAACCATAGCCTTAGAGAACATTTAGGGGGCAGTGTTGGCCTGGTGGTAAAGGGTGCTGGGTCGCTGATCCTAAGGTTGGGGGTTCGAGTCCCACTTTCCACAGGGTTGTCACTGTTCCCCCCCAGTGCAGATAACTGGGTTATCAAAGGCTGGCCATGTCTCACTGTCTACGGTTCTTCATTTATTTCAACTCATTACAAGGGCGTAGGCTGTGGGGGTGCACAGGGTGCACGTGCGCACCCCCCCACACACACACACACACACACAGCAGGAGTTGAGTTCCGCTGGACAAGAAATTATGTGTATTCACAATCTTATAAATAAACTTAATGACTGTTATTGAAGAGAAAGTCGGAGATAAGTTCCGCATGACTGGAGTCAGGAAGTAAACCGGAACTTAACGTGTAACGGGCACTGCGCATGTGCACGCCCGAGCTGACCAATCAACAAACATACAGTAATATTATCAGTAAGCAATAATACCGTGTTTTCCTGAAAATAAGACTCAACCACAAAATAAAACCGAGCGTGATTTTACAAGATGATTTTAATATAGGCCCTCAACTTAAAATAAGCTCGAGTTGAGACTGTGACGTCACAGGGTCACGTGACTTATGTTTATATGCCATATTGGACGGCACGATCCGGACGGCGCTCGCTCATTCAACATTGCTAAACATTTTAAAATATCGTGTTGCGCTGTTGGCTGTGCAAATAGACAGAGGAGTAAAGCCTGCACTGTCATTTTATCGCTTTCCATCTGACCCGGACAGAAAAGCCAAGTGGATCGCGGCGGGAAATAGGAAAGACTGGAATCCTACAGGATACAGCAGAATCTGCAGCAAACACTTTGTATCAGGTAAATATACATTATTATATCGGGCCTAGGGTGGCTATTGTCATTGAGGTAGCATCCGGTAAACATAAAATTGATGCTATAAAATAAAAATAAATAAATAAATAAATAAATTTATTTATATATATATATATATATATATATATATATATAGAGAGAGAGAGAGAGGATTTTCTGAGTAGATCCTTCCGTAGGAGAGTGCTCAATACTTTTTGGTAGAGCAAATAAACAAAAATAAAAGGACAGGACAAAGACTTTCTATTGAAACTCCATTTATCACTACAGATCTGTTTCGAGGGGTGGTGAAACCATCCTCTCTCTTCAGGTGATTATAGAAGAATTGTATATCACTGTAGTGATAAATGGAGTTTCAATAGAAAGTCTTTGTCCTGTCCTTTTATTTTTGTATATATATATATATATATATATATATATATATATATATATATATACACATATATATATATATATACACACACACACACACACACACACACTGTATAGGCTTATATATAAAAAAATGTGAATTTATACAACCATTATAAGCACTGATAATTATAATGTATTGTTGCATAAGCGCTTGTTTGTGTAGCTCTATTTGGGGATAGAACACAAACCTTATCCGTTCTGAGGTGGTACTGGACTGTACTGGACTGTACTGTAGTCTCTCTTCCCGGTTCCTGGCTACCATTGTTGCATACAGCTTACTAATCTGGCAACTAAATACTTGTAAGTTATATATATATATATATATATATATGGAAATACTTCCATTGATTTGTAAGCTTTTAACTCTTTGCCAGTAAATGGAGACGGGCCGTGGACAAGATATGTACAAAGATCCAAGTAGGCAAAAGCAGGAAGGGAAGGATGGTCGCATTCTAACACATTCCTAAACATCGACTGCGGCATTAGATATGGATCGGCAATCCCCAGCTGCTTTATTTTCCTCAGATACCCCGCCCTCTGGTCACCTGTCAGATGATTGACAACGTCTGACAATATTATAGTGTCATTGCTTTTGCCTTCGACACTCTCGCATATTTTACTTTCGCTGTCATTATCGGTTGTTGTTGAAGCCATGCTTAGTGAATCGTGTGTGTGTTTTCTGGATCACGCTTGCCGTCCAAGATGGTGCATGAAGGTATTGGGGTCACGTGACTGCAAATTAGTGTCACGTGCCCCTAGGACTCGAGTTCTGGTCAACCAAGATATGCATGTACACCCCCACCCCACCCCCATGGTCAGACCAGCCTACGCCCTTGTATTAACGATGGCGTCATAAAATTTTGAAAGAATAACACAAGGTTCCCAAGTGTACACATGTCAGAGGGACAGATGGACGTTCACAAGGTTTTTCTTGATGTTCCAACAGCAACTCGATAACGAGACACTTCTTCCTTATCAGTGGTGCTTCGCTCGATCTAAAAATGTTAAGGTTTACTTCTGATTGTGCAAAGCACTGACACTGGAAACGCCTTACAGTGATGTGTAATAAACATCTCTTCGGCTTTTTTCAACCAATTTATACTGAATTTCTGCCCTACAAGATACCAAGCTGTTACTTAAGAAACGATAACGAAAGCTCGGCTGCATTACCGTCGTATCTGGTGCTCGAGGAAAATACTTCAGCATCTAGAATTCAATAGAAAATAAAGCTTGTTATTGCCCCGTAGCAGAACGGCTGCTCATGGGCCTACTCAGGTCAGTTCTACCACCAGGTACTGTGGGCTTGACAAATTCATTGCTTCAGGGCTGGAGATGTGCTGTGTGGATTTTATGTCACTCAGTGAGATGATGGGCAAATTAAATGCCACTTGAATTTACTACAGTTGAAGTAAAATGCAAAAGAATAGATGGAGTGAATAAGAGCACACGCGCTTCAGAGCCACAGCAACAGTGTGTCTGGCTTCATGCCCAGCACAAGTCCCATGAGGTGTGTGTGTGTGTGTGTGTGTGTGTGTGTGTGTGTGTGTGTGTGGGGACTACTCAGGAGAGGAGGATGAA
This sequence comes from Plotosus lineatus, assembly GCA_024760905.1. Lineage (NCBI taxonomy): Eukaryota > Metazoa > Chordata > Actinopteri > Siluriformes > Plotosidae > Plotosus > Plotosus lineatus. Next base: position 35,211,103 of record CM045737.1, on the reverse strand, counting down.
AAGGTTAGGAGAGACACCAGATGGAAAACCCACCCAAAAACAGCTGGGTGCTCTCTCAGGGGACAAACAACACTGACCGTTGGACTGAGAACTGAAAGAAATGTCATTTCAAAATATTTCTTTTTTGGAAGGAGGTTTATTGTGAGTGTGCTGTAATTGAAAGGATTGTTTGTGCGCGTCTGTGATTTACGGATATATTTATCAATTAAAGTAAATGGGGGTGTCAATAAAATCAGCATAAACAACTTCATTCTTTTTATGCAAAAAGTTTTACTTTGAGTCAAAACCATTTACAACTGCAGAGTCTAACGCACACACACACACACACACACACACACACACACTCTTATCTAAACAGGCACAAGATGAAACATCTTTCTTATAAATGGTTCCTAATGTGTGTGTGTGTGTGTGTGTGTGTGTGTGTGTGTGTGTATAAAAGAAGCAGCTGAAAAGGTCAATTGTCATGCAAAATGAAAAACGGAAAAGAAATCAAGCAGATTCTACTGGCGACACAATTACAACGGCCTGCATAAATAGCTGTTTGAAGCCTGGCAAAAAGCAGAAAAGAGACAAAAAGACAGGAGGAGGTGGAGGTGGAGGAGGAGGTGGAGGAGGTAGTTAGAGTCTGGTTGGTTAACATTTTCTGTGCAGAAAAGAAGCAGTGAGGTGGAAAGTAGTCACGGCTTCTGCAACACGATGCAAAGTCCTAAATGGCAGATTAACCTCCTCGGCTTTCTTTCCTGTCCAGCATGTTAAAAAAAGAAAATGGTAACTCAGCACTGTGAATTAAGATCTCGAAAAAAAAAGCAAAGCATAATCTCTTCGTTCCTAAAGCTGTCTGACAAAAAAAAAAAAAAAAAAAAAAACAAGTTATAGCTTCACCGCGGACAGTTAGGACGCTCTGACACTGGAGAATGTTTTCATGAACATTTAATGAACATGAACTTTGGTGGAAGCTTAAAAATTGATGAATCTCCTTTAATTCTACATTTGCCTCCAAAAGAATAATACAAGAGTATCACAATCTCCTGCTAACTATAGCAATATTCTTCATGGAAAAAATAAAAAAAATTGTCTGAATAATCATCAGCACATGTTTACAGTGTAATATTGTGAAGTACTGATCCTGCTATTGAATTTTCTTTAATTGTGCATGAAAGTGAAGCTTATTGTGCATTTATTTATTTATTTATTTATTTGTGATAAAAATGTAGTAACAAGGCCAATTGATTTTGTTATATATACTAATATTTATTAATTAAACCATTATTAAACATTTTTATTAACACACACACACACACACACACAACACTGTCTCTATCTCTCTCTCACACACACACACACACACACACACACACACACACACAAAACTCTCTCTCTGTCGCGTTTTGCCAAATGCGGGCTCCACCCTCACGCAGCACGGAGCTGACAGAGAAATTGTATTTAAATGTTTACATGGACGGGATGTTGTATTTAAAGTGGAATTACAGTACGTGTTTGAAAGATCAGAGGTCCTGATTCAATATTAACTTGCTTCCTTGCGAAATCGAAGGTCTTGTCCCACGGAGCATTCTGCTCATGCTCCTTCTGCTTCAATATCGTGCAGACATAATCGCCTCCATCACTGTATTTCCACTTTTCAGTATTTTCCGGGTCCATGATGGATAACGAAATATAACACTGCAATGATCTCTCAGAAAGAACTCACGAGCCAACATTCCTGTTCAACTCTCCTCTCTCACGAGTGTGACAAACAGGATGTATGGGTACAGGAAGTATGGGAACAGTTCAGCTGCCGCCTGGCCAATGGGAGGCCAGTGGGGCAGGATGTTGGGAGACAGCCAATGAGAGAGCAACTAACACATTGTTTAAAATTTGAATGGCGCGTTTGAATTTTTGAATGGTGCATTTGGCGCTTTTCGTAAAAAGAGGTTGTTTTCATAAAAAGAGGACGAAACTTTAGGAAAACGTTTTTCGTAACCTGGATTTTTCATACTCGGAGGTTTTCGTAAGTAGATGGCCGACTGTGTATATATAAGGGAAATTAGTGCCTCTGCATTTAATCTACGAAAGTGAGCACTCACACACGTAAACAGTAAGCCCAAAAATTCAGCGCAGTAGGCTGCCACACATTGCAGCACCTAGAGAGCAGCTGGGAGTTAGGCGACTTGCTGAAGTGCACTTCAGCCATGAATATGGAAGAAAGGATAGGGCAGCTCACTCCTCCACCTCCACACATTTTTGCTGCTGCTTCAGGGCAGTGGTGGTCTAGTGGTATAGGGCGCTGGATCGCTGGATCGCTGATCCAAAGGTTGGGGGTTCGAGTCCCACTCCCCACAAGGTTGTCACTGTCCCCCCCAGTGCAGCTAACTGGGTTATCAAAGGCCGGCCATGTCTCTCACTGTCTATGGTGTGAGGTTCATGTTAAAGAACCATTGCTGACTTTCGTAAAGAGTAGCTGCAAAGTCGTCAGCGTGTTTCTGTCCCTTGCTAAAAAGGGTTGTGACAGGAAGGGCATCCGATGTAAAAACCTCTGCCAAATCAAACGTGCGAATCAGATGATTCGCTGTGGCGACTCCCGAGTAAAAGGGAAAAAGCCGAAAGGAAGACAGACAGACTTCGGAAATCAAACAAACGACGTTTAGGCCCCAAGCCCACTTCTCTAATCATAAGGGTACAGCTGCCCCATACAGTGACCAAGAACGATAAGTTTAAACAAATGTATTGAGAATAAAGAAGCAGCAGCTATATAAAGTCAGCCATGACGACCTGTTTTGTGCAGCATGTCAGGCGTAAAATATTGCGTTGTAAGAAAATAATCAAGGATAAGATGTGACGATAAATAACATTTTCTACATTTCTATATGTATGTCCCCAGATGAGGTGGAAGATGATAATGTATTTCTATCGAAGACAGAGTGGTGTAGTGCTATGCATGTTCAAATCACAGAAAGAAGGTCGTAGGTTCAAGTCCCCGGCTCAGCGAGGACATTTTTGTATGGTTTGCATCTTCTCCATGTGCTTGTGCTTCCTTCAGCTAGTGCGGTTTCCTCCTGCAGTCAATAGACACGTACATTAAGACAATTGTTTTTTCCAAATTGCCCTCAGACGTGAGTGTAAATGGTTGTGAATGGTTGTGTTGGCCATGTGATGGTCTGGAGAGCTTTTAGGTCGTATCCCACCTTGAGATGAGATGAGCTGAGCTCCAGCCTCCACACAAAACTAACAGGATGAAGAAGTTCAACAAATGCGTGAATGAGAGTGAATTTCTAGAACCATTTCATGTCGTTACACGCTGTCCTAAAGCAGAATTCTATCATGTACGACACTCTTCATACGCTGCAGACTGGGCCCAAAATACGCACATCTGTATTACACCAGAAAAAATAGATATTCTGTCCTTAATACTCACCACGTCAGCCACCTCTGTCTTGTCTATTTGTAGAGAAGCGTCTGGTTTCCCCTGAGGAATGCAGACATGGACCTTCTCTATGCAATCAACATGTCTGGAAGGATACGTGAGGGAAAAGACCCACTGCTTTGTCACACAGGATGTTTCTCCATGACTGAAGACTCACTGTATGCCTTGAATGTCCAAGGTGAACATGTGGTGTCTTGTAAAATGTCTGTAATTACCATGAGGACAAGGAGGCTATTCACTGAGGCCAAAGGTAAATTATGACATGATTGGCCAATTTATTCATTTAATTTTTGCAATACAGGGAACCCTCACTTTCCGGGGTTAACGGGGACCGAGACCCCCCACCCCCACCCGCCCCCGCGACTGCCGATTTCCGCGACATAGGATCAACCCCTCCAACCACCCAACCCCCCTCGACTCACGTATACTTACACGTATCATTCTTTTCCTTTCGGCTGTTCCATTTTTTCTCAAGCGTCGCCACAGCAAATCATCGCATGTTTGATTTGGCATAGGTTTTATGCCCTTCCTGACACAACCCTTTAAGCAAGGGACAGAAACACGCTGACGGCTTTGCAGCTACTCTTTACGAAAGTCAGCAATGGTTCTTTTACATGAACCTCTCACCATAGACAGTGAGAGACATGGCCCGCCTTTGATAACCCAGTTAGCTGCACTGGGAGGACAGTGACAACCTTGTGGAGAGTGGGACTCGAACCCCCAACCTCTGGATCAGCGATCCAGCGCCCTATACCACTAGACCACCACTGCCCCACTACATACATGTACATGTGTATATAATATCAATAAATACATATTCAACACTATACATGCTTATAATAACAATTAAACATTCACAAATAATTCATAAGATGTAAATAAAATATAAATACACACAGATGAAAATGTGAGTACTGTAGTTTTGTTGGGTGGTTTTTTGTTTTTGTTTGCAGTGTTTTTTTTTGTTTCATAATTGGCCTTGTTTTGCTGCATTTTCCTGAACTTTTTTCCCTATTTTTCCTTATTTTTTTATTTTTCGATATATTTTTGAAAAACCCGCGATGCACAGAAGCCACAGAAACTGAAGCAGGAAGTCGCGAGGGATCACTGTTCTGTATTTTGGTTGTTGTGGGCCTTTTATTTTATTCTAAGTAAAATCAAGTTTACAGCTCAGGCTCACAGTACGTCCATAGTCTACGTTGCGGAACAACCAATCTCTCACATGATGGCGATGAGGAGGACATCAAACATTGAAACACAACAATTAACTGATGGCAGTGATCTAGTGTCAACAATTATTTGATAACTTTTTTTTTCTTGAATTATTCATGTAAAATAAACCTTTTCAGTTCATCTTGGTGTTCCTGCACCATTCGATCTGGGTTTATTTGACTGTAATCAGTGGCTCACGCTACATTATCCTATACATCGTTATATTCATATACACTAAATATAGAATACACACGTCTCCTTCTACACGCTTACTGACAATAAACTTTCTAATGAAGGAAACAGATTTTTATTGTTATTGTAAATAAACAGATCAGCCTTCAGCTTGCAGTACTGTTAGCTAATCAGGTAAAACCACAAACTTATAAATCAGTTATAATTATAATTTAATATTCAGAACCTATAAGTATGAAGAAACCAGAAGTCAGCAAATAACTTAGATTGTTTTGTGACTTTAGAAATGTCTGACCGCTGCAATTTATGGAAGACAGTGGTGGTCTAGTGGTATAGGGCGCTGGATCGCTGGTCCAGAGGTTGGGGGTTCGAGTCCCACTCTCCACAAGGTTGTCACTGTCCCCCCAGTGCGGCTGGCTGGGTTGTCGTGGACGGGCCGTGTCTCCCGCTGTCTGTGGTGGGAGGCATGTGGGAGAGCCATTGCTGACTTTCGTAAAGAGTAGCTGCAATGTCGTCAGCGTGTTTCTGTCCCTTGCTCAAAAGGGTTGTGACAGGAAGGGCATCCGACGTAAAAACCTCTGCCAAATCAAAAACGTGCGAATCAGATGATTCACTGTGGCGACTCCCGAGTAAAAGGGAAAAAGCCAAAAGGAAAAGAAGAAGAGAGGATAACATTCGTCCTTCCATGTACTGTCCATTCTGCGTATCCATCAGGGTCGAGGGACGTGGGAGCCAGTAACTCAGATCTTTTGGTGAGATGCAGGTCACATCCTGAGCAGATCAGAAACATCTACTGCAGGCTAACAAACACAAACAAGCATTCACGCTCACATTTACACCGATGGCAATTTCAAGCAGCCTGTTGCCCAGACGCTCATGTCTTTGAACTGTGGGAAGAATTTCACGTTCCCAGAGTAAAACCACGAAAGGAGAAGAGATCTACACAGAAGATTCAGGGTGTGAGATATAGATATTTCAATTCTAACTGTGACACGGAATCAAATCCATTGTAAATAAATACAGTACATGTTATTTATCCGAGCCTGGATATATCCGGGACCATTTTGTGACTTTTGCTGCCTGTTGACACAAAGAAAATTTTATTTTTTTTTTCCCTGCAAATTTCCTAATTCGACCACTGTGTGTTTGTTCCACATCGTTAAAATCACCCTCTCATTATGCTGAACCTCGTTATTCAAGGATAAATGATCATGTGGAGATGTTATGTCCATTGTTTTTATTTTGTCCCCTCAGAGAAATGGAAAAAATGTTGATTCGCGTGGTCATATGCCAGTGGAATTACGCCGACACATTCCACACGAGATCTGCATCTCTGAAAACACAAAGAACAAAAAACATTCCCTTGCTGTTCTGCATAACTGCTGCATTTCGGTCATGACGAGTAGGAGTTGTCAGCACACGGAAGAAATGAGGACCACATCCCAGTGCCAAGAGGAAGTGAAGTGAAGACAAAATCCATGTTAATAACAGTCTGGGGATTTGGGTTTGACTCCAATTAGAGCAACTCTGGCCAAAAGATGTGAAAAGAGAAGCGACATGTTGACTAATCATAGCGCAGACAGCGTGCAGCATGCCTTGAGGACTGACCATTACAGATCAGAGCAGGATCCATGCAGTGATTCAAATGTAATGCTTTCGACTGATTTACACATTTGTGAGGCGCTCCACCAAAAGTTGGCGCTTGTCGCAAGTGACACACGGAGCTTGTGAGACCGAAGCGCGGCTTATCCAGACTTCCGATATTTCAAGTGAACAAGTGATGGTTGAGTACTAAACAAGTATTCAAAGTACACTTGCTCACGTGAAAGATCGGAAGTCCGCGCTTCGTCTCACAAACTCCGTATGTCACTTGCGGCAAGCGCCTACTTTCGGTGGAGCACCTCACATTTTTTCAAAAAGAAAAGAAAAACAAGAAGAAATCATAAACATACCTATTATATTGATTGTAACTCATAGCCTTTTAATTTTACTTATTCATTCAACGAACCACTTGATGCTACTATGGTCTCAACCAGCAGGAAACACCCTAAAGAGCTCGCCATGACATCACAGGGTAACACACACACACCCAGGGGCAATTAGAAACAGCCACTTAAGGCTAATGTAAATTTATTTGGATTGCATGAGGAAACCGGAGTACTGTACCTCTGGACCTTCTCGCTTTTTAAATAAAATAGAGAAAATTTTTAGAAAAGAATTTTATAGAAAATTAAATAAAAAAAGCAAACAAACGTATTCAGATAAAAGTGTTACGTTGGGGATACACAGCAACAGAGGGAATCACGAAATGAAAATAATTACACTTATGGTGGAGCTCCTATCATATTTTGCAAAGTTCCATACTTCAGAGAACATGCTACGACATCAACCTGCTTTTTCAACCACACGTCCATCCATACATACCACCACAAGCCTTCGTTGGGTCTTCAGGGCAATTTCGGTTATCCACAAACCAGACCAACGCATTCCAAATGAAACGCACTCCAAATGTGAAACCTTCTGCTTCATAGCTATAATGTCCATCATCATTTAATATATTTTTCAGGTTCTATTATTTCTTCCAAAATGACACATCTTTAAACAGAAACGGATGAATAATTGATCTTGGAGCGTGACAGATACTGATCACAGAATTGTTGCATCAGCAACAGAGTGCAGTGGCCTTAAATCCCGGCCTTAGAGGGACACTTACCTGGAGGCAGATGATTCGCTGTGGCGACCGCTGAGGAAAAAAAGGGAACAGCCGAAAGGAAAAGAAGAAGAAGAAGAGGTACACTTATCAAGTATCTACTGGATTTAATGTCCAGAGAAAGGTAGCTACACATTAAGCAACACCCAACCATGTAGGCAACGAAGGCTGCCCCAGTTCGCTACAGCCACCGAATCGTTGTAATTTTACCACAGTGGTGTCGTGCTTCTCTGTCGTTTTGAGTAAAAACAAAATATTTGTTCCGTTTTTCATCAACTTTTTTCTTGGTATTTAACAATTTTACTCTTTTAGCATCACTAACAATTCATGTGACAATTGACTGGTTGGTAAATTATCTAGCCATGCTCTCTATCTGTTGTGATCCTTTTGTCACTACAGACTCTCCCCAACTTACGTTTTAGTTCGGTTCCGGACAGCCGAACGTAAGGTGAAAAAAAAATCGTAAGTTGTTACTGTATGTTCCAGTGACGTATGACGTTCATACTGTACTATACATCCATAAATACCATTACCATATCTCATAAAACACCCCTAAATCAATTATTATAAACATGACATTGTAAAATAATGTCAAATATATCAAATAATATCAACATTAATTTCAAATAAATTAAATTCAAGCAAAATAATTTCAAAGAGATAAATTTTAATCAAATTCACTAATCAAATATCAAATACAGTATCAAATATCACCTTTAACATTCTCTATGATGTGAGCTTTCTTCTTGTAAATGGTTCCGAATGTCGACGGAGCCATTTCGAAGAAGCGTGCAACAGTCGCATGTTTTTCACCAGCATCAATTTTCTTGATAATGCCATCTTCGTTTCTAACGAGATGGCTTGCCGCTTTTTCTGATTACCACTATCACTAGTCGGCTTACCTTTCTGACCAACCATATTTGCTTAGGATTACAAAAGTCCACAAAACAGTGTAAACACAAAGATCACAGAGACGACGTCTTAACACAAGGGTAACACACAGTGAATTGGGAAGAAGGAGGGCCACGTTCAGTCTGTCGTTTGTAAACAATGGACGCAGCGTCATGCATAAGTAGCGTATTACGTCAGCGTACTACGTAGGTATGTCTCGTACTACAGGTAAAGGTAGGTAAAGTCTGTTGGGCTTTTACACCCGAGTTTCGAGGCTCATCAGGCCGGTGCTTATCCCCAGTTTCAATAGCGTGAAGCGACCAGGAGTTCAACTCCCCCTGGATGGGACGCCAGTCCATCGCAGGTTACCTTCCCAGTATATTTTACTGGTACCCATTTATACTGCTGGATGAACAGAGGCACACTTGTGGTTGAGACCTTGCCCAGGGGTCTTAGCACAGTGAGGGTCTCAGTGGGATTCGAACTCACAACCTCCTGATCATGAGCACAGCACCCTAACCACTACACCACCAGCCCCACCTAATAAACTCGTACTACAGAGAGCACGCTAAACTCAAAATGACAAAAAAATAATAATTTTTTAACGTAAAATCGAAAAAATACGTAAAACGAATGAACGTAAAGCGGGGAGTGTTTGTACTATGATTGGACCTGACAGGTCACAAAAAAGCTAAATATGTAACTGAGCGCGTATGAAGATAAATCTACAGTACACAGACTGTTACACCAAAAGAAAACAGTCCGAAAGCTTGTCTTGTGTCACAAATAAAAACTTACCCAGATGACAGTTAAATTAATAGTCAGATTATAGTCTTGGTCGGGACTAAATTGTATTTGGGTCTAGATTAAGACTGAAGTTCAAATAAAGTCAATTTAATTTGTATACTGTACAGTATTTTTTTTTTTTTTTTTTTTTTAGCAATTGACATTATTGCCAAGCAGCTTTACACAATAAAAAGTAGGGGCTTACAATTTAAACATTTTCTATACTGTAACCTGTACGCATCACTAATAAGCGTCGCCCATGGCAACAGTAACAAGGAAAAACTCCCTCAGTAGATGCAAGGAAGAAACCTTGAGAGGAACCAGGTCCAAACGGGAAAGCCATCCTCATATGGGTGAAACCATACGGATACAAAATATATACAAGAAATTCATGACAGTTCAAAATATAGTCCGGTTGGTTATACAACCGCAAGTCCTAAATAATTGTGGGATGAGGGTTAATATTACCCGCAGTCAAAAGTCATCTTCACAGTCTGTTAGTGCACATCTGGGTCCATTTAGATCTTCATCAGCAGGTCCATATAGATCATTCTTTAGCCGGTATCAGCACACCAGAACAGATCACAAGACTCACAAAGCAGAAGGATCAGGATCACCAGCGTCCCAGAAGGAGAATGTGTACCTCGACAAAAACAGAGAGAGAGAGAAAGAGAAAAGACGTTGTTATATACAGGGATCCCTCACTTTCTACGATTAGTTGGGACCGAGGCCCCCACGTCCGCCGAGTTCCACAAAGTACGATTGACCCCCCCCTAACTGATGTATACGTACATGTATATATCATCAATAGATACATATTCAATGCTATAAATGCTTATAATAACAATTAAACATTCAAAAATAATGCATAAGATGTAAATAAAATATAAATACACACACATACAGACACGAATGCACACACACAGTTCCATGCGCACACACTCAGATGCGCACACACATAAAAATGTAAGTAGTTTTATGGGTTGGGTTTTTTCATAATCGGCCTTGTTTTGCAGCATTTTCCTTAACGTTTCCCCTATTTTTCATTTTTCAAGGATTATTTTTGAAAAACCCGCGATACACTGAAGCTGCAGAAACTGAAGCACGAAGTAGCGAGGGATCACTGTATATACATACTCATAATAGTGTAATGGAAATATCAGATTTTATTATAGCTGAGTGCAAGCAGGGACTCTGGCATGACTGGCTGTGGCAGTATAACTAAAAGAGAGAGAACCAGACGGAAGGCAGACAATCAGCCACCCCACTGTCAAACGAACGTAAACGTCTGCCTATCGAGTACGTCCAAACCTCCACCAGGACATTCATTTTATGAACCGCTTATTCCTAATTAGGGTTGCGGGGAGGCTGGCGCCCATCTTAGTCGACTCTGTGCAGGGGCAGAACACACCGCGATAAGCTCGCCAGGCCGTCACAGGGCAGAAACATGTCGACGGCTCTTGGTGAAAGTCAGCACTGCTCACCAAAAAATTTCTAAAAAAAAAATCAAGTGTACAACTTTCTAATGTTTCTGCTTTTTTCCCTGTAGAATATGCTTTATACCTTTAAATATAATATTGAAATGACAATTCATTTTAAATTGGGAAAGTAACCTAACAGGATCGCATTGGGAGTGAAGTATGTAGGCGGTGCTTAATCTGAATATATATCACAACAACCGAGCCTCGGAAGGTTACAGGTCTTGGTTAAAGGCCAAGGAGGAGCAGCACATCAGCACGACCTTCACATCAGTCGCACAATGTTCAGTGCAGTGTTACCTTGCAGCAAAAAGATTCTGAGACATTGTGGCTGTCTGGGGCCTTTCTGTATAGGGTTCCTCACCACCGGCTTGTGTGGGGTTCCTCCTGCAGTCCAAAATAAATAAATACAAGATTAGGTCATCTGGCTGCTCAAAATTGCTCACAGGTGTCAAAGTGTGTATAAATTGTTGTCGGTGTTTTTTCTGCAGTAGATTTTGATGATTTGTAGAGTCTACCAATTTTCTCATCTATAGTCAGCTAGGATTGACTCCAACCCACCAGGTGAGCGGGAGGGATAAAAGGTATAGAAACAGATGGATGGATGGATGGATGGATATCCCCCCTTCCCAGACATATATAAGAGAAACAGATTGATGGAAAGTCTGATAGCTGGGTAAACAGAATGCAAGAATGCTTAATCTTACTTAAGTTGAGGGGAAGCTGGAGCCTCTCTCAGCCAACACTGCGTGAAGGCAGCGTACACCTCTCATAGCTCACTATGCACTATGCTCATCTATGACCGGTCGGCCCTACTATAGCTATGAGATCGGAGTCTTCGATGTTTAGCACTGAACATGCTCAACTCCTATCCTGAGCTAATATACTATGGTAGCTCAATGCTAGCCGCACCACGGCTAACAATAAGCCCAGGCGGGAAAGGGCTGAACGAAGACTCCGGCGCTTGAGATTGCGGGGGATGAAGGCCGTGTAGCCGGCTGGGGCAATCGCCTCGTCTGGTGTACTCTCCTCGAGCCATGTATCACAGAAACACAGCATGGAGCAGTCCTGTAGATCCCTCTGCGCTGCAAACTAAGCATGAAGCTTGTCCATCTTGTTTCGCAGGGACTGAACATTTTCAAGCAGTATGACCGGAAGTGCTAACCTTCCACTTCTAACCAAGCGCCGGAGACTCCGAGAACGCCGCCTGGGCTTATTGTTAGCCGGGGTGCGGCTAGCATTGAGCTACCATAGCATATTAGCTCAGGAGAGGAGTTGAGCGTTCTCAGTTGCCCGAAGACTCCAATCTCATAGCTGTAGTAGGGTCGACCAGTCATAGATGAGCATAGTGCAAAACATGAACAAATAAAACAAATTAAAACGAACAAAAAAACGTCACCCTCTAGGCAGTGCCATCTTGGAAATGTAATGTTCAATGCAAAAGTACATGAAGCGTAATAAAGTTTATCTTTTTTTTTTTTGGTATCGTTTGTTAAACATGCCACAGAACATAAAATCTCACGCACAAACATTCTAAACATGAACTTAGGTACTGTACTGGAATAATAATTGAAAAAGATTTTAATACAACAGTTCAGAGGAAACTGTCTTTTCTTCAGGAGAAAGTCTTATTCCGTCAGATGAGACATCCAGCGTTTTCTATCGCTTAGCCAGAGAAGACGCACAGCGTTTGAGTGGCATCATAGAGCTTAACTGGTAATTAAAACACACACACAAAAAAGAGGCTGATTGACAACTTGTGCGTCAATGAGGAAAAACGGGCGTTACATCATCTCAACCAATCAGCAGGAAGGAGGACAGCCATTGGCTGAATTTGAGTGACGTGTCAGTTGCTTAGCAGTCCGCGAATACTCAAACCGTGAGTGCAAAACCGCGAATAGTCAAGAGCCTACTGTATCTTTGGACTTTTGGAGGAAAATGGCAAACATGGTGGAAATCCACACAAGTGCAGGAAGAACATGCAAACACCACACAGAAATACCTTCACTGGGCTCAAAAAGTGGACCTTCTTGCTGTGAGGCAGATGTGCTAACCAGGGCGCCACTGTGCCGCAGTCGTGCAGTGTTGCTCTTATTCCAGAGAACTGTTACACTGAGTCATCTTCCTTTAACCGCTGTACGTATTCACAAATTACTGAGCAACTTTATTTAAATCATCAAATATCAACGCTATTACTTTACAGTGTCGACATGACCATTAGCATTAGCAATGTGGTGTGATGATATCACAAGAAAACAACAACAAAACATTTAAATTAACCAGATACAAAAAGTTTGACTGTTTAAAAATTACTGTAATATTTACATTCATTTTTATTTATCTACTTGCCATGTGGGGCCGGTAGTGTAGTGGTTACGGTGCTTATGGGTCCCCTGATGGGATTAATGCAGTAGATAACCATATGAATTAATGAATCATATGAAAAGTGGGGCCGGTGGCATAGTGGTGTTGGGTGCTGGGCTCATGATCGGGAGGTTGTGAGTTCAAATCCCAGTTAGATCCTCACTACACTGAGACCCCTGGGCAAGGTCTCAACCACAAGTGTGCCTCTGTTCACCCAGCAGTATATAAATGGGTACCAGTAAAAATATACTGGGAAGGTAACCTGCGATGGACTAGCGTCCCAACCAGGAGGAGTTCAACTCCTAGTCGCTTCACGCTACGGAAACCGGGGATAAGCACCGGCCTGGTGAGCCGCTATGGCTCGGGTGTAAGAAGCCCGACGGACTTTACCTTTTACGTGCCATATTTGTTTTGTTTTTTAAATGAACTCTTGTTTACTTTATACGTATTCTTTATGTACAGCAATCCCACTACTTGGAAGCTGCCACTTTACTGAGATAATCAATGCTCTTTATAATGTTGTAAATGTTATGAATGATCATTCACTATATAAAAAAAAAAAAAAAAAAAAAAATGCACCCACCAGAATAACTTTAAAATCCCTGACAGGTGATGTGAAAACCACTGTTTACCTTGTTACAGGTAACCCGCTCATGAGGTTAGATTTACAGTACTGCAGTCATATGAGGGGAAAAAAAATGCAGCCGTGAGGGGGGGGCACAAACCAGTGTCTCTCCCTCACGCCGGTCCCAAGCCCGGATAAATGCAGAGGGTTGCGTCAGGAAGGGCATCCGGCGTAAAACAAATGCCAAATAAACTATGCGAATCACAAGAAAGAATGACATACCGGATCGGTCGAGGCCGGGTTAACAACGACCGCCATCAGTGCCGTCAACCAACAGGGTGCTGATGGAAATTGGACTACTGTTGGTCGAAGACGTCGAAGAAGGAGAGGCGGGAGACGTGTCCGTTGCCAGAGAGAGAAGAGGAAAGGCATGAGTCTAGGACTGAAAGTAGGGACTTTGAATATTGGAACTATGACAGGAAAAGGTAGAGAGCTGGCTGACATGATGCAGAGGAGGAAGGTGGACATACTGTGTGTTCAGGAGACCAGGTGGAAAGGTCGCAAGGCTAGAAGCATAGGAGCAGGGTTTAAGCTGTTTTATCACGGTGTGGATGGGAAGAGAAATGGAGTCGGAGTCATCTTGAAGGAGGAGTTTGCCAGGAATGTTCTAGAAGTGAAAAGAGTGCCAGACAGAGTGATGAGTCTCAAGTTAGAAATTAAAGGTGTGATGGTCAATGTTGTTAGTGCTTATGCCCCACAGACAGGATGTGAGCGAGAAGAGAAGGAGAGATTCTGGAGGGAGTTAGATGAAGTGATGCAGAGTACCCCCAGAGGTGAAAGAGTGGTCATTGGGGCAGACTTCAATGGACATGTTGGTGCAGGAAACAGAGGGGACGAGGAAGTGATGGGTAGGTTTGGTATCCAGGACAGGAACGCAGAAGGACAGATGTTGGTAGATTTTGCAAAAGGATGGAAATGGCTGTGGTGAATACTTTCTTCCAGAAGAGAGAGGAGCATAGGGTGACTTATAAAAGTGGAGGTAGGAGCACACAGGTAGACTACATCTTGTGCAGGCGATGTAATTTAAAGGAAGTCAGTGACTGCAAAGTAGTAGCGGGTGAGAGTGTTGCCAAACAGCATAGGATGGTGGTGTGCAGGATGATGCTGATGGTGAGGAAGGTGAAGAAGGCAAAGGCAGAGCAGAAGACAAAGTGGTGGAAGTTGAAAAAGGAAGAGTGTCGGGTTGTCTTCAAGGAGGAGTTGAAACAGGCTTTGGGTGGTCAGGAAGTGCTTCCAGATGACTGGACAACTACAGCGAATGTGATCAGGGAGACAGGTAGGAGAATACTTGGTGTGTCATCTGGAAGGAAAGTAGATAAGGAGACTTGGTGGTGGAATGAGGAAGTGCAGGAGTGTGTACAAAGGAAGAGATTAGCTAAGAAGAAGTGGGACATTGACAAAACCGAAGAGAGTAAACAGGAGTACAGGGAGACACAGCGTAAGGCAAAGGTAGCAGTGTCAAAGGCCAAACAGAGCGCGTTTGATGACTTGTATGCTCGGTTGGAAAGTAAGGAGGGAGAAAATGATTTATACAGGTTGGCACAGCAGAGAAATAGAGATGGGAAGGACGTGCAGCAAGTTAGATTGATAAAGGACAGACAGGGAAATGTACTGACTGATGACAGAAGCGTGCTGGGAAGATGGAAAGAGTACTTTGAAGAGCTGATGAATGAGGAAAATGAGAGAGAAAAAGAGTAGAAGAGGTGACTGTTGAGGACCAGGAAGTAGCAAAGATTAGTAAGGGTGAAGTGAGGAGGGCATTGAAGAGGATGAAGAATGGAAAGGCAGTTGGTCCTGATGACATACCGGTGGAGGTATGGAAGTGTCTAGGAGAGGTAGCAGTAGATTTTCTGACAAGAACATTTAACAAGGTCTTAGTGAGCGAGAGGATGCCAGAGGAATGGAGGAGAAGTGTGCTGGTGCCCATTTTTAAGAACAAGGGAGACGTGCAGAGTTGTGGCAACTACAGAGGGATAAAGTTGATGAGCCATACGATGAAGTTATGGGAAAGAATAGTGGAAGCTAGACTAAGGGCAGAAGTCAGCATTTGTGAACAACAGTTTGGTTTCATGCCCAGAAAGAGCACCACAGATGCAGTGTTTGCCTTGAGGACGTTAATGGAGAAGTACAGAGAAGGTCAGACGGAGCTGCATTGTGCCTTTGTGGATCTGGAGAAAGCATATGACAGGGTGCCGAGAGAAGAACTGTGGTATTGCATGAGGAAGTCTGGAGTGGCAGAGAAGTATGTTAGAGTGGTGCAGGACATGTATGAGAGATGTAAGACAGTGGTGAGGTGTGCTGTTGGTGTGACAGAAGAGTTCAAGGTGGAGGTGGGACTGCATCAAGGGTCAGCTCTGAGCCCCTTCTTGTTCGCTATGGTGATGGACAGGCTGACAGACGAGGTTAGACAAGATTCCCCATGGACTATGATGTTTGCAGATGACATTGTAATCTGTAGTGAGAGCAGAGAACAAGTGCAGGAAAATCTAGAGAGCTGGAGGTATGCCCTGGAAAGGAGGGGAATGAAGATTAGCCTCAGTAAGACAGAATACATGTGCATGAATGACAAGGCCCAAAGAGGAACGGTGAGATTACAGGGAGCAGAGATAAGAAAGGTGGAGGATTTTAAGTACTTAGGCTCAACAATCCAGAGCAATGGAGAGTGTGGAAAAGAGGTGAAGAAGCGTGTGCAGGCAGGTTGGAATGGTTGGAGAAAAGTGTCCGGATGTGTGATAGGAGGGTATCGGCAAAAATGAAAGGAAAAGTGTACAAGACGGTGTTGAGGCCAACGATGCTGTATGGGTTAGAAACAGTGGCCCTGGGGAAAAGACAGGAGGCAGAGTTGGAGGTAGCAGAGATGAAAATGTTGAGGTTCTCTTTGGGAGTAACGAGGATGGATAGGATTAGGAATGAGCACGTCAGAGGGACAGCACATGTAAGACGTTTTGGAGACAAAGTCAGAGAGGCTAGATTGAGATGGTTTGGACATGTACAGAGGAGGGATAGTGAGTATATTGGTAATAGGATGCTGAGGCTGGAACTACCAGGCAAAAGGCCTAGAGGAAGACCAAAGAGACGATTTATGGATGTGGTAAAGGAGGACATGAAGGTCGTTGGTGTAAGAGAAGAAGATGTAAAGGATAGGGTGAGATGGAGGCAGATGATTCGCTGTGGCGACCCCTGAAGGGAAAAGCCGAAAGGAAAAGAAGAAGAAGAAGAAGAAGTCATATGAGGGGAAAAAAAAATCACATGAGTTCATAATACAGTTGCTGAGTGACGTTTGAAGGAGTTGATGATTATCTGGGTCAGTGGAGAGTTTTTTTTTTTTAATACCTACTTTACCCTCTGGCCATCTGAGACTTTGTCCACGATGTCTGTCGCGTGACCTTGTTCTCATTGACTGCTGTCTTTGAAACCATAAAGCCAGAACAGGACCCTTTAATTTTCTAACTCAAAACTTTTTAACTCTTTTGCTATTCAAACTGATCTTGTTGCAAAAGAACACTGACGACCACCGCGGTTATTACCACACAGATTATTTATTTAGCTGTGAATAAATTAAGAGAATGGAAGAAGACTCAGTCACTCATTAAAATGTTTACCTCATCAAAGATCTCAGGAAGGCTGGTGTCTATAGCAGTCAATACTGGGTGAAGGCAGGATACACCCTAAACAGCTTACCACACACACACACACACACACACACACACACACACACACCCCTAGGGGCAATTTGAAACAGCCAATTAGCCTAATCTGCACATCTTTGGACTGTTCATGGAAACCACAGTACTTGGAGAAAACCCATACAAAGCATGTAGGGAACATAAAAACTCTATACAGAAATTCCCGAACCCGGGAATCAAGCCCAGAACCATCTTACTGTGAGGCAGACATGCTAACTACTACGCCACCATGCTGCCCAATCGGAGGAATACAGTACATATTTAGGGCAGTGGTGGCCTGGTGGTATAGGTACTGGATCACTGATCCTAAGGTTGGGGGTTCGAGTCCCACTCTCCACAAGGTTGTCACTGTCACCCCAGTGCAGCTAACTGGGTTATCAAAGGCCGGCCATGTCTGTCACTGTCTATGGTGTGAGGTTCATGTAAAAGAACCATTGCTGACTTTCAACAAGAGTAGCCGCACAGCCGTCAGCGTGTTTCTGCCCTGCGATGGCACAGCGAGCTGTCCAGGGTGTACTCTGCCCTTGCCCGGAGTTAGCTGGGATGGGCGCCAGCCTCCCCGTGACCCTTAAATTAGGATAAGTGGTTACAGAAAATGAATGAATACATATTTCAAGAAGCTTGATATGTAAATAATGTTTGTTTTCCTACAGCATGGTGCAGTGAAAAAATATAAATTATACAAATAGAAACAAACCAAAAAATAAAAAGTAGAAAAAAAAAGTCAAATTTAGGATGAAAGTGACGGATTGAACCCTTTAACTGATTTTATAAAAAGGGAGGATTTTTTTATTTATTCCAGAAACAGTTTTGCAGGAACTTTGCAGGAAACAGTAACATCTTGGCGTTTAAAAGAAAAAAGCGAGTCTATTACTGCGATGGAAATATTCGGAGCGTAATCTGCAGTTGCCCAGAATCGACGGAAATCGGCCGCAGGCTTCCTGAAACCCTTATTAGGATTTAGTGGTTCAGAAAATTAATAAATGAATGAAAATGAGTCCACAGGCCTCAGTGCTACGGCATCGTCATACTTTCTTAATAATTATAAATAAACACTGAAATGAGTAAAACATAAAAAGAGCCATAAAGTATCCGACCCATGGAAACGTTTATAATAATGAACGTTAATGGATAAAAGACTTTCTCTTTCAGACGTCGCTTTTATAAACAACTTTCCATACAATCAGATTTGTAATGTAAATCCGAACGATCCTTCTAAAGGAAATTCTGTTTCTCATTATAGAAAAAAACTCACAAAGAGCAGTGGCCTGGAACAAAGGAAAAAGAAAGAAATGCTTTAAAAGGAGAGAGAGAGAGAGAGAGAGAGAGAGAGAGATATGCGATTGACCGTATGATGTAATTTTTTAAAGCTGGTTAGATATAATAGGCAGTCAGACCAAAAAAACAAAACAAAACAAAACAAACAAAAAAACCATTGTGATGACTGGTCCATTATTTTTTACAACTTCCTAAATATTTGTTTGTAATTCTTTAACCTTCAACTCAAAGACAGTCAAATTATTTGTCCAAAATGTCAGGTCTTGTAGTTTGTTCTTGGTATACAGAGGAAAGTGTCTACAAAGAGCGGTCTATGGCTGGACAAGCGGTGAACTCTTAAATGTGTCATGGGTTTCCAAGGCTCACTGACGCACAAGGGATGTTCAGGGTAGTGCATCTGTTCTTAGCCCGGCGTAGGACTAAACTTCTGAAAGTGTGAATGTTGGCTGTGATAGAACGCTGGTAGAACACAGTGTACAGACGCTCCCTGACTTACGTTCATTCGCTTTACGGTTTTTCGATTTCCCGGGTTTTTTTTTCCAAAAAAAAAAAAGTCAAATTTTGAGTTTAGCGTGCTCTCTGTAGTACGAGACGTACCTACATAGTACGCTGACGTAATGACGCTGCATCCATTGTTTACAAACGATAGACTGAATGTGCCCCTCCATCTTCCCAGTTCAATGCGTGTTACCCTTGTGTTAAGTCGTCGTCTCTGTGATCTTTGTGTTTACACTGTTTTGCGGACTTTTGTAACCCTAAGCAAATATGGTTGGTCATAAGCGTAAGCCTGCTAGCATGGGTGCTAGTTTTCCGGCATATGCCAGAATTTCCAGTTTTCCCCAAGACTGAATTAACTATCCGCTCAGATCGGTGCAATCTACCATGCACACTCAGTTAAGTAAAGAGAGTTGTAAAATGAATGAACACCCGAATCCAGAAAAGAAAGAACTTTCCGCTCTGCTGGCGATTCACATCAGTGCAGGCTGAGTACTAAATAAGTATTCAACGGCGCCCTTACTCACTTGAAAGACCGGAAGTCTGGATAACCCACGCTTTGTCTCAAGCACAAGCAAGCGAACTACTTTCGGTGGAGCGTCTCGCATATTGTAAGCGCTGATTGGCTGTTTTAAGCTTCATGTAAAGTGACCATCCATCGACCATCGGAACCATTTACAAGCAGAAAGATCGCATCACAGAGCATGTTAAAGGTTATATTTGATACTGTATTTGATATTTGATGAGTGAATTTGATTAAAATTTATCTATTTGAAATTATTTTGCTTGAATTTAATTTATTTGAAATTAATGTTGATATTATTTGATATATTTGATATTATTTTACAATGTTATGTTTATAATAATTGATTTAGGGGTGTTTTATGAGATACGGTAATGGTATTTATAGATGTATAGTACAGTATGAACGTCATACGTCACTGGAACATACAGTAACAACTTACGATTTTTTTCACCTTACGTTCGGCCGTCCAGAAACCAAACTAAAACGTAAGTTGGGGAGCGTCTGTATTACAGCTCGCTGTGTGTGGAGCTGCCTGGTCTCTGTGCGTGTGTTTTAAGGTGAATGTTTTATGAATGTAAAGCAGGTGGACAGAGGCATGACGACAGACAGAAGATAAATACAGACAGGTAAGCCAGGGTAGTGCAGATGCGCGCACACACACACACACACACACACACACACACGCACGCACGCACGCACGCACGACAGGGTTAGAGAAAAAGGCAGCGTATATAGAGAAAACGGAACATGGCGAGAGTTCTTGTGTGTCTGTAGGATGTCCTGAAGTGTTCTACCTTGTTGGAACCGGAAAGGCTTGTAAAGGACGGGGTCATAGGTCACCAAAGTTCAACTCCGAAATGATCCTGAGATGAGAAACATTTTTTTAAATGTAATTTTTTACTTTTACTTCACCCCCTCCTTTTTAAACCCGATTAGTTTAATTTCAGCAATAATTCTTATTAGTTTTATTCTTATTTTATCCAGAATCGTTTACCTCCTTCTATCACAACTCAACCACGTGTAGACATTTTTAAATAACTTTTCTTGAAGCCAAAAACCGACTCTGATGCACATTTAAAATCAAAACAAGGGCTCGGGTTATTATTCCAAAGTAAAAAGAAGAAGATTAACCAGACATGAGTATCATCAGATGTTTTATTACTTAAATGGAAAGATTTCTATGGTTTGTGACTTTCAGCTATTTTTGTGTGAGTAAATTATGATAAGTAGAAAATAATAACAGTGGCTCTGTGTGCAAAAAAACAAACAAACCATTAAAACATCTGGAAAAATACACTCACACAAAATGCCACGTTCACTCCTCTTCAAGTTCCCTACTGAAAGTGACTAGTGTAATTGGCAACAAAATTCTTTTTTTAAACAAACTAGAAGGAAAGGTGCTTCACCAGAGCACACAGCGTCATGAGAAACAGAAAAGAAACAACTGAATAAACAGTTCCTTCAAATAACATAAAACATCATCATCTCAAAAAACAGGATCATGGTAAGACTTCAGCACAGTGGTTGAGAGAGAGAGAGAGAGAGAGAGAGAGAGAGAGAGAGAGAGAGAGAGAGAGAGAGAGAGAGAGACATGCACATACACAGAGAGAAAGACAGAAACATGCACAGAGAGAGACAGAGACAGAGAAACACGCATGCACACACACACACACACACACAGAAAAAGAGACAGGGAGACATGCACACAGAGAGAGTGACAGACATGCACACAGAAAAAGAGAGGGGGAGAGAGAGACATGCACACACACACACAAAGAGAGAAAGACAGAGAGACATGCACAGAGAGAGAGAGAGAGAGAGACAGAGAGACATGCACACACACACACAAAGAGAGAAAGACAGACATGCACAGAGAGAGAGAGAGAGAGAGAGAGAGAGAGAGAGAGAGAGAGAGAGAGAGAGACATGCACACACACACACACACACACACACACAGAGAAAGAGACAGACATGCACACAGAAAAAGAGAGGGGGGGGGAGAGAGAGAGAGAGAGACAGAAACAGTGAAACACGCACATACAGAGAGAGAGAAAGACAGAGACAGAGCGAGCGAGAGCGACTGTCCATCTTGGCTACACAGATTTGTTTATATTACACTTGAGAGGAAATGATAGAGACACAGTGCAGTTACAGTCTCGAAGTTGATCTTTGGTTCCTTAATGAGGGACAATCTCAAAAGTAAGCTCCACTTCTGATTAAAACAGATCTTTCGATGTCACATCAACAAGAAAAAAAATAATGACTGACGGGACTCTGAACAATTACAGCATTTATCTTTTTTTCAAGAAACGATCACATTCCCTTTCTTGGAAAAAAGTCTGTTGGACGTCACATAAGACATTGTGAGAGGAAATGTACATCGTATGTATAATATTTACACATCACGAGGCCGGCTTTCACACCGAGACCTGCAAGAGTTCAAACAGCAAATACAAAAAACGTTCCTAACCGCGGGTCGAGATGTTTGGGTTTCATATCCTGTAAGATTCTGAGATTCACAAGACAGAGTGTGCACAGAAGAGAAAAAAAAAAAAAAAGAATTATCACAACTTTAATTTATCATCCTGCACTATGGGCACACAGCACTTGGTTCTGATTGGCCAACAGTTTGTTTGTTTGTCTGTTTTATAACCAAATTCAGCTCTAAATCAGTGATGAATGATTTGTATCAGTTCTGGAATGTAACTCCGACCTTATTCACGCATCTCCAACGGACTCAAACAAACAAGATACGACTTTTACAATTAAACGTGTGACCGAATTCTTACGCTTATACAAGAAATGTTATATAGCACATTCAGAGAAACTCCTTTTCATTAGCCACAAAATACTCGTTACTGATTGGCTAACAGGTGTGGCCACTTGACACAGATCAGATCTAAATCAGGGTTTCCAAAGCTATGTAACCATGACAACCATTGATACATCATTAATATGCTGTTAAACAACAAATGTACACTTTTTACATTGCAATCAAACTACATTTAAATTATACAGAAGTTGTAGTCATGGCAACAGGGGTGCAGTACTAACTAATTATACTTGAAAACAAAATACTTCTGACTGGTTAACAAGCAGAAAATGTTTGTGGTTTAATAATTGTTTTCATGTTCTTTTTTTTTTTTTTTTTTTATTGGTCTCAACATTGGACCTGTGATGGTTCATATTTTAAAAGGCCTGTTGTTGTGCTGTTAGTTCTTCCACATGCATATTATATTTCAAATCCTGACTTCAGTAGATTCCAATCCTTTGCTGGATTTGTGTCATTGCATGAGCGTTGAGGAAAGAACTTTCAAACAAAAAGAAACTTACAAGCAAGCAAACAAAAACAGGAAATAACGCCACACCAACCTTCACGCCATGAATTATTCAGTGCCACCTTCAGGTGTTTATGTTCTGATATTGTCCTCCTTTCACCGGATTTGACGTGTCCTTATCTATTTAAACTAACCTGACATGAGTTGGGATGCTGCGAGTCACAAATTAAAATAAATAAATACATTAAAAAAAATTATTTAAAAAAAATTAAATAAAAA
Source organism: Plotosus lineatus (assembly GCA_024760905.1). Classification (NCBI taxonomy): domain Eukaryota; kingdom Metazoa; phylum Chordata; class Actinopteri; order Siluriformes; family Plotosidae; genus Plotosus; species Plotosus lineatus. Next base: position 35,187,879 of record CM045737.1, on the reverse strand, counting down.
CCCCACGACTGCTCAAACAGGAAATGGAAAATTAATTAAAGAGGTTGTGAAAAGCTTGAATGTTAAATACAAACGGTGCACACACACACACATACTTGTACACACAGAGTTCTACATTCTGAGAAATACATGAGTGTATCGTTAAAACAAACAGAACCAAAGACTGAATTCTGATGGTTGTTCTGCTCGGTATTGATAGAAACAGATGACGCTGACAAACGTATTACACCCTGAAAGTAAGCATCCTGTTTCCGCCATCACAGTACACTTGATTCAGTAGTACCCAACCATAACAAGGAGCATCGTTATAAAGATAATAATAGCTTAATTCAGGCTCTGCTAATGGACTGATACTTGGTTTTAGTTGTTGTGGTTAAACCCTGTTTGAATTGAACATCTCAGCGGTTGATGAAAGTCAGACATAATAACTGAGAAAAGCAAAATCTCATCAAAACATTAAACCTCAAAATTAAAAGTTGGTCTAATATTGATTTCGTTGGCAGTTACTCAGGGGTGAAGTAAGGCTCTGGATTACTGATCTGAAGGGTGTGGGTTCAAGACTACCACTTGTACCCTATACCACCAAGGTGCCATTTTTGGGCCATTGAACACAGCCCTTAACTATTCTGGATAAGGACGTCTGCAATATTCCATAAATATAAACTTATCGAGTACCATTATTATATCTGTGCATTCAACATTGACACCAAAAATAAACAAACACCATCATTCATCTGGACTCTTTAGGAAACTAAAGCATCTGTTGCAGTTATAGAAGAGAGTGTGATATCCATTTGCTTTACGACATTTTCTTTTTACTTGTGGTGCAACTACAGCAAGAACAACAACAACAAATTGTACCTAAAAAGTAAGGATTTTAGTTCAGGACTGAAGAGTTTTAGGAATCCATTTCATCTGACACGAGAAAGATTTTTCGGAATTATTTTTTTAAAAAGGAATTAACATGGTAGGATTGAAACCAATTTCTTGGATACTCTTATTGAAATGAAGCCTCGTGTGATGAACGGTTTCCTTTACTAACTGAAGAGGACTCAACATGAACACTTGTGCTTTTTTTTCCTTTCAGTTCTGATCTTCAACAGGACAAAAACAATCCTTTTCATATTGTCCTTTTTTCGTCTTCTAGAAAGTTCAGATTTAAGTGCACATCAGTCTCATCCTAAGCACTTCCTTCATTTCATTTCAGTCACCTCACAATCCTTCTCATGTCTCCACCTGCTTTTGGATTGTTCCAGATGTTCCTCTGAGATTTTATTCCTCCCAGTAGAAACTTGATCAGTTTCATGTTCTTCTATTAAAACGTAAGAAAAGGCTATTGGCAAAAAATTAAAAGGAGAATTTTAAAGTGTTTTTTTTCCTCTAGGGAACTCAGCATGTACTCAGACGCTCAGAAAAAGATGACATCCTCCTTGTCTTTGTCATCAGGGAGATGGTACGATGGTGGGAGGCTCTGGTTCTGTGATTTTAGTGGCTCAGGGATGTTTTTATCAGTGACGGCGGGATCTGTAATCACACACACACAGTAGCCATTATTGATTAAAATATATACTGTCTGTATTATACAGTGGTACCTCAACTTACAAGTGTCTTTTATAATGATTTTCCCACCAAAAATCCAACCCATCCATCGAGCAAAATTTCGACTCACAAACTCTGTGGGGAAATGGCTTTTCCAGGCCAATTAGCCTTGTATTCTTTCGTGTGCATTACTCTGCGCTCCGAGAACGCCTTGTGCAGCACTTCTCAATTATTTTCGGAGATGCCCCCTATAGAAAGGAACCCCCTCCCACACACACATGACTATAAATAGTGTTTACTGCATTTCATATTGTTTACTCGGTGCTTTTTCCCTATACCATAGGGAACACAGTGAGAGTGCCACTGCCACCTACTGTAGAGGATGCGCAATTACACTTAATTCTAGTACAGTATGGCAAAAAAAGCATGCTCCCCAGGGTCATACGTGCCCCCCCAAAGGGACGCGCTCCACTATTTGAGAAGGATTGGTGTTGTGGGAGCTCAACACAAACCATTCCTCGCTGGCATTCATAGCATGCACATGCGTAATAGAGGAGGAGGAGGAGTAGAATTTTGTGCACCACCTCATGCCTGCCCACATGACATCTTTGAGCCCATTGTAACAACTTTGCCACAGTCGATGATCGGAAGGGTTAGTTGGCTTATTGTTTATTCTTGTTTTATTATTTATTATTACTAATGCTAATGTACATGTATTATTATTAGGAAATATTTATTGTTTTACATGTAAAATATATTAGGTCAAATATACGTGTTCGTGTCAGGTTATATGAGGTTGGGAGGGGGTTGGAACGGATTAATTGGTTTTCTATTATTTCCTATGGGAATTTTTGCTTTATCTAACGAACATTTTGACGAAGGAACTTGCTATCAAAACGGATTAATTTCATAAGTCAAGTTACCATTGTAATTGTAACTGTCAACACTCTTAACTCGGTTAAAGATAAGTAATCAATAATTGGTTGATGCTGTATAGTACTGTTATCAGATCAAAACTGATTATTTCCTCAAACAGAACCGCAGTCTTTAATTCCACATATACCCTGCCACACACTTTTGCTATATATCCATCCATCCAATTTTTGGAAGGAAAAACTTTGGCAAATTTCCTAAAGTCCCCAGTGCAGTTAACTGGGTTATCAAAGGCCAGGCATGTCTCTCACTGTCTATGGTGTGAGGCTGTAAAAGAACCGTTGCTGATTTTCGTCAAGAGTAGCTACACAGCTGTCAGTGTGTTTCTGCCCTGCAATGGCCTGGCGAGCTGTCCAGGGTATACTCTGCCCTCACCCGGAGTCGGCTGGGATGGGCACCAGCCTACCCGCGACCCTTATGAGGATTAAGCGATTCAGAAAAAGCCTTTTATACATCAAGTTGAAAAAAAATGACTAACGATAACATAAATTTTATGATTTGTGAGCTTTTTTATCCATTTCCATTCCCAAGTACACATAAGTAACCCTTTCCATAGGAAATGTTATCTACTCGAGAGCAAAATGCCCTTACTGTTACCAAGTAACACTTATTCTCCCTGTGATTTTATGTGAGTTTTGGTCAGTCATGAAAAGAACAATATTATCTCTCAATCCATAAGCACTCCAGGTAAGGTTTATATGTTCCAGGCCAAACGAGTTAATTCCTGTTTTTAATTGTTTCAGAGGCAATAAGCAGATCACTTCAATATTACACACATCATTAATTGTACCTTCGTCAGACTCAAGAATACAACAGTGGTCTCATATAAAGGACATGTGATGTCATAGTCATGAGATCTGAAACTGGGCACCGTGGTGCTGATTTATATCTCACCTGTAATCAGATTCGGAGCAAGCTGAACCTGCTGATGTGGACTGATGGAGCGACGACCTTTTACAGAACTTTCTGTATCTCGGGATCCCAGTTTCATAGAGCGCATCTGCTTCATGTCCACTGAAGCTTCAAAAAAAAAAAAAAAAAAAAAAGATTAAAAAGGATAGGGTTGTGGTGCGTTTAAAAAAAATTATATATATATATATATATATATATATATATATATATATATATATATATATATACACACACACACACACACACACACACACACACATACATACACATATACATATACACATACGGCCTGAATAAGAAAAAATCTGGTGTGTTTAATCAGGAATTGAAAGCTGAAGTGGGTTAGAGATCTGCTTTCAGCATTAATACTGCTGCTTTTTCATTGGAATGTGCACCTTGATTCCACACCTGTGCTAAATTTGGTTCTGTGTTTTCTCCAGATACTTGTAAATGGAGTAGGGGTGTGTGGGGGAACTATAATAGTGCAGATGTCCTGCTTAACTTCTCTGACAGTAGTTGCTTCTTTATACCATAAAAATCTCTGCAGTCTTCTGGATCGTTTGTCCAACTTTGTGACAACAGATCTTATAAACTGCAATACATTGTTTCAGCTTCCTTTTCAATTTACTCACAGTAAATACCTGGACAGCTCGGCAGGCCATCGGAGGGTGGAAACATGCTGACAGGTTGGCAGCCTACTCGTCGAAAGTCAGCAATGGTTCTTTTACATGCCTCACACCAACGACAGTGAAAGATGGACATTGACGGTCTTTGATAACCCAGTTCGCTGCACTGGGGGTGCAGTGACAAAGCGATCAGAGTGGGGCTTGCACCCTAACCTTAGGATCAGTGATCCAGCACCTTACCACCAGGCCACCACTGCCCAGGTAAAATCAACTATCTGCTAACATGGGAAAACCCTAAAGAGCCTCCAGTCCATAATAATGTAGATCGAAATACAGCCCGGCATTTCAAGGTTTCAGTTAAGTGAAGCCTTCTCCTCTTCTTTATTCTCACATACAAAAACTTTTCACTATGGTACTAATTACCACGTGAGAACCTCGAAAGAAGCTCTTACTGTGTTTCATACTTGTATATAAAGACAGTGTATGTCTGTCCCTCATACAGACATTCAGATGAGATCAGCATAATTTTGTCCCCTCACTCATGAAGTGTAGCCCATAATGTAAATTCTCCCCATCCTTGCAACATGTACCTGTGTGATGAGACCCTCTACCTGAGCTGTCTGTGCGATGTGAGCCCTTGCTTTTGCCACTTTTGTCCTTGCTCTTCAGCGTGGCCAGCTTGGTGGGGATCTGCTGCTGGACTCCACCCTGTTTGTGCAGCTGGTTGGTGGTACTGACCAGGTGGATGGGCACCTCGGTTTTGGGAGGTAGGGTGGTACCACTCTCCCGGCGTGACGGCACATCTATCCTCTCTGAGAAATCAGCAGTAGATAATGAGACCGTGGAGTGCAGCTGAGAGCGGGACTGGAGGATCGAATTCGTTCCGGAGTTTCCAAGTAGATCACCGTTAAAACTGGAGGACACGGAGTGCTGCAGAAATTTAGACGAAGAATTAATTTTTTTTTTATTTTAAATGATAATAAAAAGTTCTAAGGCTAAGAGTGTTTCCAAACAGTAGGCGTTTCCAAATACTCCTTCCAAACAGTAAGTCCCTCCCTCCCTCCTCCTCCCACTCCATTCCATCAAGCCATCAACTACCATCACAAAGGTAAATAAAACGACTTTATTATACAGTACAGTTTATTTCTTTAATTACAATACAATAGCACATTTATTATACATAAAATAAGGTATATTTTGTGTAGTTTTAAGGCTTATTTAGTAGAAAATTATGTTTTATGGGGACCTGGGAACGGATTATTCTCATTTTAATGGTTTCTTATGGGAAATAAATGTTCGGAAGACGAACTTTTCGCCTTACACACACTTTCTGGGAACCAATTATGTTCGTGAGCAGAGGTATCACTGTATACACAGACACACACACACACACATACACACACACACACATATATATATATATATATATATATACACACACAAATTACATATATACACACACACACACATATATACATATATATATACACACACACACACAAATTACATATATACACACACACACACACATATATATATATATATATATATATATATATATATATATATATATATATATATATATATATATATATATAGATAGATAGATAGATAGATAGATAGATAGATAATGCAGCCATGAGGTGGGGGGGCACTAACCAGTGTCTCTCCCCCTCATGCCGGTCCCAAGCCCGGAGAAATGCAGAGGGTTGTGTCAGGAAGGGCATCCGACGAAAAACCAATGCATACACATACACAACACACATACAGTCAGCCCCGACTTACGAAATTAATCCGTTCCAGCCCCTTTTTCGTAACGCGAAAGTTTCGTAAGTAGGGGTCGCATTTTACATGTTAAATGCCTGATTAGTTCCAAGGCTCCAAAGACCCTTTAAAAATGATAAAAGTACACCAATTTTGTATGAAATGTGTCTCTCTGTCGAGCGCGCTGCGGGCCATGCCCACAAGACGTGAATTCAAAGCGCATTCCCTGCTTGACAAACTCAACTTTAATTTGATTCCTGGAGGGATCAGAATCCCAGATGAGCTCAAATGCACCCGCATTTATTAAACATTTACTGAATTAAACAACTTAAAAAACTAAACTCAAATCTAAAGCGTTATTCCTTCTCTCAGGCATGTGATTTTTCCGCGAATTCACGGAATTCCGGTTTTTTTCATTGGCCCAGTTTAAAAAAAAAAAAAAAAAAGATTTTTTTCATGCCAAATGTGTCAAAATAACCTTTCCCACTTTTATTCCGTTCCGAGTTTTGCATAAAATTATCTCTCTTGAAATGTTACGGCTGATGGCTTTGTAATAGCTAATCCCTCATGTGGAAACATGTACATAGACATTCACGCCACTTCTGATCTGTTCAGCTATCGAAAGCATGCCGGTGATCCAGAGGAAAGATTCTGCTCGAATCAAAGAAATAGACAAAGTTGTGAAGAACACATTTAGGTGGGAATGGATGGAAAAGGGAACAGTAGCATTCAATTGCAGGAACATTTGGTGTTCAAGCGAAGATTCCAGAACCCTACGGACTTAACCCTTTGTTTACTGTTCGACCAGAAACTTCTGTGCAAAGACTCAGTGAAACAACCAGTTTCTTTTGCCAATTGAGTAGTTAATTGTGAGGTATCTTTGAGAGTTTTGTTGTCGAGTTTCTGATTATATTTTTCAAATTATTTTGAATGCATGCATATTTTAGGCGTAGGACGTTCACGTGTTTACTCCGGGAACTTAATCAAATGAGCCGATTCTATGGTCACTGAACCATTTTTCTGCTGTTTAGAATAAATAAATTGCCGCAATAATTCTCCAGTTTTTCATAATTAACTGATGTAAATAGACATTTACAGCACGGGAGTGAGTGCCCGTGTAAATAGCTCATTAATATTGGAAATGTAAAACTATGAATCAATCTCAACCGAAACGCCTCAGCATCCAGAAGGACAACAAACTTTCTAGGGCAGAAACCAGAAGGACAGTTCAGGCTGAACAAAAGGAAGCAAGAAAGTGCCATGCTAAAGCTTAAAGACAAAGAAACATCAATTCAAAAACTTATGTCATGTATAGCATGTCGTGTGTATAGTTTGTTTCCAGATTGTGTTAAAAGACAATGACTGTTGATGATAGTGTTGTGAGGCAGGAATTTTGAATTTCTTTTCGTAAGAAGGGGTTGTTTCGTATCTCGGGGACAGAAACTCAGGAAAATGTTTTTCGTAACCCGGGGATTTCGTACACAGGGGTCTTTGTAAGTTGGGGGTCGACTGTATATTTTCCCCTCCAACACTTTTCTTTTTTCAAAATTGTAATGATGACGATCAGTACGTGTTGAAAGAGACCCAACCCCCTCCCCCATACACACATTTTAAAGGTAAATAGAATAATTAAAAGTAACAAAATTATTTATATATCTGAAACTTCACACAATACATTTTTATTCGTTGTGATTTTTTTAACAAAGTAATAATTGGATCATCTATAACCACACCCCCATTCACCTTTAAATGGTAGAAGATTGTCTTGAAGGTCTCACCCAATTTTGAGCCACCCTGATAAAAAGGCCAACATCATGTCCCAGAACTAATCCTTGAGTACACTGTACTGCGCTGTGCTAATAACCATTAAGAAATTTGAGTGACCTGGACATACTTTGCTTCATCAAAGCATGGCAGACTGCAAACCGTGCAAACCGTGCATCTGTTGTTGGTAAAATCCGTTGGCTTTTTACACCCGAACCTAGTGGCTCATCAGGCCGGTGCTTACCCTATCCCCCGCCCCTTCCCTGGTTACCATAGCGTGAAGCGAATAGGGGTTCAGCTCCTCCTGGACTGGACGCTAGTCGATCGTAGGTTACCTTCCCAGTATATTTTTTACTGGTACCCATTTACACTGCTGGATGAACAGAGGCACAAGACCTTGCCCAGGAGTCTTAGCACAAAAAAAAAAAAAAAAGGGGGGGGGGGGTCCTAACTGGGATTTGAACACACAACCCCCTGATCGTGAGCGCAGCACCCTAACCACTATGCCACCGGCCCCGTTACAAAAGTATCAGCAGAGGAAATCCACTATTCTCCTCCAACACACATGCATAACCCCACATGGCATTGGAACAGCATCTTCATCAAAGACCGCAAGGAGGGACTGCTTGTGGAATAGCATCAAAAATGGAAATTAAAAACATGTGATGAATTAAAGATGTCTGTGAGCATGGAGAGGTGAAATAAATGCAGAAAAAAGATTGTACGTGACGGAGCACTTCCCAGCTGCAAACACTGAGCAGTGAGCCACACCCACTTCCTTTCATCTGTATTTACACTTTTCCTCATGCGACCCATAACACTTCAGGCACATTTTAAATGATAATCTTTTACATTTATGGCATTTGGCAGACACCCTTATTCAGAGTGACTTACATTTATCAACAACTGAGCAATTGAGGATTAAGGGCCAAGCTCAAGGACCTGACAGTGGCGCCTTGGTGGTACTGGGGTCTGAACCTCTGACCTTCAGATCAGTAATCCAGAGCCTGAACCACTGAGCCACATGGCCTTCATGCTTGCTGGTACTGGTAAGTGCTACGTCAATTCACACAATAAAACTCAAGTATGAAGAAGAGTTCACTGCAAGGAGCACACACCACCAACAAACCTACGGGAAAAAACTTTCTGCTACATCCTCGAATGATTAATACCAACCCAAATCCATTATTTTGTAAACAAGGTGCTCATTATCCAGCATGCAGTTTACATTTAACATTAATGGACTGGTTACTCCTTATTTCTCCCAAATCTATTTTTACCATTCAACCTTAGCTTCCTACACATCCTGTTGGAGAGGCATGACTCAAACCTCTGCATACTCAGGAATATCAAATTCATATCAAAGATCTTTCATTTCCCTGTAGAAGCAGATGTTCCCAGCTGTGATTGATCCTCTGGCTGGTTGACTGTGACTAAATCTTCCTTATAAACTAACAAAAACAGAAGAAAGCTTTAAAGCTCTGCAAGCTGCCTCGGGGGTGAATCTGCTTTTGCTGAGCACAGCAAACTTTCCCAACAGTCCTGTCTCTCTCCACACAGATGCTCCATTGTTTCCGCTCGCTCGTTGTGTACATATGCACTTTTCACAGGGGAGGGGAGGGGAGGGTGGAGACATGATGAGGAAAAACATTTGACTGACATCACTCTAAACGATTAAAGCTGGCAGTGAACCAGAGGCTTCTGGCGAGTAAATGACATGTTGTGGCTCCTCCAGTACTCACACTTTACCAAATTCCTTCTAGACTCTTATTTCAGGCCCTCTGGCCTCAAACATCGGAGTTCCCTTTGAACCGCTGCCTCTTAAAGCCCGCTGATAAATACCTACCTTAGAGGTTTTTTCCTCTCTCGCACAGAAACCAAGACTCAACATGAGCATAATAGAATCCTTGGAAACAAGACAGCAAGAGATTTTCAGACTCAAATGAGTTCTGTGTGAAAACAACTTGAGGAAAATTAAACTACACTGCTGAAACAGAAATAAAACACGTACGCATTAACAATCATACAGTCAGGTCTCCGAGAGGCTAAAAGAAACATAACCGAGTATTGGGAGTTTAAACACACGTGTTTACATGAGTGGTGAAAGCCAGTAATTATACATTACTATCAAAAAGGTAGCAATGATTTACACACACACACACACACACACACACACACACACACACACACACACACTTAATCCTACAAGGGTCACGGAGAGACTGAAGATGATAAGCCAACACTGGGTAAAAGCAAAGTACATCCTGAACAGCGCACCAGATCTACAGGGGTCCAACACACACACACACACACACACACACACACACACACACACACAGAGAGAGCGAGGAGCGATCTGAAATAACCAATTCTCCTCATATGCCTGTCTTTGTACTGTGGGAGGAAACCGGAATACCTGGAGGAAACCCATACAAGCATATAGAGAACATGCAATCTCCACACTAACACCCGAGCCTGGGACCTTCTTATGGTGAGGCACACATACTAACCACTACTCCACCACGGGCATCAAAAGTGATTCATTAAAATATTTCTAGCTGTTTTAGTGAGACACACTATGAATCATTGTTCTGTGAATCTAATGTCACACCCCCCTCTGCTTGTCCAGACAAAGAGGCCACACCCACCAAGTTTAATGCAGCCGACAGCACCATGGTCACAATTTAGACGAGGTACTGATGCAGAAAACACTGTACCTCCATCAGAGCTTGCCGGGGCAGAGGCCATTCTCCTTCAAACAGACTGATGGATACAAGGGGCCACACTTTCCCTAGATCTCCTGCTCAGAGGTCATCACTCCTTTATACTGACCAATGTAGACACCACGCCCATAAGGAGGAGAAATGAGCAAAGGCCACACATTCACTGGCCCTAAATCACAATTCTACTGCCACATCCTTCAAGGACTGAATACATTATGATGGTGCGCACAGGCTGTCCAATCTTGAATAGTAATTAAAATGCAACCAAAACCTGCAAGATTTGTGTTCTTTCCAAGCCTCAAAGGATCCAAATGGAAAATGTGACGGATCCACCTGTTGGTCCAAACCTATGACACCAATTAGTTCCAGCTGTGTGAAGCAAAGTGAAGGTTGCTAGGGGGTGACAGGAGCAGTGCTGTTTGAGACTGATGACACAAATAAAATTCTACCATAGGTTAGAGCAGAGGTCCTCAACCACCGGTCCGTGGACCGGTACCGGCTCAATTGGTACCGGTCCGCAGAAGAAATAATTCATTATTTCCGTTTTATTTATGATCAGAGTTTGAAAGATCTTTAGTTTTAAAAAATCTTTTATTTTGAAAACTGATCGGATTCTCGTGGTTACATGTCGGTCATTTGAGCACTAAAATGTAACCCACAAGGGGACGGCACATGAACAGAGGTGAGTTAGACATGTTGGACAAACAATAGCAGGGATTTTGGGTGAGACTGAGCCTTCATTCTCCCAGCTGGTGCACCATCACCTGTTTTTTTGGGTTTGTTTTTTAAGAAAAGTTCAAGCTCTACGTCCCAAAAAACTTTATTTCAGCTGTTGAAAAATAACATTCATGGAGTGCTTATTATTATCATTATTATTATTACTACTACTAATAAAAATATATTTTATATAAATAAATTATATTTACAATCTAAACAATTTATGACATTGCACCCCCCCGGTAAAATTGTCAAGTGTTGACCGGTCTGCGGAGATAAAATGGTTGGGGACCCCTGGGTGAGAATATCTCATTTACCACCATTTGGTAATGGTTGGAGCTTCCGATTCAGCCTTGAAGGATGCAGTATAGGAACTGGGATTCAATCAATGCCACGAAGAACACACCCATCTACAACAGAACTGATGCTCACAGGAAATGTCTCCCATGGGATGGGCACAGGTCGCACCCCATTCAAGGAAACGGACAGTCAGTCATCAAACCTGTTTTTGCTGGTACTGACAGCTGAGGTTTTGCCTCCTTCACATCTTCAAATTTATAATCACCGATCTTAAGTGATTATTCTGGACTTGTTTTTCAGGATTTCTTTTTTATTCTCTTGCACAGCTTACAGATCTCACTCAAGCTTCAAACTGAATACGAAAGAAAGTGTACAAATCTAAAGCTAATTATAAATTCATCAACTTTGCATAATTACAATGAAGCTATTGATTTTTTTCATATTTAAAAAATGTCTACTGAGCATAAGTTATTAAAAAATAAATGCACACGAAGAATTCAAACATAGATATACAGCTTCCAAAAGCTAATAATAAAATCAGACATGATAGCAGTTGAAAGAACTTGTGATTCCCTTTCTTGCTCCAACAGCCCACTGCTGTAGGAATCATTGAGTGATCTGACAGCATTTATATAAAAAAAAAAAAAAAAAAAACAGCCTTAGATTTATGTTGGTGAACTGATCAATTTGTTTACAAATTGCACATTAAAATAATAATTCACTAATATTCAATGTTTACAGTGTTCTGTGTGGACACATACAGAATGAATATACACCCGAAATAAATCACCGAAAATAAGTCTCCGGGACAATGTGATTCTGTTTAAGTTTAGAATTTTATGATCCTCAGATTATATCTCATGGCTAGTGAGCAGCACTCACGAGTATGAAAAATTCATGAACTACTTCCTCAATTAAATAAAGATTAAATTTATCACAAGTCTTCATTTCCGAAGCAAATAAACTTAAAACAAACCCCCGCAAGCATGACACAATACATCCATAAACACAGGAGATTAAACCACTGAACTGATAAGAGGAGAACATGCCCGGACTAGCCCATGCTGGCTCACATGCTTGCTTGCTTGCTCTCTCTCTCTCTCTCTCTCTCTCTCTCTATATATATATATATATATATATATATATATATATATATATATAAATTATATATAATAATATAATATAATAAATAAAAACAATAATATAAATAAATAAATAAAATAAATAAAAAATATAATATTATATAAATATATATATATATATAAATAAATATATATATATATATATATATATATATATATATATATATATATATATATCTCATCATTGTTGTTAGTGCTTATGCCCCACAGGCAGGATGTGAGCTAGAAGAGAAGGAGAGATTCTGGAGTGACTTAGATGAAGTGATGCAGAGTACCGCCAGAGGTGAAAGAGTGGTCATTGGTGCAGACTTCAATGGACATGTTGGTACAGGCAACAGAGGGGACGAGGAAGTGATGGGCAGGTTTGGTATCCAGGACAGGAACGCAGAAGGACACATGTTGATCGATTTTGCAAAAAGGATGGAAATGGCTGTGGTGAATACTTTCTTCCAGAAGAAACAGGAGCATAGGGTGACTTATAAAAGCGGAGGTAGGAGCACACAGGTAGACTACATCTTGTGTAGGCGATGTAATTTGAAGGAAGTCAGCGACTGCAAAGTCATAGTGGGTGAGAGTGTTGCCAAACAGCATAGGATGGTGGTGTGCAGGATGACTCTGATGGTGAGAAAGGTGAAAAAGGCAAAGGTAGAGCAGAAGACAAAGTGGTGGAAGCTGAAAAAGGAAGAGTGTCGGGTTGTCTTCAAGGAGGAGTTGAAACAGGCTTTGGGTGGCCAGGAAGTGCTTCCAAATGACTGGACAACCACAGCAAATGTGATCAGGGACACAGGTAGGAGAGTACTTGGTGTGTCCTCTGGAAGGAAAGTAGAAAAGGAGACTTGGTGGTGGAATGAGGAAGTGCAGGAGTGTGTACAAAGGAAGAGGTTAGCTAAGAAGAAGTGGGACATTGAGAGGACCGAAGAGAGTAAACAGGAGTACAGGGAGACACAGCATGAGGCGAAAGTAGCAGTGGCTAAGGCCAAACAGAGGGCGTATGATGACTTGTATGATAGGTTGGATAGTAAAGAGGGAGAAAATGATCTATACAGGTTGGCACAGCAGAGAAATAGAGATGGGAAGGACGTGCAGCAAGTTAGATTGATAAAGGACAGAGAGGGAAATGTATTGACTGATGACAGAAGTGTGCTGGGAAGATGGAAAGAGTACTTTGAAGAGCTGATGAATGAGGAAAATGAGAGAGAAAAAAGAGTAGAAGAGGTGACCATTGAGGAGCAGGATGTAGCAAAGATCAGTAAGGGTGAAGTGAGAAGGGCATTGAAGAGGATGAAGAATGGAAAGGCAGTTGGTCCTGATGATATACCTGTGGAGGTATGGAAATGTCTAGGAGAGGTAGCAGTAGATTTTCTGACAAGAACATTCAACAAGGTACTAGAGAGTGAGCAGATACCGAAGGAGTGGAGGACAAGTGTGCTGGTGCCCATTTTTAAGAACAAGGGAGACGTGCAGAGTTGCAGCAACTACAGAGGGATAAAGTTGATGAGCCATACGATGAAGTTATGGGAAAGAATAGTGGAAGCTAGACTAAGGGCAGAGGTCAGCATTTGTGAACAACAGTTTGGTTTCATGCCAAGAAAGAGCACCACAGATGCAATGTTTGCTTTGAGGATGTTAATAGAGAAGTACAGAGAAGGTCAGAGGGAGCTACATTGTGCGTTTGTGGATCTGGAAAAAGCATATGACAGGGTGCCAAGAGAAGAACTGTGGTATTGCATGAGGAAGTCTGGAGTGGCAGAGAAGTATGTTAGAGTGGTGCAGGACATGTATGAGAGATGTAAGACAGTGGTGAGGAGTGCTGTCGGTGTGACCGACGAATTCAAGGTGGAGGTGGGACTGCATCAAGGGTCAGCTCTGAGCCCCTTCTTGTTTGCTATGGTGATGGACAGGCTGACAGACGAGGTGAGACAAGAATCTCCATGGACTATGATGTTTGCAGATGACATCGTGATCTGTAGTGAGAGCAGAGAACAAGTGCAGGAAAATCTAGAGAGGTGGAGGTATGCCCTGGAAAGGAGAGGAATGAAGGTTAGCCTCAGAAAATCAGAATACATGTGTATGAATGAGAAGGACCCAGGAGGAACGGTGATGGTACAGGAGCAGAGATAACGTAAGGTGGAGGATTTTAAGTACTTAGGCTCAACAATCCAGAGCAATGGAGAGTGTGGAAAAGAGGTGAAGAAGCGTGTGCAGGCAGGCTGGAATGGTTGGAGAAAAGTGTCCGGTGTGATGTGCGATAGGAGAGTGTCAGCAAGAATGAAGGGAAAAGTGTACAAGACGGTGGTGAGGCCAGCGATGTTGTATGGCTTAGAAACAGTGGCACTGAGGAAAAGGCAGGAGGCAGAGCTGGAGGTAGCAGAGATGAAAATGTTGAGGTTCTCTCTGGGAGTAACGAGGATGGATAGGATCAGAAATTAGTATATCAGAGGGACAGCCCACGTAAGATGTTTTGTAGACAAAGTCAGAGAGGCTAGGTTGAGATGGTTTGGACATGTACAGAGGAGGGATAGTGAGTATATTGGCAGTAGGATGCTGAGGTTGGAACTACCAGGCAGAAGGCCTCGAGGAAGACCAAAGAAGAGATTTATGGATGTGGTGAAGGAAGACATGAAGGTCGTTGGAGTCAGAAAAGAAGATGCGGAGGACAGGGTGAGGTGGAGGCGGATGATTTGCTGTGGCAACCCCTGAAGGGAGCAGCCGAAAGTAAAAGAAGATGATATATATATCATCATCTCCTTTCGGCGTTTCCCTTCAGGGGTCGCCATAGCGAATCATCTGCCTCCATCTCATCCCATCCTTTGCATCTTCTTCTCTTACACCAACGACCTTCATGTCCTCCTTCACAACATCCATGAATCGTCTCTTTGGTCTTCCTCTAGGCCTTCTGCCTGGTAGTTCCAGCCTGAGCATCCTATTACCAATATACTCACTATGTGTACATGTCCAAACCATCTCAATCTAGCCTCTCTGACGTTGCCTCCAAAACATCTTACATGTGCTGTCCCTCTGATGTGCTCATTCCTAATCCTATCCTCGTTACTCCCAAAGAGAACCTCAACATTTTCATCTCTGCTACCTCCAGCTCTGCCTCCTGTCTTTTCCCCAGGGCCACCGTTTCTAAACCATACAACATCGTTGGCCTCAACACCGTCTTGTACACTTTTCCTTTCATTCTTGCCGATACCCTCCTATCACACATCACACCGGACACTTTTCTCCAACCATTCCAACCTGCCTGCACACGCTGCTTCACCTCTTTTCCACACTCTCCATTGCTCTGGATTGTTGAGCCGAAGTACTTAAAATCCTCCACCTTTCTTATCTCTGCTCCCTGTTACCTCACTGTTCCTCTTGGCTCCTTGTCATTCATACACATGTATTCTGTCTTATTGAGGCTAATCTTCATTCCCCTCCTTTCCAGGGCATACCTCCACCTCTCTAGATTTTCTTGCACTTGTTCTCTGCTCTCACTACAGATCACAATGTCATCTGCAAACATCATAGTCCATGGGGAATCTTGTATAACCTCGTCTGTCAGCCTGTCCATCACCATAGCAAACAAGAAGGGGCTCAGAGCTGACCATTGATGCAGTCCCACCTCCACCTTGAACTCTTCTGTCACACCGACAGCACACCTCACAAAGTAGTAGCGGGTGAGAGTGTTGCCAAACAGTATAGGATGGTGGTGTGCAGGATGATGCTGATGGTGAGGACGGTGATGAAGGCAAAGGTAGAGCAGAAGACAAAGTGGTGGAAGCTGAAAAAGGAAGAGTGTCGGGTTGTCTTCAAGGAGGAGTTGAAACAGGCTTTGAGTGGTCAGGAAGTGCTTCCAGATGACTGGACAACTACAGCTAATGTGATCAGGGAGACAGGTAGGAGAATACTTGGTGTGTCATCTGGAAGGAAAGTCGATAAGGAGACTTGGTGGTGGAATGAGGAAGTGCAGGAGTGTGTACAAAGGAAGAGGTTAGCTAAGAAGAAGTGGGACATTGAGAAAACCGAAGAGAGTACAGGGAGACACAGCGTAAGGCAAAGGTAGCAGTGTCAAAGGCCAGACAGAGGGCGTATGATGACTTGTATGCTCGGTTGGAAAGTAAAGAGGGAGAAAATGATTTATACAGGTTGGCACAGCAGAGAAATAGAGATGGGAAGGACGTGCAGCAAGTTAGATTGATAAAGGACAGAGAGGGAAATGTATTGACTGATGACAGAAGTGTGCTGGGAAGATGGAAAGAGTACTTTGAAGAGCTGATGAATGAGGAAAATGAGAGAGAACAAAGAGTAGAAGAGGTGACTGTTGAGGACCAGGAAGTAGCAAAGATTAGTAAGGGTGAAGTGAGGAGGGCATTGAAGAGGATGAAGAATGGAAAGGCAGTTGGTCCTGATGACATACCGGTGGAGGTATGGAAGTGTCTCGGAGAGATAGCAGTAGATTTTCTGACAAGAACATTCAACAAGGTCTTAGAGAGTGAGAGGATGCCAGAGTGTGCTGGTGCCCATTTTTAAGAACAAGGGAGACGTGCAGAGTTGTAGCAACTACAGAGGGATAAAGTTGATGAGCCATACGATGAAGTTATGGGAAAGAATAGTGGAAGCTAGACTAACGGCAAAAGGTCAGTATTTGTGAACAACAGTTTGGTTTCATACCAAGAAAGAGCACCACAGATGCAGTGTTTGCCTTGAGGATGTTACAGAGAAGTTACTGGAGAAGTACAGAGAAGGTCAGACGGAGTTGCATTGTGCCTTTGTGGATCTGGAGAAAGCATATGACAGGGTGCCGAGAGAAGAACTGTGGTATTGCATGAGGAAGTCTGGAGTGGCAGTCTGTTAGAGTGGTGCAAGACATGTATGAGAGATGTAAGACAGTGGTGAGGTGTGCTGTCGGTGTGAAGACATGAAGACAGTTGGTGTAAGAGAAGAAGATGCAGAAGATAGGGTGAGATGGAAGCAGATGATTCGCTGTGGCGACCCCTGAAGGGAAAAGCCGAAAGGAAAAGAAGAAAGAAGATATACATGTACGTATACGTCAGTTGGGGGTGGGGGGGGTGGGGTGGGGGTGATCCTACTTCACGGATTTTGATGGTCGCCTGGGGATCTCGGTCCCAATTAACCGCAGAAAGTGAGGGATCCCTTTATATGACATACATACACACAGACATTTTTAGATATACAGTGATCCCTCGCTACTTCACGCTTCAATTCATGCAACTTCAGTGCATCGTGTTTCTTTTTTTTCTTAAATATTCATCAAATTAAAAAATAAGGAAATTAAGGAAGATTAGAGGAAAAAGTAATGCTGCAAAACAAGGCCAATTATGCAAAAAAAAAAAAAAAAAAACCCAAACAAACAAAAATCCCCATCAAAACTACTTACGTTTTTATGTAAGGTGGGCATCTGTGTGTGTATTTATAGTTTATTTACATCTTATGCATTATTTTTGAATGGTTAATTGTTATTATAAGCATTTATAGCGTTGAATATGTATTTATTGATATCATATACACATATACATGTAAGTATACATCAGTGGGGGGGGGGGGGGTGTTGTTGATCCCACCTCGCGCAATTCGGCGGTCGGTCCCACTTAACCGTGGAAAGTAAGAGATCCCTGGGTAGAATTTAAATTAAAATGCGGGTGGTTCGCATGTCCACATCACAGCAAGAAGGCCCGAGTTTAATTCCCAGGCTCAGGGATTTCTATATGGAATTTGAATATTCGTCCTGTACTTGTGTGAGGTTTCCTCCGGGTACTCGAGTTTCCTCCACAAGTCCATAAACATTAACACTGGGCAGATTGGCTGGTTCCAAATCACCCCTAAGTGTCAATGTGAATGACCTTTTTTGCGTGTTGTCCTGTCATGGCCTGGTGAGCTGTCCAGCGTGTACCTCACACTCACCCAAAATTGGCTGAGATGGGCACCAACCTCCCTGTGACCCTAATTAAGATTAAGCAGCTTAGAAAATGAAAGAATGAATTTAAAAAGTTTTCTTCTCACTAATCAGTGAGTATGGGTGAAATAAAACAAATACAGGGATCCCTCGCTACTTTGCGCTTCAATTCATGCGGCTTCAGTGTCTCGCTATTTTTTATTTTTATTTTTTAAATATTCATCGAATTAAAAAAATAAAGAAATTAAGGAAGAATAGGGGAAAAAGTTAAGGAAAATGCCACAAAAGCAAGGCCAATTATGCAAAAAAAAAACAAAACCAACACAAAACAAAAAGCAACCCAAAATCTCCCATCAAAACTAGTTACATTGTTGTGAGGTGCGCATCTGAGTGCATGCGCGCGCATCTGAGTGCATGCGCACGCATCTGTATTTTTATTTTATTTACATCCTATGCATTATTTTTTAACGTTTAATTGCTATTGTAAGCATTTATAGCATTGAATATGTATTTATTAATAATATATACACATATACATGTACGTATATGTTTGTTGGGGGTGGTGGGGGGGGTTATGATCCTACTTCGCGGACTTTGGTGGCCGCGTGGGGATCTCGGTCCCAATTAACCACAGAAAATGAGGGATTCCTGTAATGCACTTCATCTTATTGTATCTGAGGGAAAGCTCCACGCCTCATGATCTACCAGTGCAAACCTGAGCGAGGTTATGGAATGACAAATATCCGCTGTACAACAGTAAATGTGACCATCATTCTTTCATTAAAAAAAAAATACTTGGAATTACTTGGCAGTAATGCACTATTGCTTAAGAGGAACATGCATTCAATATGCACTGTTATGAGAAAATATTTAGTTTCATGTTGATAACACTAACTGCTTCATTACACCACATTGTCACACACTGATTATTTTCACATATTGGCGTTTCAAATGCAGGATGAATGAGCTGTGAAACTTTTAATATAAAGATGAAAGCTCCAGACAGCCAACTGTCATTTCTTGCTTTCATGTGCAAACACTTTTACACACATTTGTTGAAAAGAAGAAAGAAAGAGAAATCAGGACCGGAGATATGTGACAACAGGCTTAGATCAGATTAAATACTCATCCACATTCTCACACAAAATACACAGTCATTAAACACTGCACCCCATAAATCTCAGTGTACCATCACACACACACACAAACACACAGTGTGTGTGTTATCTCAGCCTGGCAGCTCCAGGACGCCTAACACAATAAGCGGCTTTGTGTTGTACTGTGTGATCTGTTTACACAGAGACAGGTCGAGCTGCTCAGCTGATAGCCGTTAGAAGGTGAATTCAGTTCAAATGCGATTCGTTCTCATTCGGAGAGGGACAGGAAGCGGAGGAGTATCTCAAGTGCCACAGTGGCCTATTGTTCGCATCGGGTCTACGCTTACAGTACAGGAGATGAAATGGGTGAGAAAATACATCGCAGGTGAAAGGAGAGTAAGGCTGCGTTCATTTATGCAGTATTTAGTGTCTCTGGACCCTGGTGTGTGCTCCTCCGATGTGTGGCTCTTTAGGCAAGTGAGAACACAGCAATCGTACCTTGTCCAAAAGCATCCAACCACGGTGTCCTCGGACCGCTTCCAAGTAAACTCGACTGCAGTGAGGTGGTGATTTGGCTTTAAATCCACTCAACCGCAACAAGTTTTGGGTTGCAGCATTTATTTTTACTACTATTATTATTAGACATCAGCAGCTAAACTGAGAAAAAGACTGAGGCGAAGCACTGCAAAAATGCCATGAGTTCCAGAGATTTAGTGAGCGAAAAATAAATGCTAAATAGAAAGGACAAAATGCTTCAAAAGCAATTCAGGTGGTCGCATTTTCACCAGTGTTTTTCATTGTCCATTTGTGTGCAAAATAACAAAAGGTTATGCACAGATATAGATTACATTATTTTTCTAGAATCTAGAGTAAGGTGGGGCACAAGTAAACCGCGCATGGGATCGTGTCAAAAAAAAAAAAAAGCAGCCAAAGAATTTGCCATTTTATAATATGCATAACCCCCAATGCAGTTAACTGGGTTATCAAAGGCGGGCCATGTCTCTCACTGCCTATGGTGAGAGGCATGTAAAACAACCATTACTGACTTTCGTAAAAGAGTAGGCTGCAAAGCCGTAGGCATGTTTCTGACCTGGAGAGGGATGGGCTCCGCCAGGTCAAATCAGCCCAAGTCTCGCCATGAAGGCGCCCCAACGACATCCCTGGATGTTAAGGGATAAGTGAAGTGAAGAAGAAGAATATGCAAAAAAAGTTCAGACATCCACTGGGGATGGGGGGGGGGGCATTTCATTATAATTATGCAAAGTTATAATAACAAAGAAGATACCTAGCACTCTGAGTCCCTCTCCAGTTTAAAATTATTTAATAATTTATTAATCACAAACTGTATTCTTGCTTCGTGACATACACACTTTAAGGTTTGCCTTATTATTTTTTTTTTCCACTGCACTTGTCCTACTGTTTTAGAAGTTATCTAATGTTACCAACCCAGAGGTTTTTTTTTTTTATTCCTCATAAATACATTGAGTCTATGTATATGAAATCATCAAAAATCACCATAGCTCCCCACCGGTGATGGTGCCATAGCTGCTTGATTATGATATATATTGTAGCCTGTGGTGATAAAAAGTAAAATACAATTGGTTTCAGGTCAAAATGTTTCAAAAAGTTTCAAAAAGGGTGTGTGTCTGCATTAACCTACTGTGTGCCATTTGTGACCATCTTTAGATGACTAGCAATCAAAAACTAAGATAGGGCAACTGTAAGATTTTTTCAGAGCTTGTTTATTCTGCCTTAACATTTATGAAAAATGTATAACATGTCAGGAAGGGCATCCGACATAAAAACCTATTTCAAATCAAATGTGCGAATCAGATGATTCGCTGAGGCGACCCCCGAAAAAGGGAAAAAGCCGAAAGGAAAAGAAGTATAATTGAGCAAATTAACCTCCTGGCAGCGACAAATTAATTGGCCAACAAACAGAAATTCACAAAACCGTCCCTAAAATAAGCTGAATTCATGCCGAGTTTTAACCGACATGCCTCATGATTTGCCCAAAACAAATCTGCCAGTGTGATCTCAAATCTTATTTTAATAAATTTTATTAAAAGGTGGCACGACTACTCTAATCAGCACAATGTTTTTTGAAAATAATTGACCTTGCTCTTCATCCTCTTTAACTGTGTACTCTTGGCATTTTAAAGAAATGTACAAATGACTGTCACAAGGAAACTTATGCACGGGAGTCTCAAGAACCTGGTGGTACAGAAAAAACCCCTCATAACTTCTTGAGTTTCAATCTTCTGTTTGATGCCTGACGTGAAACAGCCTGGCATGTACACAGCTGCTTATGCAGGCCACTGTGTATCCAAGATCTTTTGTTTACAGTAATCACGTGGGTTCTGTTGTACACGTTTACATGCTTACAGTCCGAGAACTAGAACGCGAGCTTTTTTTAAGAAACAAGTATGATGTGTAACATAAAGGTTGAAATGGTTTCAGCAAAACTTTAAGAAACCATATTTCCTTTTCAGGATGCAAGGGTTGAAAAGGTTGACAAAGTTCAAAGAAGATGAAAGACAATTGCTGATAAAAATGCTGCTGTCCATCTACCAGATCCAGGAAGTTGAAATGAGACAGTCTGATTCACCATGAACAAGTTTTCCTGAGGAAGTTCACTATTCCATCTGAATAAATGCATTGATCCTTTCAAGAGCCACAAAAAAAGTCATCAAAAGTGCTCTGAAAGAACTGCCTGAGGGAGGACAAGAGACTGTCCATGTCTCAGGGGGAGATCATGTACCAGGGGCTAAGCTGTGTGTCAAATGCCTTCACAAAGTGAACAGTGACAAGTCAGAACACACATGATCCAGACATTCCTGAACCTTTGTTCAATACTTTTTCCCCATGATGATGATTCTTTTGTTGATGAACTGAACTCCAGTCCTCAATCGCTTGGTATATCATCATTGGTAGGAGTTTTCATCATGTGATCAAGTCAAAGGGAAAACATCGAAGAGTGGTTTCGGGGGCTTCACTGGCTTTCAACTTAAGCCACAACTATTTTCATATGGTTGGTGTGGACAATTTGAGCAGTTTTGCTGTCTACCCAAGTTACTTCATCATAAAACATCGCTTTAAATGATATTAAATGACATTTGGTAACGTCCGAGATTATTCCATTCATATATCAAAGAATCCCATCTACTTATTGTACATTTACATACATTGTCATGTACATTTTTTTCAAAGTTTGATAACGGAAAACAAGGGCCATCTTTCTGGGTAATTTTTAAACAGGCAACCTAGTTAGAAGTTGGCATTGGGTTTAATTTGAAGTACTCATCAAGTCATCTCATTTACGATGAAGAAATCAAACCCCAAAGTGAGCCCACATGCTCAAAAGAGGGCGCCAAATGGGTGTGTCGGCAAAATTGACTTGAAAGGGGTTAATACTTGGTCACTCCCAGTGAAGATATGAAGCAATTCTTGGCTTCCCTAGGAAGCGCTTTGTGAGTGCTATCACACAGGCAAATTTCATTGGGCGACTCATGACGTATGCTGGTAAAAATTGAGCATGAATTCAGCTTGTCTTAGGAACTAATTTGCATTTTTACATAGCACATCTACCTTTCATTATTTTCCTTAAAAAACACCATGCCATGCAATTTTATCCAGGTCACTTTCTGTTAAATTCTGCTTAAATACTATATAGAAGTCCAGTGCACAAACAAATTGTGATTACAGGACAGTACATTTATCATCTTAAAATTACATTTAATATTAAAATGTCCCTTTTTTTCTAGAAGCTACAAACAGTGAATTCCGCAGTGCCTCATTTTTCTTTCTCTTTATATTATAAGAAAAAGAAAATGTAGTTGATGTCACTGAGGAACTATTAAGTGTAATTCCCTTGTCTTAGTTACAGCTTTACTTCTAACTGCAACAGAGCAAAGACACCGAAAAAGTTTTCAACAAATAATCCTCATCTGATCAAAACGTCACCACAATGTTTCGACATTTTCTGATTCGTACTTCCTGTTATTTTCCCATGTGAATTAGCCGTTACTAAGGAACCAATAATATATTTAAACAAACACATTAACATTAATTTCTTCCCACATGCCACAAAGCTGCTGAACGAATTCAAATATTCCTCCCTCCCGACCCACTCACGCGTACACAGGACTGCAACGCAAATGGACCCCTGAGCCATATTACTGTACAGTATTACACTTCTGCTAGCCTGTGACACGCATATCTTTCGTTTATCTTTTATACAAATGTTTTTATATGTGTATTTATCATTTTCTATTAATATTTTTCTTATTATTCCCGTTATGCTCAGAGTCACTGTATCAAAATTTCATTTGATATAAATCTAAATAAGAAATAAAGCCTGTCTAACACCTCTTGACCAATCAGAAAAGAGAATTCAGCATGGCACACAGCTTCATCTGCTCACTTATTCAGCAAGGAATGAGTTAAAGTCCTTCCTGGTTGTAACAGCTTTGAACTGTAGAGCCTACAATATAAATGTCGTTTGAGCAAACAGCAAAGAGGCGACTCTGTACAAACTGTTTCCATGACTACAGCCGGACACACATGAGCAAGTTTTATTACATTAAGGCTGTACATAGTTAATGTTTCAACACACAGCAAGGAGCACAAACACTAGAACTGTGCAGGTTCGACTGGAGGAGGACAAGGGGAGTACTTTTTTCTTCCTAAATAATGCTTTTTTTTATACACTGCTTTCACATCCGAACACTTTCCATGGGAACCGATGTCCTGTACACAATACATTACTATCGTATATGCAGTGCCAACATGCAAGGGTCCTTGGCTAATAAACACAGATTCCTTTCACTTGAATTAAAATTCACTTTGCTGAGAGGGGATAAAAGAGATATTCAAGTGAATTTCAAAAGGGGTTGAGCCTGTTCAAATGAAAGTCACCATTCAAATACTGTTCTAAAATGCTAACTTTACTTAATATTATGCATTTAAAAAAGCCAGTGCTGAATATTTTGTGCCTGCATTTTGGCTCAACGACTTAGGTCACTTGATGTACAAAAATATCTTCAGAATAAAGTTTCTTTTGTTACATCAACTTTCATGTATTTAATTTAAATAAAGTAGTCGTATCTCATCTAACAAGTGTGCCTTATAATGATTTTTCCATGATACAAGCTTCGATCCCACCAAAAATCTGCTCCATAAAACAAGCAAAAATTCACTTTACGAGTTCTCCTCAAAATGGCTTTTCCGGCAGATTAGCCTCATAAGTCTTCCGCGTGTATTCCTCCACGCTCCGAGAACACCTTGTGCAGTGCTTCTCAATTATATACACACACACACACACACAAAACTATAAATAGTGTTTACTGCACTCCATATCATTTGCTCTGTGCTTTTTCCCCCTACATCATAATGGGACAATGACAGCGCCACTGCCAACTACTGTAATGGATGTGCAATTACACTTAATTCTTGTACAGTATGGCAAAAAAGCATGTTTCCAGGGACATTAACACCCCCCCCCAGCATCACACCGCATCCCCCAAAGGGTGCCGCGTCCCACTATTTGAGAAGCACTGGCCTTGTGGGAGCTCACCACAACCTTTTCCTCGCTGGCATTTGTAGCGTGCACACACAGCAAATTCTTCTCTTTCTCCTCCATTACACACCACCACGTGACATCTTTGCCGCAGTCAATGATCGGAAGGGTTAGTTGACTTATTGTTTATTCTTGTTTTATTATTCTTTATTAATAATTATTATTAACGTTAATGTACATTTATTATTATGAAATATTTATTGATTTTACATGTTTATCTTTTATACATTAGGTCAAACTTATGTGTTTGTGTCAGGTTATAAGAGTTTGGGATGGGGTTGGAACGGATTAGTTGATTTTCTGTTCTTTCTTAAGGGAATAATTATTTCATATAACGAACGTTTTGGCTTACGAGCTCGCCCTTAGAACGGATTAAATTCATAAAGACAAGTTTCCACTGTATTTGTTTCACAAAATTATCTTATTTTAATCTTATTTTACTTTTGTTGTGGATGAAGCTGAAATAGTAATCTTTTCCTTTCGGATTTTTCCCTTTTTTAGGGGTCGCCCCAGTTAATCATCTGATTCGCACGTTTGATTTGGCATAGGTTTTTATGTCGGATGCCCTTCCTGACACAACCCTTTAGCAAGGGACAGGAAACACGCTGACGGCTTTGCAGCTACTCTTTACGAAATTCAGCAATGGTTCTTTTACATGAACCTCTCACCATAGACAGTGAGACATGGACGGCCATTGATAACCCAGTTCGCTGCACTGGGGGGACAGTGACAACCTTGTGGAGAGTGGGACTCGAACCCTCAACCTTAGGATCAGTGATCCAGCGCCCTTTACCACCAGGCCACTGCCCCCAAAGCTGAAATAGTAATATCGGGCATTATATACACGACACAGGCCTGGGGCAGAACTTTAGGGCAGTGGTAATACAACATGGTAATAAAAAAGGGTTCAGGAACAAAAGGTCACTGGTTCAATTTTCAAAACTGCAGGAAAAAAATGTGTGGCTACATGGAGGAGTGAGCAGCACCTTCCCTTCCTCCACCGTCACGGAAGAAGCGGTCATGAGCTGAGCCTCGATCTCCCAACTGCTCTCCAGGCGCTTACAATCTGACTACCAACTGCTCGAAGAGTGTGTGCTCAATGTTCACTGAGGATTGGTTAAATGCAGAGCCAGATTTCCCTTCCCTGATTAATACAGTATATAAATAGGGAAGAAACCTTTGCTATATTATTACTCAATGAATTTAACCTCATATGACGTGTAGAATCAGGTAAATAGAAGCAAAATTACAAGATATTATCATACTTTCCTGAAACAATAGGACTGAACAGATTCCTGACTGTAACCTTTACAGGTTTTTCACTTCATTAACTCATTAATAATATAAAATAAATTGAAATAGTAAATCTGATTAGTACCTGAAAAACTGTCCAGCCCTTGAAGACAGTCTTGGCCAACACTACTCTGTTGAAGTTTGTTAAATTAAAACTCACACAGTGCAGTGTTGACTGCGGTTTTGCTCAATTCCAGGCCAGACTGAACCGCCTAAAAGTAATAGTAACGTGCCAAAACAGAAAATTTGTCAGACAGTAATCTCCGTTCATCCCTCACCTGCACTGTGTCATGGCTGTAGATTGTGGATGTGTTTGGTGCAGTATTGCGTTTCTTCATCTTCCTTTGCTGCTCAAGCTTCTCGCGCTCCTTTTCCACAGCCCGTGTGGATTCTCGTAATCTTTCCAGGTCCTGCTGGTATTTCTGTCTCTGGTTCTGCAGCTCCTGTCTCTCCTGTGCAAGTCCCTGCTCCTGCTTCCTGCACGCATCCTCTCGCTCCTGCAGCCGAAGCTGCTCGGCCTCGTTTTGTTTCATTTGCCTCGCTCGTTCGCGCTCCCAGCGCTCTTGCTCTTGATGCTGCTGAGCCTGGACACGCTGGAAATGAGCCATCTCTTCACGGTGCTTCTCCAGGTTTCTTTGTTTCTCCTGCTCGAGAAGCACATCTGTGCCCCTCTGGCGCTCCGATGAGAACAGAGAAGCCCTCTGCAGCTCAATCATGCTGTCCTGCTGAGAGATAATCGCCTGGAACAATGAAGAGGAGTAAAATCAGATGGGTGAATCTGATGGATCTCTGAGTGAGGTACATGTAGTTTTTTCCTATAAATTAGTTTAATTGTAACAGTACTGTTGATCAGCATATACAGATGCTACACAATTTATGAACGAGATACGTTCCGGACAGGGCGTTCTTTAGAGGAGAACATATGTTTAAAGCTTGTATAAGTAACCTATGTGTTTGTACTGTATACAATCTCTCTCTTTCTCTCTCTCTGCATAATCATCTTATTTCATTCTATTGAATTTATCATTTATTGGTACAAGGTGCAAACCTAAATGCACCATAAATTATCAAGTTAACTGTGATGTCAGAAACTTTCAGCTGGACCCAAACTGCAGGAGACAGAGTAGGATGAATACGGAGAGACTTTATTGTTACAGGGGAGGCACTTGAGCGAGGGGAAAATGCAGTTACTGCTAGTGACGAGGAGAAACACGAAAACTTTAGATACGGGGAACTACGGAGTGGGAACTGGTCGAGCGCGGAGCTGAAACCAGGAGCCAGAGAGATCACAGGAAAACAGGGATGTGAAGAGGGACAATCTTCTAGCACGGGGATGAGCGCGCTGCTTGTCTTTATAGCACGGTATTGGTGAGTAGGATCAGGTTTGCGCATTGCGATCCACCCGCGTGTGTCAGCCACGAATATTAAGTGTACCTCAGGATAATGTTTAATCATATTTCATACTTATATTGATGATACATCTTTCTATAGATTTTATTCAATTTCTATTTCTACTTGTTCTTCAATTTCACTTTCAACCTCGGATAGCCCTGTTCATATGTCTGGATGTTCGTAAAACGAATATTGGTAAGTAGGGTAGCATCTGTATAGCACAAGTCAAAAATTTAGACACAGCTACTCAGTGTAACAAAATATGAAACTATATCCAAATTTTTAGTAACACTGTACACTTTCAGGAGTGAATTCACTCATTCTAATCCATTCACAAAGTCCAAATGAGAGTAATCTTAACTCTTTGGATTTAGTTGTAAAAAAAAAAAGCAAAGCAAAAGGCATGTTTGACTCAACTCAACTGCATGGAGTGAATTAAAGTTGAATATCTCTTTCTTTTTCTAAGCTCTACTTGGAAATGGATGAGAACACCTTGTTGAGATGATCATAGCTCTGAGCATGACTATCGTACTCTCAGTTCCCTAAAGAAGTTCCCTCACAATTCAATTCCAATGACCTAAACACTGCAGAACTCGAATCACACAACAGACGGTTTATTGCCTGTTTCATTTCTAAACCTTCCAACACATCAGAATCATTCTTTTATTTTAATGCTGTGATAAATTAAAAATCCCAATATCATATCGCATTACCTGTAAACTGTAGAGATGCTGGGAAACCAGGAGAACCCGGCTATAGACCTACAAAAAAGGGAAGAGACTGACAATGACAATTATATCCGGACTGGAGTATAAGTCAGTGTAAATAAAAATACTGTGTTGTACTATTATTGGAAAAGCATCACTGATGGGCAGCTGTGATTACAGAGGCTGCACTGCAAATCCCAGTGTTTCATTCTTTTTATACCTCAGTAATTTGAAAACAATAATATTTATATATTATTAAATATGTGGGATTTATTATGTACCGTACTTGACGTAATAAGCGCCCTGCTCCAATAAGCATCCACCCCATATTTTTGATCTTGCGTCTAATAACCGCCCATGTGTACTGGGAGCAAAATGGTAGATCAAACTTTCCAATTTTATTCGATCAGTCTCTGTAACCATAAAATGAGGAGTTCACTGCCTGTAAAAGTGAGTTTACACGGTATTTCAAGACCTCCTGCCACTGGGGAATGTCTATAATGTTCATCAGTAACAACACATTTGATCAGTCCTCTGTGCTTTAAAAAACAGGAAAATATTTTGCTGTGTTCTCTTGGTAAATCTCCAACAACCGTTGAACCATTAGAAACTGCTACAGCAAAACTATGGAATGCTCTGAATGAATGGAGCGATGAGCCAGATATGGACCTATCAGAAAGTGATGACGAGGATTTTTCACCCGATTCTCCGCTCACTAACTTCATAAATTTAAAGACATTCCTGGCCATGTGCTTTTGTTGATGTTTGTGTTGATTGGTTCAACATGCCATGTGCTAAAGTTGACTTTGTGTTGATTGGCTCAAGTTTACTTCCAGGAATATGTTTAAAGGAACAACACCGGGAGGAAAAAGTGAGGGGTCTTTTATTAAAAAAATTATGCTGTTTTCTGTTTATTTTCAGCTTTCATGTAAGTAGTTTGGTTGACACAACAAAATGAATAAAACAAATACCAGTAAAATTCTTTTATTGTTATGTTACTATTCATGTTTTCCACCTCGATGATAATAAGCACTTACCGTTCTAATCCGGTAGTGACATTTTAATAAACGCCCACCTATTTCAATTTCTAAAGTGCCCTGGGCGCTTAGCACGTCAAATACGGTATTTATAGGTAGTGTGTCCGATTGTCTGAGTCATGAGGTAGCGTGTCCATGTATGAGTCACAGTGAAGACACAGTGAGACATGGCCGCTGTCTGTCAGTCTGAGTGAAGTAAGCACAGCCATCATAGTAAATGCAATTTAAAGTATGTAATAGGTGTGGAAAGAGTCCGAGTACTGTCGGGAGCTCACTGCTGTGTATGGAATGCTGGAGCATGTGTTATTCCTGCTGGGTAAAGAAAAGTTTTCCTGAGAGAGAGAGAGAGAGAGAGAGGTCTCAATACATAACCAAGTGTCTTTATCGAAATTGCGATGTGTCAGTAAAGTGAATCATGACACCTAAAGCTATTAGCTGGACCATAGAACAGTGACTCATATTGTCATCTTTTGAGGGGAAATTCAGAAATGTTTTATGTGTGAGTGCCTATCGTATGAGCGTGTGTGTGTGTGTGTGTGTGTGTGTGTGTATTCTCACAGTCTCTTGCAGTCCTTGACTGGCACACATTTCTTTAAGCTGAGGGTCTGAACTCGCTCTCTGACTCCTTTCTCGGGACTTTCCTGCTCCAGTTGAGTGTTTCTTCATGCTGCCATCTGTTCACGTACATACAGAAAATAGTGACCAGAAGAGGGATAAAAAACAACAGAAGAATAATATTCAGGGGCTATTATAACACATACTTGACAACAATGTCAAAATATTTTATTTTAATATATAAAAGATTTAAATCCTGTTTGTATTTTGCTAAGGATGATGTCATTGTGACAACAGGAACATCCAACATTCAGTTTCAGAATTACCAGCGACATCATCTGACATTAGCACTCACAAGGTTAAAAAAAAGGTTACTTTCATGAATGATAAATGTAATTAGTGGCAGTTTTATAACATACTGGGTATAATTAAAATGTTACTACAGAAGAAAGAAATTAAGGGTGTGTTATAATAACATTCAAAACATTATGGAGCCATTACAACAGACATGAGATTAATAAAATAGAGAAAACTAGTAGCAAAGCTCCTCAGGTGGGATGTTGTGGGGTGGGAATAAAATGTAAGATTGAGATGATGCCAAGACACTCTTGGTATTAAGCTGATGTAACATTCAAGATGTCAAAGAGGAGTTATGACATATGAGATCATACAATTTTATTAGACCGAGACATGTTTATTATACAGCGTGAGATGTCAGATAAGCAAAAAAAAAAAAAAAAACAACAAATAGTATTGAATTACTATAAACAGAAGATGTAAATAGGGTTCTGCTATAATATTCATCAAATACTTAAGATGGTACAACTGATGCATAATGTAAGGAGTTTTTATAATGTCTGAGAATAAAGTAGAAGTTATTCAATGGTTATCGTTGCTAAAAAGACATGATGCTGTTGCAATAACGTGCAACGCAGATATAAACTATTATTAATTTAATATCTCCTAACAGATCCATAACATTTACACCAAGCTCACATGAAAGCCATCATGGCTGAATGTACAAATGGATGTCAGTTTGAATATATTTAGGTTTTGGAAGAAGTTGTGGTTCTGCTCAAAATTTGGTGTGAATTTAGAGGGGCTCGAATACAGGAGAACAACTTTGGCAGCAGTTCGGGTTTTGTTGCGCTTTTTTTTTTGTACAGCTCAAGCTATACGTCATTCGAATCTGTCCCCTTTTACAAAGAAAAACCCCATGGAATTATGAATCTATATAAAGTCCAGTGCGCCTACACATTCGTTTTTTTTTTTTTTTTTCCACTTTGAAAAAAAAAAAAATTATGCACACATACGCACTTAAATAGTGCAGGCTGAAATAGCAGCTGGCCCATAAGCCAAAACTGAGCAGCTTGTACTGAAACACAGAACTATTTCTACCGGTCCCACCAGACTCGAGACAATCGAATAGAAATTAAATGTAAAATATACAGAGGGGAAAACCCCCAAAAGGTCATTAAAGAAAGCACTTGGATTTGTTTTTACATACATACAGGGAAGGTTCAATACAATACATGACACACAGCCAGTGTGCCAGGGTCATGTGTTTGAACGTCTTGAAGGAGATCGATCATTTTTTCAGCTGACAGAGCCCGAAACCAACCAGAAAAAAAGCTGCATTATTTCTCCTTATTTTGTGGTGTAACGTTGAAAAAAGATGAGTAATGTATGAAAAGTTATTATTGTATGGTTTTAATAGAAGAAAGGTGACATCAGACAAGTGATTATATTTTAATAATTAATGTTTTGGTAATGCTTAAACAGATGTGCGATATCCAGATGATATTCCGTGGATAAAAATTATTTCTCAGGTGAAATAACCAGAGGAATTTGCAGCTTTATTTACAGTAAGGAGAATGAAGTGGAAGAGTTCTTACACTTCTGCACTACACTGACGGTGCTGTCGTAGCCCCCGAATGTCCCTGCTCTCCTGGGAAGGGAGTTAGGACCCTGATTGTCCTCCGTCTGGGGAACAACTCTCATATCAGACACCAGGATGTTCTGCAGGTTCTCCACTAGAGTTAAGAATCAAGGAAGGGAATTTCTAATTAGCATCTGGCTCTATATGCTTCAACACACATGCACATTCACACTTACACACACACAGTCAATTGCATTCATAAAGGTGTTTGTACGTTAATGATTAAGCAGTCTATAATTTGGGATCAGTAATGAAATTCTGACATTAAGGGTCGTAAATAAATTCAGATTCATAGTCCACATGGACAGCAATTACAATTACTTGGTACTTCTGATTAAGAAACTTACACACACACATATGTATATATATATATATATATGTGTGTGTGTGTGTATATATATATATATATATATATATATATATATATACACACACATACACACACATATATATATATATATATATATAAAAATATGATCAAATCCCTTACTGTCTAACCAAAAACGTTCCAGAAAACGGAAATGACGGAGAAATTTCATTGCAGTGTACATGTTCAACACTGATAACTGCTGAGGAGCGGCCTGATGCAGTCCTGTAGTTACCTTCTGTCATGGCTTTTTTGAGCAGCTGCTCCCCCTGCTGGAGGTCAGAGGCATCTCCTCGCAGCAGAAGATGACGTGGAGTTCCTGTGTCCTCCAAAACACCTGTGCACTCAGCCAGGTCAGCATATAACTGCAGCTTGTCTATGAGGGCCTGCTTGATCTGAGTGTCCTTCAGCGTCAAGAGCTCTGCAAGGAGGAACATTATTCGAGGACCATTTTAATTTCCTTATGGAGAGCTTGCTAAAATTCCTTTCCAACAAAGGCTAATTGCTAATACATAAGCCAGAAAACACAGAGTGCAATGCCTTATTATATACAAAAGAATTAGCAATTGCATGTTGACATAACTATCAAATTAAAGGGTCCATGCTGTTGTTTGTTTTTGTTATTATTTTTAATTTACCAAAGACAACCTAAAATTATTTTTCCACCATGATTTTCAAACATTAAACCCTTCTGGACAATTTCATGAACTGCTTTTTCATAAAAGATGACGACTCTAAAATAGGATCCATTTTACCTGTCGAGAACAGGCTGTGCTGCCTTTTCCCAAATGGAATTCCAAAATGGGGAATGTATTCAGGAGTGTTAATTTTCCAAATCAACCCGCTTTATGAACATGCATTTCCTGCTATAAAAAAACTATTTTTCATTCATGGCACAAGTTAGATGCTGGAACATCTCATTTTTTGTAATCTACTGTAACCTATTGGTTTAGATACATGTAACCTGGTCAGTATGCAGTACTGTATACAAAAAAGAAAGAAAGAAGGAAACAAGGACAGGAAATCATTGAGATTCTGAGACATCGGGACGGTACAGATTTGTGACATAAGAGGAAAGCAGCAGAAGGGCTGTTTGGTCACAGTGATCGCTGCTTGCATACATTACCTCGAATGTCTTTAAAGCGCTGTAGTTTTGCTCCCTCTTCTTCTGTAAAGAGTTTCTCTTCTGTTTGAGGACAACTGCAACAAGAAACACCCATACACCAAGTCAAAAATCTAGAAAAAGAGTGCACATACACCATCAAGATTCCTTAAATTCAGCAGGGAAATTCTTGGGAAGAGGAAAATCCGGTGAAGAAAAAAAAAAAAAAATTCATGTATTGAAAAGCTGATTAAATAAATCCCAAAATTATTATGAACAAGAATTAGCACCGAGAAAAATAAAACCGCACACGAATCTGTAGTGATCTTGACCTTTACCCTCGAAATGGACTTTTAAGCAGAGTTTGAAGAAAAACCCTCAGTGTTCTCAAGATATCATGGCCACAAGTATAGCACGCATGAGACTGCAGTGACCTTGATGTTTGACCTCCAAAGTCATGGGTAAAGGTGGACATTAGTACAAAGTTTGAAGAAAATCCCTGAGAGTTTACTGGTCTACTGCGTTCATTACAAGAACTCATAAGAACTATGACTATTCATTATTTTATAAAATTAATTAAACTAATACTAATTAAACAAATAACAAATATATATCTAATTACCTGGCCACTATTTTCTTGTTTGACATTAAATAATCTCTGATGAAATGGATTTTCTACATTTTCCTCCATTTTACAGTTCATTATTCTACCTAACATTATTCTATGTACCGTATCCGACGTGTTAAGCGCCCAGGGCGCTTTAAAAATTGGAGTGGGTGGGTGATTATTAAAACGTGACCAACAGCGTGGAAGGGTAAGTGCTTATTACCATCGAGGTTGAAATCATGAATAATAACAGAACAATAAAAGAGTTTTACTGGTATTTGTCTTATTCATTTTGTGGTATCAACCAAACTACTTACATCAAAGCTAAAAATAAACAGAAAACCGCATAATTTAAAAAAAAAAAAAAGATCCCTTACTTTTCCCTCCTGGAGTTGTTCCTTTAAACATTTTCCCAGAAGTAAAATCGAGCCAATCAACACGAATGTCAACCTTAGCACATGGCACGTTGAACCAATCAACACAAAGATAAACAAAAGCACATGGCAATAACCAGGCTTAAATTTATGAAGTTAGCGAGCAGGAGAATTGGGTGAAAAATACTCATCACTTTCTGATATGTCCATATCTGGCTCATTCATTCAGAGCATCCGATAGAAACTGCTACAGCAAAACTAATGGTTCATCAATTGTAGGGGGGGGGTTATTGGAGCATGGTGCCTATTGTGTCGAATACAAGAAAGGTCACGTGTACATCTGTATTTTTCCAATATACTGGTGATAAAGTTGGCGGTACCTCTCAACAGCCTGGCGGATGTGCTTGATCCATATGTTGCGCTCCTCTTTTGAGGACGTGTGGATCTCATACATTTCCGGCTCATTGGATGAGGCACAGATCAGAAACATGGCCTTTTCCTCGTGTGCCACCTCTCTGACAATCAGCTTCTGTAGAGAGATCACTGATGGCTTTCCATCCTGCAGACACAGAACAGATCGTCCTCGCTATACACAGTAATGAGACACCAAATTCTCCCTCCATACAATTGACCATGGAAACAATTGCACATTTTTTATTCCATTTATGGAATCTGTTACTATAGAAACAATGATGTTTGAACTGCCATTTAAATGATAGTGTTACTAAAATAAAGATGCATGCCTACTTCTCTGTACTTATTATTGTTTTAATAAAGTGCTAACAATGCCTGAAAATATTTGAAATGTATTGTAATTCTATAATATTTAGACCCGAGTGAAAATTAAAACTCAAACAGATGTTTTAAGCACAGGCGTCAAACTCCTGCCGCGAAGGACCATGTGACTGCAGGCTTTTGTTTCAACCAAGCAGCAGCACACTTGACTTGGCTTATTTAATCAATTGAGCCGAGTCTTCAGGCAGTTGATTGGTCAGTCTGTGTGCTCTGGAGAGACAGTTCAGTACAGTGGATTAAATGAGCCAAGTCGGGTGTGCTGCTGTTTGGTTGAAACAAAAACCTGCAGCCACTCGGCCCTTTGTGGTACAAGTTTGACGCCGCTGCTCAAAAAAATATAATTATAAAAGCTCTAAACCTACCACAGCCGAGAACACATATTTCTGGTCTTTTTCCTGTAGGAGTAGCAGCACGTCTGTGAGCAGCACAGCTAGGATATCTGGGTGAGGGAGAAATAAAGAGGAAGTGAATTTTACATTACTCAATGAGTTTGAGTTTATCCTGTATTGTTCACTTGAGGAAATGCCTATGGGATACTTTCGTGAAACTTCATATCATTTGACGTGAGATGCATTTTGGAACTTTTTTTGGGCCGTCTGCCCTGCCGATGTTGGACAATATACTAGCTTAAGCTTTATACAGAAAGGAAGTGATGAGCGATCAGAGACACAACTGACTGACAGGTAACTAAACACGAAGTTCCCCAAAACCTTTTCCTGTTCGCTTCCATAGACCATATAAAAATGGATGATTTCGTGTGCAGTTCAGCGGCTAAGCAATTTGTGTCGCTTGGAACTTCCTGTGTGGGTGTGGCTTTATAAATGATAGAGACTGACTGATTGCAAAACCCTCCAAAAGAGAAAGCTGACAGGTCTACTTGGCAGAAAAGAGACCATTAGGATGCTCTCTCTGTTACTCTCTATTTTAAGTCATCCAGTCACTTGCTTTCTTGATGCACAGATTTTAGATAAGCTCAAGAAGGAACTAAGTTCAGTAAAAATCTTGTTTTCCTTATCCATCACCTCCTCATAGAAGCACAGCTGTAGAACTCACAAACATACCCTTGAGTCTGCCGGAGGCAGCCTTCCAGTTGACCATGCCCTCATGCAGCAGGCTCCGCTTTCCCTGTGTCACATCCTCTCGTCTGAAGATGCGGCCATCTTTGATTTTGCCGAATGCTTTAGGCTCCATCTTATTGGCGATCTCTTTGAGACGCGTCTCCTTCTCATACAGACTCACCTGGGCGTTCACCTGCGTGATGGCAGCTTTGATCAGACCCAAAGCTTTTGCCAGTTCTTCATGTTCCTTAGAGTCCGCTATGGAGAAACATGGACAACAATATAAAAAGTGAGTACTGGAATCATAAAGTCACATTTTTATTTTATTTATTTATTTATTTTTTTACTGTATTCTAACATCTGGATTCAGATTTGTGTTTGAGATCAAAAGATGAAAATGAGACGAAATACCAGAACACTCAACTTTCACTTCCTGATCACGACATCCAGATGTATTAAGCAAGTCGTGTTTCTGGTGACCGACTACTTTAATTTTAGCTCACCAAAAAGTAGACGAATAGACAGTCCAAGAGTACAATAACACATATGTGACCCATCACAGCAATGTGGGTATTTTGTAAGGTCAGAATTAGGATAGAATCTAGGAGGGGTCGTAGTAGATTTTCTGACAAAAACATTCAACAAGATCTTAGAGAGTGTGAGGATGCTGGAGGAATGGAGGAGAAGTGTGCTGGTGCCCATTTTTAAGAACAAGGGAGACGTGCAGAGTTGTGGCAATTACAGAGGGATAAAGTTGATGAGCCATACGATGAAGTTATGTGAAAGAATAGTGGAAGCTAGACTAAGGGCAGAGGTCAGCATCTGTGAACAACAGTTTGGTTTCATGCCAAGAAAGAGCACCACAGATGCAGTGTTCACTTTAAGGATGTTAATGGGGAAGTACAGAGAAGGTCAGAAGGAGCTGTATTGTGACTCTGTGGGTCTGGAGAAAGCATATGACAGGGTGCCAAGAGAACAACTGTGATATTTCACGAGGAAGTCTGGAGTGGCAGACAAGTATGTTAGAGTGGTGTAGGACATGTATGAGAGATGTAAAACAGTGGTGAGCGGTGCTGTTGGCGTGACAGAAATGCTCAAGGTGGAGGTGGGACTGCATCAAGGATCAGCTCTGAGCTCCTTCTTGTTTGCTATGGTGATGGACAGGCTGACAGATGAGGTTAGACAAGAATCTCCATTGACTATGATGTTTGCAGATGACACTGTGATTTGTAGTGAGAGCAGAAAACAAGTAGAAGAAAATCTAGAGAGGTGGAGGTATGCCCTGGAAAGGAGGGGAATGAAGGTTAGCCTCAGTAAGACAGAATACGTGTGTGAACGAGAAGGATTGAAGAGGAACAATAAGGTTAAAGGGAACAGAGATAAAGAAGGTGGAGGATCTTAAGTACTTAGGCTCAACAATCCAGAGCAATGAATAGTGTGGAAAAGAGGTGAAGTGTGTGCAGGCAGGTTGGAATGGCTGGAGAAAAGTGTCCATGTGTGATGTGTGATAGGAGGGTATCAGCAAGAATGAAAGGAAAAGTGTACAAGACGGTGATGAGGCCAGCGATGTTGTATGGTTTAGAAACAGTGGCGCTGAGGAAAAGACAGGAGGCAGAGCTGGAGGTAGCAGATGAGAATGTTTAGGTTCTCTTTGGGAGTAATGAGGATGGATAGGATCAGGAATGAGTACATCAGAGGGACAGCACATGTAAGAGGTTTTGGAAACAGAGTCAGAGAGGCTAGATTGAGATGGTTTGGACATGTACGGAAGAGGAATAGTAAGTATATTGGTAGTAGGATGCGGAGGTTGGAACTGCCAGGCAGAAGGCCTAGAGGAAGACCAATGAGAAGATTTATGGATGTGGTGAAGGAAGACACGAAGGTAGTTGGTGTAAGAGAAGAAGATGCACAGGATAGGGTGAGATGGAGACAGATGAGTCGATGTGGCGACCCCTGAAGGGAGCAGCCAAAAGCAAAAGAAGAGTTATTAATTTTGAGTTATTTGTACCCAATATCCTACAAATTATAGCAAATTCTATCATGTATTGCTAGTTTTGAAGCAACTAACCAAAACCTGGCAGGAACTTCCAGCCTTTTTAAGGATGCAACTTTGGAGAAAAATCACATTAGAGTTCAACAAACTATTTAAAAATAGCCCAACTTAATACACATTTCATTGTAATAAGTCACATATTTGGTTGTATAATCATCAAGCCAGTCGGCCACTGACATCACTGAACTGTTACATTCTTTAGTGACGCATTTAGAGGCTTATCGCTCCGCTTCTTTCGGAAGTTCCTCACTTTCCAGGAAGTGAAATGCTTATATACTTGGGTTAAAGATTGGCTTGAGATGGTTAACACTTAAAAGACTTGGTGTACGAGGTTGGAATGTTCCTATAACAGCATGAGTCAAATCTGCAGTAATTAATTTTTTTTTTAAAGTGGAGCTCACAAGACCGACAGAGAGCACCATAGTCATGGAATATGTCCCGTATCCTGTCTAGTATCTTTGTGCACCCACAACAGGAAGCCGAGTTGATATTGATTGACTATTACACATCACCGACAAAAGGACAGATAACAGCAATATTACTACTACTACCACTACTACTAATAATAATAACAACTATTTATTATTGATAGATCTGAAACCACATGCACTCACACAGTATAAAAAGTGGCAGAATGAGCTTTTTTAAACAGATAATTAAACCAACAAGACAGTCGACAGTAATGGCAATCAGAAAGAAACCCAGGCTCAGACACTCATCAAGCACATTTAGGCAACACCTTAATCTACAGATTACACAATAAAACAGTAACAGTGTTGCTGACATATTTTTAAAACCGGGGTCGGGAACCTATGGGTCGTGATCCAGACGTGGCTCTTTTGATGACTGCATCGGGCTCTCCGATAAATCAGGTCGCCTTTCTTAACAGAATAACATACATAATTTTACTGTCCGTTAAATAAAAATACAGAAAAAAGCCATCAAATAAAAGAAAAACATAAATAAACCTCACGAATTTCAATCTATACATCAATTTTCAATGCCACGTGTCGCTGTGGCGCGCAGCGGAGAGCCAATCCTTTCTGTACCCCAGTGTGTGGGCGGGGCCAATACCTTGAAACTATAATTTTATTGGATTATATGCAACAGCCTGCGCGAGTTGTTTCTGAGTAAAGAGGTAAATTTCCCTCGTTTTTGATCAGCTCGTGTGCAAGAAGCCAAGCAGAGCTGGCAAGCAAAACACAAATGGACAGACATGAAAAAACTTCAACCCGCAGACCAGCTGATTGCCTTGGGAAAGCGCTTCCTGTCACACAAACACTGCAGTGTGAGTCCTGTCGTATTGACAATGTTTGGCTCCAGATGCGCACGCGAGCAGTCCTTCTCACACCTGAAAAGCATCAAGATCAACCTGCGGTCACGTAATAGATGGAAGACTAACCGCCTGCATGAAGCTGAACTTCAGCATGTATCAACCAGACTACAAAGCCATCAGCAACACCATGCAGCACCAGAAGTCGCATTAATAGTAAGAGGTACTTTTCTTATTAAAAAATAACTTCATTATAACAATGTTGTTTAAAATAAATTCAGAGTCGTATTATACTCTAAAATTGTTGGTCTCAGTATTAAAAAATATATTTGGCTCTCAGAGGATTAGATAAAAAAATAAATAAATAAAAGGGTTTTTTTGGCTCTCTTAGTCAAAAAGGTTCCCGACCCCTGTTTTAAAACAATAAGATATTAGAATATAACAAATCACCTTTTCATATCATTACTGACCTCCAAATGTGAGACTTCCATTAATATCTATCAATGCAAACCAAATGAAACCTGATGCCAGCTAAGTTTACCAAATTGCAGTAGTGGCATACCTTGCTGCCACATCACTCAGGATCATGTCTCTATTTTTAAAGACAAACATAGTACAAATATTACATTTTTTAAATCAGGCCCGACCTTCTGTGTACTGCAGCATCCGCTCAACTAGTACGGGATATTTGGTGATGCGCTGTGTGACGAGCAGGATGCACTCAGGAATGGTGAGCCGTCTCACGATGGACAAGTTGTTTATTTTCTAGAAATAGAATGTTAAAACAGTGAAACAGGGCCGAATAAGAAACTTTTTAAAAGTATTTGGAAGAATAACAACAATAATAAAAACAGCAGCAGAAGAAGAAACCGTGGGGGTGGGTTTAAGGTAACTTAACAACAAAGATTTTCCTTTTTTTGTGTTGTATAAGTAGTTTTATGTTGGGTATATCTAAAAATGCAAATGTTAAGATCTTTCCAAATGTTTTATATCCACACTAAACACCACAATAACTGCACTAGGTTCGCCAATGGTGTAATTTTCATATCTTTAATTCTTAAAAATGTGGCCAGTTATATGAACATAATATATTTTAGAGGTTTAAATAAATAAATCAATTATTGTACAAAACAAAAAGAAAACTGGAAATGAAAGCTGTTTTGTTTTCATACCCTTATATGGTTCTGAAATTTCTTGTTGCTCTGCAGCTGCTCTTTGTAGTAGTTTACGGCTTCGTTGTGGTGACTACAGAACATGCTATAGCTTTCCTTCATACGATCCCCGAGATCACCTGAAAACTGCATAAGAGGAAAACAACAGTGTGAAGCCGCTTCCATAACGCACAACCTATGGTTTACCATCTGCATGTCTACTTATAAATTCATTTAGCTTTGTAAAGCCAGTGCAAAATTCAAGCACAAAATTGATCAACTACATATTTCCTATGGGGTAGTTACATCTCTTCCTCTTTCGTGTGTTTTTTCCTCTCAAATCATTCTAATACAGTCTCTTTACTGTTAAAAGCATTGGTTGAAATGATGTTATCAAACTAGACAATCGTTCATATAGTTGGATATTTGTTTTCTGAAGGCTGTAAAATATGACTTTCATACATTAAGTTATATTAGGGGTTTGCAATGCATTCTCAACGTCTGAAAAATGTTCAACAAAATTTCAAAATGTTGCAATCCTTTTGCTCCATAGCGAGGTCAAAATTTCCCGATCCCCTTTGATTTGCAAGCTGAAAGGCTATTTAACAAATAAAGACAAGAATTTGGACATTAGTTGCTTATTAAGCTGACTTTTTGGCAACTAAATTTGTGTAAAAATCATGACATAGCCCTTTAAGGGAGAAATAAAGCATATAGTGTCTCATTGTTTATGTCTTGTTATAAATAATCAAAAATAAGATGGTGTGATGATAACCCAAGGTAAGTTTATTTTCACGATGCAGAAAATAAAAATTTTACTCATATAAAATGTACCTTATGTTTGTAGTTACACTGAACACCATGGAAGTTTAAAGGCTAAAGACATGCTAAAAGTTAGTTCTGTTTAAATCTCTAGATTAATATCTTTGTGTGCACAATTTTAATTCAAGTCAGTTCTATTCGTATAGCACCTTTTACAACTGACATTTTCACAAAGCAGCTTCACACAGTAAAAGTAGGAATTTAAAAAGCACAAAAAGAAAAAGTTTAAACATTTTCTACATCCCCTACACATCTCTACTGAGCGTCGCCTGCAGCGAAAGTGGCAAGGAAAAACTCCCTGAGTTGACGCAAGGAAGAAACCTTGAGAGGAACCAGGCCCAAAGGGGAAACCCATCCACATTTGGTGGAATCATAAAAATAAAAGCTACATAAGAGGAACTTATTAAAAAAAAATTTCGGCCGATAACTTCTGTTTAAATGAGTTTAAGGACAGTTCTATGAAAACTGAGTCTCATAATGATGATGTCATTGAGGCCCAAGGTAACATGAACAAGTACAGAAATTTGATACGTTCATGCC
The DNA here is from genome assembly GCA_024760905.1 of Plotosus lineatus. Lineage (NCBI taxonomy): Eukaryota > Metazoa > Chordata > Actinopteri > Siluriformes > Plotosidae > Plotosus > Plotosus lineatus. The sequence continues at coordinate 35,145,817 of CM045737.1, read as the reverse complement.
ACTTATTGACAGAGTTGTGTTGGATGTGTTAAAAGATTTGGATTGAAATCATTTCCTGTGCATTGGAATTCTAGTAAAATAGTAAAATCATACTCCTGTTAACATGGGACTTGATGACATCATTCTATCACATTATATCATCAGTTTTTAACAATCACTCATACAATAAGATGTCTTATGGTTTTGCACACACACACAGAATGTAATACAATGATCCCTCGCTACTTCCTGCTTCAATTCATTGCGGTTTTTTTTTTTTTTTTAATATTTATCAAATTAAAAATAAGGAAATTAAGGAAGAATAGAGGAAAAAGTTAAGGAAAATGCCACAAAAGCAAGGCCAATTATGCAAGTAAAAAAAAAACCCCTCAACAAACAAAACAAAAAACAACCCAAAACCTCACATCAAAACTAGTTACATTTTTGTGAGGTGTGTATCGGAGTGCGTATTTATATTTTATTTACAGCTTATGCACTACTTTTTTAATGTTTAATTGTTATTAAAAGCATTTATAGAATTAAATATGTATTTATTGATATTATATACATGTACGTATACGTCAGTTGGGGGGGGGTGATCCTATTTCGCAAAATTCGATGGTCGCGGGGGGGGTTTTGGGATCTCGGTCCCAATTAACTGCGGAAAGTGAGGGATCCCTGTATTAGGTTCAGTTTGAACTTAACTTTTAACAAGTCGAAGCCTTTAATGCTTCCTTCCTTCCTTCCTTTCGGCTTTTTCCCTTTCTCGGGAGTCGCCACAGTGAATCATCTGATTCGCACATTTGATTTGACATAGTTTTTTACGTCGGATGCCCTTCCTGTCACAACCCTTTAGCAAGGGACAGAAACACGCTGACGGCTTTGCAGCCTACTCATTACGAAAGTCAGCAATGGTTCTTTTACATGCCTCACACCATAGACAGTGAGAGACATGGCCCGCCTTTGATTAGTCAGTTAGCTGTACTGGGGGGGGGACAGTGACAACCCTGTGGGGACTCGAACCCCCAACCTTAGGATCAGCGATCCTGCGCCCTATCCACTAGACCACCACTGCCCCTCAGTTGAACCTTTAAAGCTATTTCCTGTTATTTCCAATGACATCTATATACAGTCACCTCACGTATATCACTTTTAAAATTTCAGCTTTATTTTTCACTGTAGCAAAGCAACAAATCTATACTGCCCTGCCAAGCTAGACTGCAGAAACTGCCAATAGTAACCAACGTTCTTCAAATATTTCTTTAAATTACCTTCCAAAGAAATGTGATTAACTTAGAGGTCATATTTCTCAGATTTTGCAGTTACTGTAGTCGTGCTTGTCAGGGCAGTGTAGAGTCCTTACGCAAATGTTTGATGAACATCTTACAGTAAAACCCACCAGACCATTAGCATGCACTGTGGCAGACGCATCAGTAAATAAGATGTTACTATCCACACAAGAACGAGTGAGAATTAGCCCAGCAAAATAAAGTAGTAATCTGTAACTAAACTCTTACACAGTGTCAACTGCATTTAACCACTTCTGATCAATCAGCAGTGCTCATACATGACACATGATGTGTGCCACCCGGGCTCTGTGAAAACTTGGAGAAATACCTGGTCACTGAGAATATCCGCCACACTGTGAATCACATAATTGCGTTCACTCTCTGACTCTAGTGCATCCAGACGCCGTTCTCGGAGGCGGGATAAGAAATTGACATGCAGCTCCAGTAGAATTTCTAACTGGGGGAATAAATTGTCCAGTTTGCGCTCATCCAGCTGTAGAGTCTCACGCAGTTCATGCACGTACACTAACAGCATGATCTTCAGTGTGCGCACGTGGTGCATCTCTGTCTGGATCAGCTCTAAAACCAACAATAGTTTTGTTTAGAATTAATTCTATAATTATAAAATGGTACAAAATATATAAAAATATAAATGCCTACAAATGAGCCAATTGACAGGCAGATCATTTGTGATTGGTGGTAATAAGTTCATATAATATTACATAGATAACTTTCGCAAACATTAATGCTGCATTAAACCTCCACAGACGGATTATGGGTATTTCATGGCATGGAATAAATACAGTAGACCCTCGTTATTCAAGGGGGTTTGGTTCCGGCCCCTTCTTAAACACATTCTAAAGAGAGTCTTACTCATTAATACAGTATTAAAGTAGTAAAATGTAGTAATGATTAATAAAAACGAAATTTTTTACTGTGATATTTATTGATAATAAAATATAAACATTCTACAGCATTCTTCTTCTCCTTTCGGCTTTTCCCTTCAGGGATCGCCACAGCGAATCATCTGCCTCCATCTCACCCTACCCTTTGCATCTTCTCTTACTCCAACTACCTTCATGTCCTCCTTCACCACACCCATGAATCGTCTCTTTGGTCTTCCTCTAGGCCTTCTACCTGGTAGTTCCAACCTCAGCATCAAGGGCCTACTGTACACTTGTATGGATTGTGGGATTGAGGTATAGGGTGTTTACTGTTATAAAAACAAGATATCTACTGATACCAAATCTCTACGTGGCACCCTGTGTGTGTGTGTGTGTGAGATGTGTATTTTAAAATGGCATCAATGATCCAATGTGCGGATTTTACCGCCTAGTATTAAATCTGCTAGTTACTGCTTCAGTTTGCTGTGTTAGAGAGAGCAATGACACTAAATTGTTTAAATATTAATTGTGTGTTAGAGAGAATATTTTTGTAGTTGTGTAGATTGTGTGATTCCCAATTTCCTTTATTACACATAAGCAGGTACAGCAAACATCACATCCTACTAGAAGAAGATAACATGCAGTAATCAGGATGAGGTGTGGCAGGTGGGGTGCGTAGGTGAGATAGGGAACAGTATGTTCAACATATAGACACTAACCGTATATCACATCCTGTCTCTTTATCACTTCTTTGGAATGTTTCTTTAAGAACTGCTGATCCACCACCAAACTCCATGACTCCACCTCAAAGTCCTGAGCCATCGTGTCCAACTCTGCTCTCACATTGCTGTAGTATGCATCTGCACACATGTGCACGCACACACACACACACACACACACACACACAAACCAAAGGATAATTTACAGTTCATAAATGTATAATATGGGTCCTTCCCTTTGATTTTTGGTGAGTTTTTTAATATTTATTTGTAGATATTTTCACAGAACAAAAGAGTTACGTGTACCACCTTCCACTTGATACGTGAACATAAGAGACAAGATGAAAGACAAAGCTAGAGGGAGTGTAATAGGCATTGGCAGATGGGTAAAGTACAATCATAACAACAATAAAATAATTTAACCTGTTGAAAAAGCTTCTCCTATAAAATGGGATCATACTGCTGATACTATTTTTGATTCAAGTTCATAAGATAGAAAATACTTTTTCTTTTCCCCCCACAATTACATTAACTGCTTTAATTATCACTTTTTCGCCCCCAAACGGAAATCTCTCCATAATAAAAGGTTTTTATTCAGA
>CM045737.1:35107347-35137347 GCA_024760905.1 Plotosus lineatus | reverse complement strand
GAAGTGCGGAAAATGGCCATTAATATCTTTTCTAAATAAGTTTAGAATGTCTATGTTCTCTTTGGTAATTGTACACGTCAGCAAAATAATGTCATGTGACCGGCAGGTCTTCACTCTTTTGGTCAAGGATAAACTTCCGCAACTCTTCCAGTCTGATGCTTTCTTTCTTATTAACACCTACAATGTTGATCAATCAGCTCCACTGTACTGTATAATGAATGTTACGCATTTCAACTTTCAGTGGTTGTAATGTTGTATCTGATCAGTGAAAATACACATTTCTGGAACAAAGCAGTGTTTGCCTTCATTTATGTTTTAGGATTCCTATAAGCTGGAGGGCTAGCATACGCTTCCCTGTCACTCACAGCGTTCACCAGCCAATCATAGGTGTGCCTGTGACCTCATTCATACAAAACGGGCAGACAGTGCTTGCCCCGTGAATGTTTTAGGACGCCTTCAAATGCACAAGCACTGCAGTTCTTTGCAAGTGGCAACATCACATATCACTGAGAAGGCAAGAGCATGCTGACACCCCTTCCTGATTGGTGATGTTCGTATGTGATAGGGGGGCAACACCTTTTAGGCAGGAATTGGATATGATTACAATTAGGGGAGAAAAAACACGGGGGGATTCCTACAAGCAAAATAGGACATAATATATACATACAAATATTAACTATTCTTTTATTTCATTGAACGATTTTCAACAAAATATGGAGGCATGAAATGTAAAAACAAACAAAAATCTTTTGTGTTCAGAACGATGCTGAATGTACTAAATCGTTTATAGTTCTCTGTGGTCAGTTAGCATTTTTTTAAAAATCTTACCTTGTTCTTACTGTTGCTACACTCAGGTAGGAGACTCTTACAGGTTTTGTGAACATTAACAGCACAATCTGAAAAATTAAGCAAGAAAAAAGGGAGCAAAACAGTCATACAAACGTTTCCCATAGTTTTGTGAAACCGCCATATATATATATATATATATATATATATATATATATATATATATATATATATATATATATATATATATATATATATATATATATATATATATATATATATATATATATATATATATATACATATATATATATATATATCTATATACATATATATATATATATATATATATATATATATATATATATATACACACACACACACACACACACACACACACACACACGTTAAAATAACAGTCAGGATAAAAACTAAAACTGCTCACAATGATGTGAAACCTTAAACTGCTGCACCACTCGCAACACTGTTTGGAGAATATCCCGATATATTATAACAGCATTACTCATTCATTCATTTTCTGAGCCACTTATTCTTAGTCATGGGGAGGCTGGTGCCCATCTCACAAAACGCACAACAATCCACTGGGAATTGAACCCAGACCTTCTTGCTGTGAGGCAGACGTGATAACCACTATGCCAGTGTAACCGAAGTACTCACGTACAATAATTTATTCACATGCTCTTTCGCAGGGGTCCCCAACCTTTTTATTACCGCGGACCGGTCAACACTTGACAATTTTACTGTGGACCAAGGGTGTGTGTTAGATTGTTTATATTGTAAATAGAATTTATTTATATAAATCATTATTCTTATTAATAAGCACTCCATGAATGTTATTTTTCAATAGCTGAAATAAAGTTGGTTGGGAAGCAGAGCTTGAACTTTTCTTTAAAAAACCAACACAACAGGTGATGGTGCACCAGCTGGGAGAATGAAGGCCCAGTTTCACCCAAAATCCCCACTATTGTTTGAAACGTGTCCAAGTCGCCTCTGTTCACACGCCGTCCGCTTGTGGGTTACATTTTAGTGCTCCAATGACCGACATGTAACCGAGAGAATCCGTGTCATTTTTCAAAATAAAGATCATTCAGACTCAGATAATAAATAAAACGGAAATAATGAATTATTTTTTCAGCGAACCGGTACCAATTGAGCCGCGGACCGGTACCGATCCGTGGACCGATGGTTGGGGACCCTGCTCTATAGCCAAACTAAAATATTGGACTTCCACCTCTACTAATTAACATTAGTGTGATGTGAAACACGCTAATCATACATATGTACATACATACAGTGACAAGTCCATCCCATAGAAATGTTAAACCCCCCCCCCCAATAAACAAACAAACAAATAAATAAATAATTCAGGCCTTTTAATTCAGTTCCTGCAGATAAAGGCCCCCAGTTTTAAGCCATTTACGTGCGACCCTTTTCAAATTCCCCGGTCATATTTCAGTGAACTTCAAATCTGACCTTTGACCCGGCAATTCCATAACTCCATTTCTTCTTTCCAAGCCATTCCATGATGGAGTTGTTAGCATGGTTAGAATAATCTGACCTGCTGAAAGTCCAACTCTGACCCAACTTTATCTTTCAGATAGAGCCTCACATGATGGCATGATTTAAAATAAAAGTTGAATCAATGGACTACAAGCTGCCCAGTCCTTGAAGCAATAGGGAATGAAGTGCAGTTGAAATATCAATCCCCATTGGCTGTAGTAAAATGACAACCTTTACAATTTCATTAACCAGACAAAGATGACAAAGTGTCGGGGCAGTGGTGGTCTAGTGGTATAGGGCGCTGGAGCGCTGATCCAAAGGTTGGGGGTTCAAGTCCCACTCTCCACAAGGTTGTCACTGTCCCCCCCAGTGCAGCTAACTGGGTTATCAAAGGCAGGCCATGTCTGTCACTGTCTATGGTGAGAGGCATGTAAAAGAACCATTGCTGACTTTCGTAAAGAGTAGCTGCAAAGTCGTCAGCGTGTTTCTGTCCCTTGCTAAAAGGGTTGTGACAGGAAGGGCATCTGACCTAAAAACCTCTGCCAAATCAAAAAACCGTGCGAATCAGATGATTCGCTGTGGCGACTCCCGAGTAAAAGGGAAAAAGCCGAAAGGAAGACAGACAGACAAAGATGACAAAGTGTGTACTTCACTTTCAAACTTAGTTTGAAAATAAACGGGTTCCTTAAAAACAAAGATGAAGTTCCTCTATTTGGAAATTAAGGTGACAACTTCACTTTAAAATAAAAGGTTTTTCGGTCATCGTGAACAAAGATGAAAGGGCGAAGTACGAAACCTCCACATTTTGTAAAATAAAGCTCAATAAAAATGTATTCCTGAGGCCAAAAAAACCCACAAACACTGTGCTATGTGCATGCTATATGCCCATTGAAAAAACAAGCGCGTGAGCAAACAAAATGAAATACGAGACACTCATATGATCCTCGCTATGAGAAGTGATGTAATGCCAGTCTTACATTACCTCTATTACATCAGTAAGCTACTCCGTTGCAGTCAGTCAGGTTGTTTCAGTCACTTATTAGATTTTCTGAAGTCACATTTGCAAAGTTTTTTTTTTTTTTTTTGCCAGGAACACAAGCCTGTCTACAACATCTGGCTTGAGGGATGCCTTATGGGATATTTCAATGTTCCCTCCAAACACTACAGATCTTCTACTGATGATTTCCTTTCAGCACCCCCCCCCCTTTTTTTTTCAGGGGTCGCCACAGTGAATGATTCGTACTTTTGATTTGGTATGGGTTATTATGTCGGATGCCCTTCCTGACACAACCCTTTAGCAAGGGACAGAAACACGCTGATGGCTTCACAGCTACTCTTTACGAAAGTCAGCAATGGTTCTTTTACGTGAACCTCACACCATGGACAGTGAGAGACATGGCCGGCCTTTGATAACCCAAGCACCACCACCTCTATTATGGGGCACTATTTGCAGGGATAGAGAGGCATTTCCTGTCTAACTTGGAGAGTCTTGGAAAGTTGTGTTCGTGTTGCTTCTACCACTAAAGTGGATCAGCACCCTCACTTATCTCGGGGGTCAACAGGTAAGTTTCCAGATCAGTTCTAAGTCTCCACCAGTGACGGAGGTAGAGAGCAGTCTTCTTCTGGCAGTTCATAGCGGGAGCCCATCACGTTCAACATGTGTTTGAACCTAATCTTGACTACCGTATATATCGGGACCATACCTTTTGCTATATGAAATACCACCACATCCTTTTCCAGTTGGCCGCTGTCTAGGCATATGGGACACCACATGAAAATGAAGCCGCTAATGTTACCTGCTTTGGAGCTGCTGGTGGTGTTTTAGGTGGCCATTGGTTTTCTTATGCAGCCCACAATGCAACAAACTGCTCCCAGTCCGGTGTTTGGTTCTTCTCAAGGCATTGAAATAAGTTTGTCATGCTGCTGTCTTTAGGAGTTAAGCCTTCAGACAGACTTTGCAGCGAGGAGTGTTTTGCTCCTCGTCAGAAACTGTGAAGACGTACCACATGACTGACTTGCTCTTGCCCTCTTTAGCAATGAAATTCTCATCTTCTTTTGCAAACACCATGTCTGTTTACACTGGTGTGTGTGGGAACTAGAGAGTGCTCTCGCAGGAAGGAGGAGCCTATGCTAGCCTGGAGGCACGAGATATGACAGAGGGAAATCCATTTGCTGACTTGTTAAAATTGTTAGACTTAATTAATCCAATTCAGATTTAAAATCGATTAATCATGCAGCCCTAGAGTAAAACAACACTAAACCACAACATTTCCACCGTCATGTTTCACAGGGGATACGCGGTTTCTTCCTCAGTTCTCACGTGTACCGTGACTGTGGCCAAACAACTCTGATTTTAATTTGCCTGTCAAGAGTGCATTATAGGGATCCCTCACTTTCCGCGGTTAATTGGGACTGAGATCCCGACACGACCATCGAAATCCGTGAAGCAGAATCACCCTTTCCGACGTATACGTACATGTATATGTGTATATAATATCAATACATACATATTCAATGTTATAAATGCTTATAAAACAATTAAACATTCAAAAAAATAAGATGTAAATAAAATATAAATACACACACATACATATGGAACTGCATGAGAAGAAGAGGACACGCATACATACACGCGCACAGATGTGCATGCAGACACAGATGCAACAATGTAAGTACAGACGCTCCCCAGCTTACAAACGAGTTAGGTTCCGGCCGGTTAGATGAATGTGTTTGTAAGTCGTTACAAGGCGTTCTTTAGACGGAAACTTATGTTTAAACCTTGTATAAGTAACCTATACGAGTTTGTACTGTATACAATCTCTCTCTCTCTCTAATCATCACATTATCAATATCATTATGTCCCATGTTTAAACTCCTGGTTCCTCTCAAGCACAGCACAGTGAATCTGATCAGATTTACAATGAGTTTGACTCTTATCCAGTTGATTATAATACTGGAGTCAATTTGTTTCTTCTTTGAAAGTTCTGGCAGGAGTTCAGAAAAGTATCGTTCTGCTTCTCTTCAGCCAAGGAGCCAAGTATTCAGTGTACCTCAGGATAATGTTTATTCATATTTAATACTTGCATTTATGATATATCTTTCTATAGATTTTATTCCATTTCTATTTTGTTCTTCAATTTCATTTCACTTCCGACCTCGCCCTGTTCGTATCTCCGGATGGTTTTGATGGGAGATTTTGGGTTGTTTTGTGTTTGTTTAGAGTTTTTTTTGCACAATTGGCTTTGCTTTTGTGGCATTTTCCTTAACTTTTCCCCTATTCTTCCTTAATTTCCTTATTTTTGAATTCAATGCATATTTATTTATTTATTTATTTATTTAAAAAAAGCGATGCACTGAAGCCGCATTGATTGAAGCACACAGTAGCGAGGGATTCTTGTATTCCAAAAAGTCTGATCTTTGCATACATGTTTTTCTGCAAATTGAACTGTAACAACCCAGGTGGACAGAAAAGTCTATTTCATTGCTTGGCTCCAATGCAAGTCGCATCTGTCCAATCTCTTTCTGATTGTACACGTATGCAGTTTCATACCAACACCTGCAAAAGTTAATGACAGATCCTGCTCTAAAAAACTCTGATCTTTTCAGATCAAATGAACTGCTCGCAGACTGAGTATATTGAGGTCATCGATGCAATTATTTCAAATAATTATAGAAACTTTTAAATTAATGCAGCCGTGGGGGGGGGGGGGGGGGGGGACACACACTAACCAGTGTTTCTCCCCTTACGCCGGTCCCAAGCCCGGAAAAATGCAGAGGGTTGTGTCAGGAAGGGCATCCGACGTAAAACCAATGCCAAACTTTTTCATGCAAATCACAAGTATTACCTCCATACCAGATCGGCCCGGATTAACAACAACCGCCATCAGTGCTGTTAACCAACAGGGTGCTGATGGAAATTGGACTACTGTTGGTCGAAGAAGGAGAGGCGGGAGGCGTGTCCATGGCAGAGAGAGAAGAGGAAAGGCATGAGTCTAAGACCGAGAGTAGGGACTTTGAATATTGGAACTATAACAGGAAAAGGTAGATAGCTGGCTGACATGATGCAGAGGAGGAAGGTGGACATACTGTGTGTTCAGGAGACCAGGTGGAAAGCTAGCAAGGCTAAAAGCTTAGGATCAGGGTTTAAGCTGTTTTTTCATGGTGTGGATGGGAAGAGAAATGGAGTCGGAGTCATCTTGAAGGAGGAGTTTGTCAGGAATGTTCTAGAAGTGAAAAGAGTGTCAGACAGAGTGATGAGTCTCGAGTTAGAAATTGAAGGTGTGATGTTCAGTGTTGTTGGTGCTTATGTCCCACAGGCAGGATGTGATCTAGAAGAGAAGGAGAGATTCTGGAGTGAGTTAGATGAAGTAATGCAGAATACCCCCAGAGGTGAAAGAGTGGTCATTGGGGCAGACTTCAACGGACATGTTGGTGTAGGCAACAGAGGGGACGAGGAAGTGATGGGCAGGTTTGGTATCCAGAACAGGAACACAGAAGGACAGATGTTGATCGATTTTGCAAAAAGGATGGAAATGGCTGTGGTGAATACTTTCTTCCAGAAGAAACAGGAGTATAGGGTGACTTATGAAAGCGGAGGGAGGAGCACACAGGTAGACTACATCCTGTGGATGGTGGTATGCAGGATGACGCTGATGGTGAGGAAGGTGAAGAAGGCAAAGGCAGAGCAGAAGACAAAGTGGTGGAAGCTGAAAAAGGAAGAGGATCGTGTTGTTTTCAGGAGTTGAAGAAACAGGCTTTGGGTGGTCAGGAAGTGCTTCCAGAGGACTGGACAACCACAGCAAACGTGATCAGGAACACAGGCAGGTGAGTACTTGGTGTGTCCTCTGGAAGGAAAGTAAAATATACTGGGAAGGTAACCTGCGATGGATTAGCGATGAACTCCTGGTCGCGTCACGCTATGGAAACCGGGGATAAGCATCGGCCTGATGAGCCACTATGGCTCGGGTGTAAAAACCCAACAGACTTTACCTTTTTTTCAGGGATCCCTCATTTTCCGAGGTTAATTGGGACAGACATCCCTATGTGAGCATTAAAATTTGCGAAGTAGGATCACCCCCCCCCCAACTGACGTATTCGTACTGACCTTATATGTGGTTATAATATCAATAAACCCTTATTCAATGCTATAAATGCTTATAATAACAATGAAACATTAAAAAATAACATATGATGTAAATAAAATATAAATACACACATACAGATGGTATTGCATGAGAAGACGTCACATACATACGCCCGTACTTTTTTTGTTTGTTTGTTTTTTTGTGCATAATTGGCCTTGTTTTTGTGGCAATTTCCTTAACTTTCCCCCTATTCTTCCTTAATTTCCTTATTTGATGAATATTTATAAAAAAAAAAAAAAAAAAAAGACCATGCACTGAAGCCGCATGAATTGAAGTGCCAAGTAGCGAGGGATCCCTGCAATTAGTATTCTATGTGATTGATTCCATTTTTCAGCATTTAAATACAGTCGGCCCCCAATTTACGAAATTAATCCGTTCCAGAGCCCTTTTCATATAGCGGAGATTTCGTAAGTAGGGGTCGCATCTCGCATGTTAAATGCCTAATTTGTTCCAAGGCTCCAGTCCTTGGACGGGATAAACCCCATAAACTCTTTAAAAATGATAAAAGTACACCAATTTTGTATGAAATGTGTTAAAAGTAAAAGAAAATTATTTATTAAACCATTTTATTAACATATTAAACCATTTTATTCACATTTTTTAATTAAACCATTATTAAACATTTTTTATTAAAACACACACACACATACCCTCTCTCTCTCTCTCTCCCCCCTTCGCTCGCGCTCTCTCTCTCTCTCTCTCTCTCTCTCTCTCTCTCTGTCTGTCTGTCTCGTGCGCACACTGCGGGCCAAGCCCACAACACGTGAATTCAAAGCGCATTCCCTGCTTGACCATTTACTGAATTAAAACAACTTAAAAAAACTAAACTAAAAACTAAAGCCTTATTCCTTCACTCTCTCTCTCTCTCTCGCGCGCGCGCGCGCTGCAGGCCACGCCCACAAGATGAATTCAAAGCGCATTCCCTGCTTGACCATTTACTGAATTAAAACAACTTAAAAAACTAAACTAAAAACTAAAGAGTTATTCCTTCTCTCTCTCTGTCTCTGTCTGTCTCTGTCTGTCTCTGTCTGTCTCTGTCTGTCGTGCGCGCTGCGGGCCACGCCCACAAGACGTGAATTCAAAGCGCATTCCCTGCTTGACCATTTACTGAATTAAAACAACTTAAAAAACTAAACTAAAAACTAAAGAGTTATTCCTTCTCTCTGTCTGTCTCTGTCTGTCTGTCTGTCTCTGTCTGTCTCTGTCTGTCTCTGTCTGTCTCTGTCTGTCTCTGTCTGTCTCTGTCTGTCTCTGTCTGTCGTGCGCGCTGCGGGCCACGCCCACAAGACGTGAATTCAAAGCGCATTCCCTGCTTGACAAACTCAACTTTAATTTGATTCCTTGAGGGATCGGAATTCCAGATGAGCTCAAATGCACCCACATTTATTTAACATTTACTGAATTAAAACAACTTAAAAAACTAAACTCAAAACTAAAGCGTGAAGCTTCCTTCTGTCTCTATCTGGGAGGCCAGCGGGGCGGGATGTTGAGAGACAGCCAATGAGAGAGCAACTTGCGCGTCGTGTGAAATTTTGATTGGCGCATTTGAATTTTGAATTTCTTTTCGTAAGAGGGGGATGTTTCGTATTTCGTGGACGGAAACTCAAGAAAATGTTTTCGTAATCCGGGGATTTCGTACAAAGGGGTCTTCGTAAATTGGGGGCCGACTGTATCTACACTAAAAAATGTCTACAAAATTGTCCATCTTGTGTCTTATTTGTTGGATAATAGCACCGTCATCTGTTGGCACTGTAATAAAGTGGGTGTTACATGTTCGGACAATTTTCTTATTTCTTCTCCATTGCTGTATCCTAATAAAAATTGAAGGATTATATTATCTGCTAAAACGATATAATCCCCATGGTCTTCATCTGTAAAGAATAATAAAAAAAACCCCTCATATTTTGCATTGCTACAGGAAGATGACCAGCAGTGGTGTGATGTGATCAGGTGACATGACGGAGTGGTGCGTGAAGTGTTAAGATTATGTTTTCTAAAGCACATCCTACAGTATTTAATTTTATATGGTAACCTTGTTATAGTGTCTCTAAACGGTCATCACTAATATTTTTTTATGCCGCTCTTAAATGTGAGACAAAATACACTCTCCACATTTGTCATGTATCTGAGAAACTAAAAAAATAAAGTATTTATTCTTCCTTCCTGAAAGTGTTTAAGATCAGTGTTGCCCCTTTAAGTTCTGAAACTAGAGGTTGAATTCCACAAAAAGGGAGGCTGTCACAAAAAATCTTAATTACTTATTGCTGGATCCCAGGAGATGTTTGAATATCACCAGAGTTATGAACGTAACATCTGAACCCATGGGGATTTGTGAAGTGGCTCACTGCTTCGTTGCATTTTGCATGCCTGGTCATGTCACTTTTTTTTTTTTTTTTTTTTGGGGGGGGGGTGTAGAAAATGAATATTCAAAAGTCGAATAATTATTTGCAAATCAGAGCTGTGTACACTGTCCTGTATGCAAATTTTACACTCCTGACTTGACAACAAGTGGACCAAAGTGGAAATATAAAAACTGAACAAATAAGTCACTACATATATTCAGTTGAAAATCAAATTGAAAATTAATCACACCAGAGCCAATGTTAAAAAAAAACAAAACACGAACTGAATTATCTATTTAAGAACAACTTAGTCCTTTTATTACATCAAATTCCACGAACCAAACCATCTGAAGGGAAACAACCCTTTAGACTTCATTGATGAACAGAGGCATCAACACTGCCAGCATGAAAATCCTTCAAGAGTGCATCACACATTAATAAAGAAAACAGCAGAGTAAAAGCTATCCTTTCCCTCCCAGATCACAAGACCGAGACTCCCAGAAGCCAACATGTTCACATCCCATATTTTCAGTGAATCCGATTTTCCAAGAGAAACATTTTGTGTAGTACTCTGCTACATTTTTATCTAGAAAAGCATGAAAGCACAAATTTATAAAAATCCCAGTGAGTGCATACACAAGAAAGAAATCAGTGCTGGCTTGGGGGGAAAAGGGAGGAAAAGCAGCGAAGCACGATAATACAGGCAGAGTCACGGACCTGCCAAGTGCAATCAGCACTTGGTCCGGCACACAGAGACGACAAGAAATGCTGATGTGAGGGGAAAATGTCTAAGAGCTCTAAAGCAGAAAAACAAGGCAGAATATTTGTGAAATGAAGGATTAAAAAGTCCACAATTGCCAGAAGCAAAATGTGAATTAAAACGTCACTTTCAAAAATTCTTTACTTCTACAGCTTCCCCACAGTGTTTGATAATGTAAAGATCTGTAAGGCTCTGACAAATTAAACAAGAAGAAAAATATTCTGCAAGGCTAAGAAACAATACAATTGATTTTTAATCCACTGATACAGTCCAGTGGAAACTCCAATAGAGGGGGGGTGGGGAAGACATTACTATGTTTTCAAAAATGTAAAAAATGTCTCAACTTCAACAATCTTTCACCTCTGACCTCTGTTGTTAACACAATCAAATTGAGTGATTTTTTTTTTTCAATGAACTCTACAAATAAGTAAACATGTTGAAGTTCCTGATGAGAAACATATTGTATTCAATATATGTCACACTGTCTGTCTTCCTTTCGGCTTTTTCCCTTTCACTCGGGAGTCGCCACAGCGAATCATCTGATTCGCACGTTTGATTTGGCAGAGGTTTTTACGTTGGATGCCCTTCCTGTCACAACCCTTTTTTAGCAAGGGACAGAAACACGCCGACGGCTTTGCAGCTACTCTTTACGAAAGTCAGCAATGGTTCTTTTACATGCCTCTCACCATAGACAGTGAGAGACATGGCCCGCCTTTGATAACCCAGTTAGCTGCACTGGGGGAATCAATATATGTCACACTAGCACACATTTAATCAAAGTTGACAGGAGATTATGATTGCTGTGGACAGTTTCTAACCTCAAAACACATCCCTGAACCAAGGGGAAACTCGATAGGCCCACAGGACAATCACCAGAAGACAACAGACAGATCTGATTGACTGACAATATTATATTATTGAATCTTTGCGACTCTACAAATACCAAGTCACATTCTCATCAACATTCACACATTCAACTCCAATCCTTTAATATCTGCCAAGCAATAGTTAGAAAAACACCAAAACTATGTTAACTCTACAGCAAGACATGTCCTGGAGAGAATTTAATTGGACAAATACAAGACAGGGTTTCAATAAACACCTGTAATGATTTCTACAGAAATTAAAACCTATAAAGGTAAAATAGGAATCTTCTTTTCCTTTCGGCCACAGCGAATGATCTGCCTCCATCTCACCCTATCCTCTTCATCTTCGACTCTTCCTCCAACTACCTTCATGTCCTCCTTCACCACATCCATAAATCTTCTCTTTGGTCTTCCTCTGGGCCTTCTGCCTGGTAGTTCCAACCTCAGCATTCGACTATCAATATACTCACTATCCCTCCTCTGTACATGTCCAAACCATCTCAATCTAGCCTCTCTGACTTTGTCTCCAAAACATCTTACATGTGCTGTCCCTCTGATGTCCTCATTCCTGATCCATTACATCCTCTACTCACAAAGAGAATCTCAACATTTTCATCTCTGCTACCTCCAGCTCTGCCTCCTGTCTTTTCCTCAGCGCCACTGTTTCTAAACCATACAACATTGCTGGCCTCAACACCGTCTTGTACACATTTCCTTTCATTTGTACACTTTTCCTTTCATTCAAGCTAAAATAGGAATATATTTAAAAAAAAATAAACATCTTTTGAATTGTGGGGCACTTTAAGTGCCATTTTGTGTTACAGATCCAAAACAACTATGAATACTACACACAAAGAAATATTATCATACAACACACACATACAGTATACACACACACACACACACTCTAATATACAGACACATACATATATATATATATATATATATATATATATATATATATATATATATATATATACATATATATATATATATATACACACATACACACACATATACTATACATACACCCACAATAAGAATGTTTTGACTCATTAAATCTGTAACGAGTATCTTTGACACAGTTGTTGAATAGTTTAGAGCTATTAAAAGTTAACAATTGCTAGCAACAAGTTACCTTCGTTTTCCAGTATTTGTTGTTGGGTTTTTTGTTTTGTTTTTTTCCGCACTAATACGTCATCAAAAGGCGACCACCAAGTACTCTGGGTCGAATCTGACGTACCCAATCTTCCATTTACTTGAATGTTTTTTAAACGAGGCTAACTAGCATTAGTATTTGTAAACACCACTATGACCAATCACCCTGATTCGGGTAAAGGAAAACAGCTCAAAATATGTTATTAAAAAAAAATCAAACTAAATCATCACGTCTCCTGCAAAACAAACTTTACATTCCATCCGGGTCAGAGCGCTAAAGCTAAAGCTAACACTCCTACAGATTAGAAATGATTATCACGAGCAGGTGAGGCGTGCAATTAAAAAAAAAAGATAAGAAAAACTAATTAAAATGTCAGATTAATTAATTATGTAATATTGTACCACGTGATATTAGACAGACTCGGAAAATGTTCTGCATTAAACAAACAAATCAGGCCGAAACGCTTGGCTAATAATGGTAAACATTAACAATAAAAGCTTCACGCGCGCGCACTCTCACCACATAAAACGCACCTGTCGCGTGTGTGACACACCTGAGCAGGTTAAGCTTACAATTCCGTTCACATCCAAATAGCTTTTTTTTCACAATTTCATTTAAAAGTCAAAACAGGTATTTTTGACAGCCGCTTCTGCCTTACAGTCACCAGTAATCCTGCTACTCTCGGGCTGTTGTGGATTTATCTTGGCTTCATCCCAAATCTCTAACGACTCCCTATGGTCCTGCACTACATGGTTCCACTATCCAGTACAGCACACTATCCCTACATAGTGCACTAGTTATACAATAGGAAGTCGTTTGCGATTGACCCCTGTCCTCCCCCGATCTCCCAAGGCATTGTGGGAGCAACAAGAGTGCATTCCCGAGGTGTCGTGGGTCCGTCTGTGCTGTTTCGGATCATGAATGCAATAATCATCTCAGAATAAAATAGCACCGCCACCATGCTGAGTTCTCGAATCTGATTGGATAGAAGGTGTTGACACCGTTTTTTTTTGTAAGGAGACGTTTGTGTAAACTTCACGCTGATTACATTTATCCAGAATAAAATAGCACCGCCACCATGCTGAGTTCTCGAATCTGATTGGATAGAAGGTGTTGACACCGTTTTTTTTTGTAAGGAGACGTTTGTGTAAACTTCACGCTGATTACATTTATCCAGAAAGCTTAATTAGGTTCAGATGAGTATGTAGTACAATGACAGTGAATTATGATGGGAAGTTAGAATAGTACTAATAAATTGGTAAATATAATGAACAGGCAGAGCGCGTGGCTTGAGCCACATTCGGTCTATTCTGTGATTATTCTCAGTCAAATGTATCCATGCTTTCTTACTTTGTTGTAAAATAATGGTTTGAAAATATTTTTTCTAAAATGTGCAGATGTAAATAAAAGGAAAAGAGATGAAAATGTTGGGTAACAACCTTGTGGAGAGTTGGACTCGAACCCCCAACCTTAGGATCCGCGATCCAGCACCTTTTACCACCAGGCGACCACCACCACTTTTTTCAAGCCACTGTAACTGTTTGAATTAGTCACAGTCATAAGAAAGCCAGTGTAGAGATGAGAAAAGGAAGATGGCCAATAGGCTGGTTCGTCATTTAAATACATGAGCATGGGCAGTACTAAACCCTGTCCTGTAACCAGCCTGCAGGAACGCTTGATTAAGATCTAATCTGGTGTCCATGGTATGTACAGTCAAAGACACAGAGGACATCATAGTGTACCATTTTGAACTTAAAACGCCTTCAGTCTCTCAGAATTGTAAATGAAAATCGATAAGCGTTTAATTTGTGTGTGCAACGTTGCTGTATTGTCTCTCCTGCTTTTTAAAGCTCTATGACTAATGACAGTAAACTGTAGCTTTCCACCTTCAACTCAAGTCGCACGGAGCCAGATGAACTAGATCATTCCGATTTGTTTGGTAAACAAATCCCACTTGAACGATTATCCATCATATTTCCCAGACACACTGGGTGATGCTTATTCCTTCGTGATCATGGCTTTTGTCAGCCTTTGTAACTAAACATAAACATAAAAAGACCCTCTTTGGACATGTAATTTCAAATCTGATCAACAAACAGATGCGCCATATGTCTGACGAAACCTCATCAGTCACGCCACGTTTTCTCCATGTGGTGATCACGTCAGTGTTGACTTTCCACAAACGCATTTTAACCTCATAAAACACTTATTATCAAAAAGATTAGCAGCATTTCCCATGTCTCCCACCTGTCCTCCTGCTCATCTGGAATTTTCCGTCAGCTCATTCATAATGTCATTAAACCCCTGTGAATAAAATGTCTGCCATCCATTCGTTTATTAGTTCACAGTGCCACCTATACAGATTAAACCGAGTATTCGGGCTCAGCAGTGAGCTGATTAGATTTTATACATTTAAAATCAATAAAAGAATATCCAAAACAGAATTTCATGAAAAGTTACACATGTTTTGCATAATCCTTTTCGCAACCACACAAACAAAACATACTACAGGAAGAATATAAGCTACTTGGCAGAGAACTGTAACACCCTCAAACCAGAGGTTGGTCTACCTTACCCAGCCTCTATCCCTGAGCTGAAGTCCATCAAACTCCACTCAACTGCAAACACATGCTGAGCAACTTGTGTTTGACACGCCCTCATCTCGCACCCACTTTAAGCCTCTAGCATGCTTTATGATGGATGAAATGACCTCATAGATCTTTCTCCTGACAGTTAATACATTGGTACCTCAATTTACGAAATTAATCCAGTCCAGAAGTTTTTTCGTAACCTGATTTTTTCGTAAGTTAAGCCGCATTTTACATGTAAAAGGCCTGATTCGCCCCAAGGCCCCCAATACTACCCCCTAAACCCTTTAAAAGTGATAAAAGTATACCTTTTAAGGTCTCCTTCTGCTTCAATATCGTACCGATGGTAGACAGGTTTGCCCAAATTCTTTTGCGATATCACTCAACCGCATGCCACGAGCCCGCTTTTTCTTTTCACTCACGCCGGGAATCACACGCGCGTGTGCGCATGTGCATGTGTGTGTGTGTGTGTGTGTGTGTTGGCCATGTCTTCTTAGCAGAGTTGTAATCTTTACAAATATTTATGCAAGGTTAAAAGCCTGAGCCAAAAAATAAAGTTGCAATGAGCACACTCGAAAAACTCATGAAACAACAGTAACTCTGTCCTTTACACGAAAAGCATTATGGGTATTATGGAGATACAGCTCCATAATAGCCAATGGGAGGGAGCTGCGTCATCCCTCCAAGCCAATGGGAGGCTAGTGGGGCAGGATGTTGGGAGATAGCCAATGGGAGAGTAACTCATGCATTGATTTGAATTTTTCAGATGGTGCTTTCGTAACGTGAACTTGTTTCGTATCCAGAGACAAAAATTTTAGGAAAATGTTTTTCGTAACTTGGATTTTTCGTTTTTTGTGGCTTTTGTAAGTTGAGGTTCCAATGTATGTTCTTTTTTTACCTTTCAGCTTTTTCCCTTTTTCAGTCGTCGCCATAGCGAATCACCTGATTCGCACATTTGATTTAGCATAGGTTTTTACGTCGGATGCCCTTCCTGACACAACCCTTTAGCAAAGGGCAGAAACACGCTGACGGCTTTGCAGCTACTACAGTATTTACAAAAGCAGGCAATGGTTCTTTTACATGCCTCTCACCATAGACAGTGAGAGACATGGCCAGCCTTTGATAACCCAGTTAGCTGCACTGGGGGAACAGTGACAACCTTGTGGAGAGTGGGACTCGAACCCCCCCCAACCTTAGGATCAGCGATACAGCTCCCTTTACCACCAGGCCACCACGGCCCCTCCTGATAGTTAAAATGTTCTTTAATTTAAAAAGGAAAGAAAACACTTATTTCCCCTTTTCTGTAAAGAATGAATTGTTCCAACTACCATGCAGCAGAAGTTTCATCAGATAGAGGAAGTAAGAGTGAAAATATTAAGAGGCGTTTTCAGAAAATCCAGAATCAGGGGCTTCATTGTACAAGCAACTTTTTTTTTTTTTTACAGTCGATATGAGGACTCTGTGACTCCGGGGCAGGGTAGAATATGGATCTAGTATTTCATATTATTCTTAGTGGTTACCAAGGGCAATCATTATGAAAAGTTTCCTGAAAGTCTGAGCCATGTTTGTACAGTGGGCTGTGGATGATTTCTCAGAAAATGCCTCTTACCATACACTTCTAAAGGACAACCAATATTTATGTATTTTCTTTCTTTTAATACACTAAATACTTCTTAATGCATCAGTTGTGTCGTCTGGTCTGGTACCTTCCGAGTCGTAGTACGACTCTTGGCAACCTGCCATGAAGGATAACTAACGCCTTGATTATCATCTTCATGGAGGTTTTCTTGGCAAGGATACTGTAGTGCAGTGGTTTGCCATTGCCTTCTGCACGATGTGAACCTACGGGCAATTTAGAACGGCTAGTTAACCTACTGTGCATGTTTTTGAATCGTGGGAGGAGACTGGAGTGCCCGGAGGAAACCCACGTGAGCATGGGGAGAACATGCAAACTCCACACAGAAACGCCCAGGCTGGGAATCGAACCCAGGCCTTCTTGCTGTGAGGTGAACGTGCTAACCACTACACCACCGTGCCGCCCAGTTGTGTCGTAGTGTTACCTAATTTTAAAACAAAAACTTGATTCATGTTCATAATCTGTGTGTAATTCATTTATTCATTTTCTGAAACCGCTTAATCCTAGTTAGGGTCGCGGGGAGGCTGGCGCCCATCCCAGCCGTCGCCGGGTGAGGGCAGAGTACACCCTGGACAGCTCTCCAGGCCATCACAGGGTGGAAACACGCGGACGGCTATGCGGCTACTCTTGTCGAAAGTCAGCAATGGTTCTTTTACATACCTCACCTCATAGACAGTGAGAGACATCGCCGGCCTTTGATAACCCAGTTAGCTGCACTGGGAGAATTTGTGCATAATGTAATAATTAAGTTATACGGAGCTAATTTTCACATAAATGCCCATAAAAACAATTTACTGGGAAATTTTATCCTATGGATTACTAGTTGGGCTCGAACCAAAGCAGAACAACCATTTTTTTTGCCAGAAGTGACATGAAGTTGTTGGGCCGGGTTGTCCAGCTCGAGATAACAAGCAGAAAGTGACATTTCAGATGATAAAACTCTGTGCATACTAAAGGCCCGTATGTTTTACTGGTTCCTTTTGCTTAGTGTTGCTTTCGTCCTTCGTCATTCTTTGACTTTTTTAAGGGAATTCCATATGAATAGTGTCTAGTTTTAAATGCTTTGGCTTCATGCCAAATAGTTCTGCCTGGAAGTCAAACTGACAGCAGGTTGGCTTGAGATGGTCTTTGCAGACCTTTCCGAAAGAAAACGTTTTCAGAGTACAACCTGTGCCGTGATATTTTTCCCGGAATTTCTGCACTGGTTGTTTGAGGAGCCGTATGCTATGCACTCCATTTTCCTGGTGCTTTCTTAGTAAGGTGTCTGCTGCACGCAGCCAAGTGAATAGGACAGAACAACGAGTCTGCCTCATTCCCAGGGTGGGAGCAGATAATGCAGAATGCAACATGTCGCAGCTCATGTCCAGTGGTAATTGTAGTTTTTCAGCACTTGTGTGTAGTTTACAAAGGGCAAAAATTGACATTGCCAGATGGAACCACTGATAATATTATGCAATCGTTTTAAAGAGCTAGTAATACAAAATTACCACAGGCACCCTTTAATGCAGACATTTAACCTCGTGTCCTATATACCAGCCTGTTCCTATTAAAGCACACTCGGTTGTTTTTCAGAACTCACTGACTTTTCTAGCACCGCAAATAGGTTACACACATTTCAGTTAATTATTCATAACTGACATTTCATGTATACAGTATTCTCTTTTAAGTTAGCTAGGGGCAAATAGCCAGCATCTAGTCGTATAACAAAACGTAATTCTGAAATGTTCATGTTGATGATTGATGCCACAACACATCTTATCGCGACACTACATCACCATCAAATCATACCTGCATCCCTTTATCACTGCTCACAGCTATATGTATTTATTATTCACAAAGTTACTGCAATTTTTAAAGATTTACAGAACTCTAGCACAAATGTTTTCTGTCTGGCGGTCTTGTGAGATCGAGTATCTCAAGAATGAACACCGTGTTCACTGCAAGCTGGTGTTTTTGTCAGACAGCTAAATACAAAGCAAAAAGCACAGCCATAGCATGCGAGGTGACGTTACAATAGCAGTATACAGTCTGTAAACGTTTTGCAGGCACTTCTAGAATTCTGCATGCACATTAACCTCAGTGTAACCTCAGTAGGGATGTCATAATATGACCGTCAAATAGATCTTTCTTTCTTTCCTCCTTTGGGCTTTTTACACCTGAGTCATAGTGGCTCATCAGGTTGGTGCTTATTTCCGGTTTCTGTAGTGTGAAGCGACTAGGAGTTCAACTCCTCCTGGATGGGACGCTAGGCCATCGTAGGTTACATTCCCAGTATATTTTACTCGTACTCCTTTATACTGCTGGGTGAACAGAGGCACACTTGTGGTTAAGACCTTGCCCAGTGGTCTTAGCACAGTGGGGGTCTTACTGGGATTTGAACACACAACCTCCCGATCATGAGCACAGCACCCTAACCACTATGCCACTGGCCCCACTTTTCTTTCTTTGTAACTGTACTATTACTGTGTTATAATGATGTTCCTGTTAGGTCAAGAAAGTTATTTTGATGATTGCCCCCATATTGAAGCTCCTCTCATATCAGGAGAACATATCCCTTTATTAAATTATTGGCAACTATCTGCCACTGTGAGAAACAGGATGAATCACTTAGGATTGTTAATTTCCTCCAGTCACGTTTAAAAGCGTTTAGCCTATTATGTCCATTCTGATCCCAGGTATATCGAGGTGGATACCAATGAAGTACAGGGATCCCTCACTTTCCACGGTTAATAGGGACTGACCCCCACGACCACCGATTTTTGCGAAGTAGGATCAGCCGCCTTGACTGACATATGTACAGACATTCCCTGACGTACGTTGATTCGTTTTACGTATTTTTCGATTTTACATTTAAAAAAAAAATAAATTATGTTAAATTTTGAGTTTAGCGTGCTCTCTGTAGTACTAGACGTACCTACGTAGGACGCTGACGTAATTACGCAATGACATAATGATGCTGCATCCATTGTTTACAAACGACAGACTGAACGTGCCCCTCCTTCTTCCCAGTTCACAGCACGTTACCCTTGTGTCAAGACGTCGTCTATGTGATCTTTGTGTTTACACTGTTTTGTAACCCTAAGCAAATATGGTTGGTCAGAAGCATAAGCCTACTCGTGATAGTGGTAATCAGAAAAAGCGGCAAACCATCTCGTTAGAAACGAAGATGGCATTATCAAGAAAATTGATGCTGGTGAAAAACCACATGAAATGTTGCACGTTTCTTCCAAATGGCTCCGTCGACCATCTGAACCATTTACAAGCAGAAAGATCGCATCACAGAGAATGTTAAAGGTGATATTTGATATTGTATTTGATGAGTGAATTTGATTAAAATTGATCTATTTGAAATTATTTTGCTTGAATTTAATTTATTTGAAATAAATGTTGATATTATTTGATATTATTTTACAATGTTATGTTTATAATAATTGATTTAGAGGTGTTTTATGAGATACGGTAATGGTATTTATGGATGTATAGTACAGTATGAACGTCATGTGTCACTGGAAGATACAGTAACAACTTATGTTCATTTTCAATTTACGTTCGGCCGTCCGGAACCAAACAAAAACGCAAGTCGGGGAGCGTCTGTATAGTTTCTCAATCATTCAGGTCATGTGTCAGGCCGTAGGTAGAGCCAAGGTTGAAACAACAGCCGGTTATGCTGGAGTTATCTACAGATATTTCATATCTCATCTAAGAACCTTCTTCAGGTTTGAAAATGCAAAAATTTAAGCAGGTCTAGTTGCCCTAGTTTCCATCGTCAGTCTACTAGTTCCTGAATGACTAAGAATCCACACAGACACACTGCCACACGTTTTGGGATGACTACCCTACGGCTGGTGCTTCAGCATGAAATACATGCAACATGATTCGAAAGAGCAAACTCAAAGCCATAGATGGAAAGTAAACAAGCTGTTTTTGGTGACAGTAGTTGCGGTTAATGCTGTGTTCGGGGTACGTGTGTGTGTGTGTGTGTGCAGAGCATGCAGGGCTGTGCGTACATGCAGATGTATGGGAGTGTGTGTGCATGTGTGTGGTGGCTGTGAATTTAGTACTCACTGACACACTGCAGACCATGCTTCCTCTGCAGTGTTTTGCTGCACAGTGAGCACGTGGCTCGACTCGAGAAAGAGCCGCGCACAAGCCGGTGGCCATTACAGCTGCTGCTAACTGCATAAGTGCTCTCCTTCAGCGCCCTTTCCCTTTCTTTCTCCTTCTCTCTCTCCTTTTCTTTCTCTCTGCCTCTGTCTTTCTGCTCTTTTTCACGGTTCTTACCCTGGAACAGAAAGATTACAGAAAAGAACATGCTCTAATCAGTGCGTTCATATATTGTACGAGATATGGGTTGCTGTAACGTATAGGATCTTGCATGCATGTGCAGTGGTATAATATCAGTTAATATCCAGCCATCCACCCTAACAATCAACTACTCATTTATCATACCTCCATCCTTTTATAATCGAACTGCTCTTTCATCCTCTGATACATTTTGTCACAAATTTACCCATAATCTTATTCATCCTTCCATTAATTCATGCATCCATCCAAGCATCTATCAATGATGTACAGTGGGGACAATAAGTATTGGGCAATGTAAAAATGTGCAAGTTCACCCATTTAAAAAGATAAGAGAGGTTTGTAATTTCATAGGTACACATCAAGCTTGAGAGACAGAATGTAAAAAAAAAATATCCAGGAAATCACATTGTATGATTTTTAAACAGTTTATTTGTGAAAATGGGAGGTCAATAAGTATTGGGCAGCCAACAAAAGTTACTTTTAATACTTTGTAATGAAGCTTTGGTTGGCAATGACAGAGGTCAAACGATGTTTGAGGGCTGTCGCTTGGCAACTCGAAGTTTTAACTCCCTCCACAGGTTTTCGATTGGGTTGAGGTCTGGAGACTGGCTCGGCCACTCCAGAACCTTGATATGCTTTTTACGGAGTCACTCCTTGGTTTTCTTGGCTGTGTGCTTTGGATGGTTATCATGCTGGAAGACCCAGCCATGTTTCATCTTTAATGCTCTGACCGAAGGAAGGAGGTTTTTACCCAAAATGTCACAATACATGGCCCCATTCATGTTGCCATTGATACGGTGCAGTCTTCCTGTCCCTTTTGCAGAAAAGCATCCCCAGAGCATGATGTGTCCACCCCCATGCTTCACAGTAGATATGGTGTTCTTGGGATGCAACTCGGCATTCTTCTTTCTCCAAACACGGCAAGTGCTGTTTAAACCAAAAAGTTCAATTTTGGTCTCATCTGACCACATCACATTCTCCCAATCCTCCTCTGGATCGTCCAGATGGTCTTTAGCATATTTCAGACGGGCCTTTACATGTTTTTTTGTTGAGTAGGGGAACCTTTCGGGCAATGCAGGATTTCATCTCATGACGATGTAGTGTGTTAGTCATTGTCATCTTTGTGACGGTGGTTCCTGCCGTCTTCAAATCATTGACCAGTTCCTGCCGTGTAGTTCTGGGCTGATTACTCACTGTTCTCAGGATCCTTTGAACCCCATGAGGTGAGATCTTGCATGGCGCGCCACTCCTAGGGAGGTTGTCAGTGATGTTATACTTCTTCCATTTTCTAATAATGTTTCAAACTGTTGATCTTTTCTCACAAAGTTGTTTACCAATTGCAGTTTGACTCATCCCAGCTTTGTGCAGTTGTACAATTTTATCTCTGGTGTCTTTGGGAAGCTCTCTGGTCTTGGTCATGGTGAAGACTGCAGTCTGACAGTTTGAAGGTGTGTGCAGGTTTGAAGGTGTCTCTTATGCATCTAATCAGTTCAAACAGGTGTCATTCATACTGTTAACGAGTGGAGGGCGAAACAATGTTTGTTTTCTAGCTGCCCAATACTTATTGGCCTCCCATTTTCACAAATAAATTGTTTAAAAAAATCATACAATGTGATTTCCTGGATTTTTTTTTTACATTCTGTCTCTCAAGCTTGATGTGTACCTATGATGAAAATTACAAACCTCTCTTATCTTCTTAAATGGGTGAACTTGCACATTTTTACATTGCCCGATACTTATTGGCCCCACTGTAGCTATAGTTCGCGTCCATCACCTGATCAATAGTGTCATTCATTTACTTCACTCATTTCTGTAATCAATCAATGCATCCTTCTGTACATAGGTAACATCACCACTATGACCAAGTCATCATACCTCCAACCTCCTAATTTCTGTTCATCCACCCATTTCAAATACTCAGTATATGATATCCTGCACAATAACTGAAGTACTTGTTATACTTTTATGCGGGTTTGTCATGTCACCAAGTAAATGTGACTAAACCAGTTTTAAACACGTGGGTAAAAAAACAGGAAGTTACAGTACATATTGCAGCAATGTTTCCTGTAAGCTGATGTCTGGTGCTCGAACACAGAGGCAGTGGGTTTTACTGCTGAGCAACAAGTCATCATTCGGGTCTGTGTCCTCACCTTGTCTTTGTTGAAGGATCCGGTCATTCGGTTCCTCAGCGAGCTTAGAGTACGCTTCACTTTTGTGCCTTTCTCTGTCCTCTCCAATCTTTCCTCCACTTCCTCATTCCTAAAGTTGCCAGAGAATCTGGATTAGTGGAAACATTTCAATAAGAGCGTGTCTGTTAAACCTTTCCAGTGTGCAATCCAAACCTCCTTTAACTGTTTCTTAACTACAAAGTCTATGGCTTCTTTACTGTTACTTAAGTACAGAGACCACACCTCCTTTGCTATTTCTTAGTACAGAGACCACACCTCCTTTACTGTTTCTGAAGTACAGGGATGATGCCTCCTTTGCTATTTCTTAGTACAGAGACGACGCCTCTTTTGCTGTTTCTGAAGTACAGAGACCACGCCTGCTTTGCTATTTCTTAGTACAGAGACCACACCTCCTTTGCTATTTCTTAGTACAGAGATGACGCCTCCTTTGCTGTTTCTGAAGTACAGAGACCACACCTCCTTTGCTATTTCTTAAGTACAGATACCACGCCTCCTTTGCAATTTCTTAGTACAGAGACCACCCCTCCTTTGCTATTTCTTCGTACAGAGACGACGCCTCCTTTGCTGTTTCCGAAGTACAGACCACACCTCCTTTGCAGTTTCTTAGTACAGAGACCACACCTCCTTTGCAATTTCTTAGTACAGAGACCACACCTCCTTTGCTATTTCTTAGTACAGAGACCACACCTCCTTTGCTATTTCTTAGTACAGAGACCACACCTCCTTTGCTATTTCTTAGTACAGAGACCACGCCTGCTTTGCTATTTCTTAGTACAAAGACCACACCTCCTTTGCTATTTCTTAGTACAGAGATGACGCCTCCTTTGATGTTTCTGAAGTACAGAGACCACACCTCCTTTGCTATTTCTTAAGTACAGATACCACGCCTCCTTTGCTATTTCTTAGTACAGAGACGACGCCTCCTTTGCTGTTTCCGAAGTACAGACCACACCTCCTTTGCAGTTTCTTAGTACAGAGACCACACCTCCTTTGCTAGTTCTTAGTACAGAGACCACACCTCCTTTGCTATTTCTTAGTACAGAGACCACACACACCTCCTTTGCTGTTTCTGAAGTACAGGGATGACGCCTCCTTTGCTATTTCTTAGTACAGAGACCACACCTCCTTTGCTATTTCTGAGTACAGAGACCACACCTCCTTTGCTATTTCTTAGTACAGAGACCACACCTCCTTTGCTATTTCTTAGTACAGAGACCACACCTCCTTTGCTATTTCTTAGTACAGAGACCACACCTCCTTTGCTATTTCTGAGTACAGAGACCACACCTCCTTTGCAATTTCTTAGTACAGAGACCATGCCTGCTTTGCTATTTCTTAGTACAGAGACCACACCTCCTTTGCAATTTCTTAGTACAGAGACCACACCTCCTTTGCTATTTCTGAGTACAGAGACCACACCTCCTTTGCTATTTCTTAGTACAGAGACCACGCCTGCTTTGCTATTTCTTAGTACAAAGACCACACCTCCTTTGCTATTTCTTAGTACAGAGATGACGCCTCCTTTGATGTTTCTGAAGTACAGAGACCACACCTCCTTTGCTATTTCTTAAGTACAGATACCACGCCTCCTTTGCTATTTCTTAGTACAGAGACCACACCTCCTTTGCAGTTTCTTAGTACAGAGACCACACCTCCTTTGCAGTTTCTTAGTACAGAGACCACACCTCCTTTGCTATTTCTTAGTACAGAGACCACACCTCCTTTGCTATTTCTTAGTACAGAGACCACACCTCCTTTGCTATTTCTTAGTACAGAGACCACACCTCCTTTGCTATTTCTTAGTACAGAGACCACATCTCCTTTGCTATTTCTTAGTACAGAGACCACACACACCTCCTTTGCTGTTTCTGAAGTACAGGGATGACGCCTCCTTTGCTATTTCTTAGTACAGAGACCACACCTCCTTTGCAATTTCTTAGTACAGAGACCACACCTCCTTTGCTATTTCTGAGTACAGAGACCACACCTCCTTTGCTATTTCTTAGTACAGAGACCATGCCTGCTTTGCTATTTCTTAGTACAGAGACCACACCTCCTTTGCTATTTCTTAGTACAGAGACCACACCTCCTTTGCTATTTCTGAGTACAGAGACCACACCTCCTTTGCTATTTCTTAGTACAGAGACCATGCCTGCTTTGCTATTTCTTAGTACAGAGACCACACCTCCTTTGCAATTTCTTAGTACAGAGACCACACCTCCTTTGCTATTTCTGAGTACAGAGACCACACCTCCTTTGCTATTTCTTAGTACAGAGACCACGCCTGCTTTGCTATTTCTTAGTACAAAGACCACACCTCCTTTGCTATTTCTTAGTACAGAGATGACGCCTCCTTTGATGTTTCTGAAGTACAGAGACCACACCTCCTTTGCTATTTCTTAAGTACAGATACCACGCCTCCTTTGCAATTTCTTAGTACAGAGACCACCCTCCTTTGCTGTTTCCGAAGTACAGACCACACCTCCTTTGCAGTTTAGTACAGAGACCACACCTCCTTTGCTATTTCTTAGTACAGAGACCACACCTCCTTTGCTATTTCTTAGTACAGAGACCACACCTCCTTTGCTATTTCTTAGTACAGAGACCACACCTCCTTTGCTATTTCTTAGTACAGAGACCACGCCTCCTTTGCTGCTTCTTAAGTACAGAGACCACACTTCTTTTGCTGTTTCTGAAGAACAGAGAACACGTACCCTTTACTGTTTCATAAGTACAGTGACCACGCCTCCTTTGCTGTTTCTCAAGTAGAGACCACACCTC
Organism: Plotosus lineatus; assembly: GCA_024760905.1. Taxonomy (NCBI): domain Eukaryota; kingdom Metazoa; phylum Chordata; class Actinopteri; order Siluriformes; family Plotosidae; genus Plotosus; species Plotosus lineatus. Next base: position 35,111,270 of record CM045737.1, on the reverse strand, counting down.
TTTTTCTGTTTCTTGAGTACAGAGAGCATGCCCCCATTTCTGTTCTTTTATATACAGAAGAAACACCTCTTTCACTGTTACTGAAGCACAAAGGCTATGCATCCTTGACAGTCAGTGAAACACAAAGGCCATTCTCTTCCCTGCATGTAGTTCTCTAAAGAGCATATAAGAAGGCAAAACATGGTGGCACTTACTCATTAGAGAGAAATTCATACCAAGTGACATTTTCTTTCTTCTCAGAAATCGAGGTTCTGCGATTCGCCCTATGGACCCCACACACACACACACACACACACACACACACACACACACACACACACACCTTTACTGTATCACATAAATAAATGTGAAAACCACAGGAACACCAAGGGCAGGAAGCCATGTCAGACCCTCATAGAGCTCATGTCAGATTAGAGGATTTATTTTTATCCTAATATGAGTGCAGTAATTAAAAAAAACCCAGCAAGTGAATGAGTTACACATCACACATAGCCTCTTATTATATTAGCATGACTAAAGGACCAGTTCGACCAAAAATGAAATGCCCTAATAAAGAGTGACCCAGATATGGTCCAAAATGTTGTAAGGTATATTTACAGACTGATTTTTGCTGATTTAGATTATTAGCTGTTATTTATATTATAGTCGAAGTGACAGACACCCAAAATGTCTCTTCTGCTAGTCTGCAATATGAGTGCGTTTAATTTCTGTGTGAACTGTTCCTTTAATGCTAACCAGACTTGGAGGGCTGTGGCCAGTGAGCTTTGCATGCTGTTAGGTGTGAGAGGACAGCTTTGTGTGTGTGTGTGTGTGTGTGTGTACTAGATATAGCAGCCTCCTGTCACTTTGTTTACTTACCAGTGATACAGCTTAAGCTCATGTAGAACCTTCTGTACCATCAGCCTAAGACAAACAAGACACAGAGACTAAACGCACGCGTGTGTGTGTGTATGTGTGTGCGCGCGCACGTGCACACGGGGAGGAGAAGATGACTATGCCTCAGTTTATTTTTGTGTTACTTTCTGGTCAATATAATACTGTAAATATATACAGAGATTATATGTTTGAAAGACAATAAAAGCAACTTGCCTTGATATAAAATGTAAGTCACCAAAAAGCAAACAAAAAAAATTAATAGCTACTTTTGACACACAACATGAAGAACAGCATACTATTTGTTTTCATACATTGAGTCGATATATAGTGGTACCTCATTTTACGAAAGTCTAACCAAACAAAAAAATTCAGGTTATGAAACGCATTTTCCTAAAATTTTTGTCTCTGGATACGAAACAAGTTCACGTTACAAAAGCACCATCTTAATTTAAAACGCGCCATTCAAACATTCAAACAATGCGCGAGTTGCTTTCCCATTGGTTGTCTCCGAACACCCTGCCCCGCTGGCCTCCCATTGGCTAGGAGGGAGCTGAATCTCCATAATACAGTACTGTACCCAGAATGCTTTTCGTGTGCCTTCGACCCATTGTTCGACACAAGGCGAGAAGGAGAGATGTACTGTTGATTGGTGAGTTTCGTGAGTTTTTTGAGTGTGATTATTGCAGCATGATTTTTCGTTATTAATCATGACTCCAAGAAAGTGATTCCCGGTGAAACTGAAAAGAAGAAGCGGGCTCCATTATCAATAAAAGTAAAACAGCAGATGATAAAAAAATATGAAAGTGGGATTCGGTTGAGTGAAACCACAAAGGAGTATGGCCGAAACGCCTCTACAATCGGAACGATATTGAAGCAGAAGGAGGCCTTAAAAGCGGAGATACAGTGACGGAGGTGATTATTTCGGAAAAAGCAATCGCCATATTTAAGGACCTCATGAAGGAGGGTGGGGGTGGGGTGAGAGTTCTTGAGACCAGCAACCCCCGGACTTTAAAGCATTGCATGATTGCATGGGTGGTTCAAGAGATTAAAAAAAAAAAAAAAAAAAAAAAAAAAAAGGTAAATAATTTTCTTTTAACACATTTTATACAAAATTAGTGTACTTTTATAATTTTTAAAGGGTTTATGGGGTAGTATTGGGAGCCTTGGAACGAATCACGCATTTACATGTAAAATGCGGTTCAACTTCCGAAAAATGCAGTTTATGAAAAAAGGTGCTGGAACGGATTAATTTCGTAAAGTGAGGTACCACTGTATATCATTTGTGGGGATGAAAACATAATGATTTAGTGAGAATTGAACCAGAATTTGGATGATTCACTTAATGGAGTTGTTGAGTTGCAAATGGGACACAAGGATGTGATCCAGCGAAAATGGAAATATTACAGCAAATTAAAAAAATGAAAGAATAATTGAATGAGTAGAAACCCAGCAACCAATAGCTGGAGTTTGGCCTGCTGGAGTTGCACCTGGATTTTAAATTAATTATTCCTGCCACCGCTTGGCAGGGAAGCTTATGTACAGTATTCACCAGCACCTGTTTTTTCATCTGTTAGCAGAATTATGTAAAAAAATCACGAACCAATTATCACAAAACTGGGTAGAGGGATGAACTATATAGGCCTGGCAAGAGGCTGTAGCATTTTGGAATGATCCATGAATTTATTAAAAGGTTTTTCACAAGCATTTATGAAAGGATTTTTTTTCTGTTAGCAGGGTTATGCAAAACCTACTAATCTGATTTTAATCAAACTTGGCGGAATCAGAATCAGGATATTTTATTGTCAGTACAAGAAATTTTAAACCAGTGAACAAGAATTTTAAAGTGCTATTCATAAAACATTAATCAATCGAATAAAACATTAATCGAGCTCGTCAATAAATAAATCAAACCCTCATGAGGTTCACTGGGCCCAGAAGGAATCCATTACATTTTGTAGGTGATCTAAGAATGGCTTCATGTTGAAGAAAAATCCGAAAAAAGAGAACACCCCACCCCACCCAAAAAAATCACCATGTGTAACTAGAAATGGTGACACCACTAGGGGGAGACATGTCATTATAACAATGTCAAGTTATAATAACCCATTTGTGCCTGGTGGAGAGAGGTTGTACTCTAGGAGTGCATCTAGTTAATGGAATATAATAAAGCTGGACTGTTCTATGAGATACAATATGTTGCACTTACATGTGAGACTGGCCTTCCGCTGAACACAAATTCTCATCCGAGTTGTGATCCTCTAAAACAGAAAAAAAAAACAAAATGTAAAGATAATACTCAAAGTCATGCAGTTATAGGAAAATAATCAATCCAGGGTTTTGATAAGGCCTGATGTGAAGCGGACTATCTCTGCTTTGTTAATTATATATATATATATATATATATATATATATATCTTTTATCAGTTTCTAATTACTGTACGTTTAAAGTCAAAAGCCAATGTCTGTGAAACAAGTTTGTTCATCGCCTTCCTTCTTAAACTCATCATGACAAAAAATCCTAAGCTTGTCATGTTACTAATAAATTGTAAAGCATCTCTCTCAATGTTCTGAAGATGTTGGAAAGCTGTGACACTGAGGACTCCTTCCTTCAATGTTATATAAACCTCTCCTCACAGAAACTTTACCCTGTGAGAGATTTCTCATCTCGTTTATCTATTTATGTGGCGTGTCCATTGTACAAGTCCCTGTGAATCAGCTATTACTGTACAACTTACAACACACGAGAACAAGTACAGAGCTGCTGCTTTAATAATTTAATGAAACGCTTCTCAGCGGAGTACGAGTTGAGATCAAGGGGAATCTGAGCGTGTGAGCTGTTCACCTCCATGAACTCGGGCCGCCTGTTTAGAAGTCTCTAGAATACGTGAAACCCTCTCAGCTTGAGACTTTTCATTTGACGACACAATCTCTGATCGGGAATACAGCATCCTTTCTGGGGTGAATGGCTATGAAAGAGCAAAGTAATCGGTTAGTGTGTGTGTGTGTGTGTGTGTGTGTGTGTGTGTGTGTTGTGTTAATGTGGATTA
>CM045737.1:35024847-35102347 GCA_024760905.1 Plotosus lineatus | reverse complement strand
ATTTCGCCCAGAAACCTGAACGCTTCACCTGAGTCATGCAGCAAAGACAAGAGATTGTCTTCACCTGCAGACTGGCTTCTGTCTGCATATTTTGAAGATCTGATGTAGCAATAAAACGCTCACTACTTTCTTGACTTGCTTGGCTCGGTGCTGCTGAGGTACATGAGCTACTCCCCTGGCTTCTGATTGGCTGAGAGCCACTCTCCCTCCTTTTCATCCATAGCCATCTCAAGCATTATTTGAAGGTTGACTTTTTTTGTATTAAAAACACTTTTTTTATTGGTTGGATGAAATATGCTAATTTTTTGAGATAGGAATTTTGGGTTTTCATGAGCTGTATGCCAAAATCATCAGTATTGAAACAATAAAAGACCTGAAATATTTGAAGGACTAATACTAGTCCTTCAAAAAAAAATTAGCATATTGGGATAAAGTTCATTATTTTCTGTAATGTACTGATAAAAATTATACTTTCATGTATTTTATCCCAATATGCTATTTTTTTTTTGAAGGACTAGTATATGAGCATTGTTAACTATGGCTGTTAACAGACAGGTGATAGAAAAGAAAGTGGAAGTTGGATAGTTAAAGGAAGAGCAGGGAAAAGCAAACCCAGGTTCTGACACCTAGCATTAGAGACATCAATCAGGATCTCGACTTCTGACAGTCTATATCTATATATCATGTTTTTCTGACATGATCATCATACCTTATTGATAACAGTGCAGTACAAGCCAACAAGAGAACACAAAATATACGGACGTGGTGAGATCAAGCACTGTGTGCCACAAATATATATGTGAGGCGCTCCACCGAATGTAGAGGCCCAGTGGTGTAGTGGTTAGGGTGCTGGGCTCGTGATCAGGAGGTTGTGTGTTCAAATCCCAGTGAGACCCCCCCACTGTGCTAAGACCCCTAGCCCAGGTCTTAACCACAAGTGTGCCTCTGTTCACCCAGCAGTATAAATGGGTACCAGTAAAAATATACTGGGAAGGTAACTTGCGATGGACTAGCGTTCCATCCAGGGGGAGTTGTACTCCGAGTCGCTTCACGCTACAAAATCCAGGGATAGGCACCAGTCCGATGAGATTGTATGCGCAGGTGTAAAAAGCCCAACAGATGAAGGTTGAGTACTAAACAAGTATTCAACGCGCACTTGCTCACTTGAAAGATCGAGAGTCCGGATAAGCCGCGCTTTGTCTCACAAGCACCATACGTCACTTGCGACAAGCGCCTACATTCGGTGGAGCGCCTCACATATGTTATCTTTAATTAAAAGCAACATTCAGTTAGAAATTAAGAATCATGTGTTAACCAGTCATGTGATGTGTGAACAAGTATTGGATTATCAGCTTCTTAAACAAGTAAAACACATAAGCTACACAGCTATTTCATTACAAACACCGGACCACGGAGCAGTGGTGGTCTAGTAGTATAGGGCGCTGGATCACAGATCCAAAGGTTGGGGGTTCAAGTCCCACTCTCCACAAGGTTGTCACTGCCCCCCCTCCCCTCCCCTCCCCTCCAGTGCAGCTAACTGGGTTAGCAAAGGCCGGCCATGTGTCACACTGTCTATGGTGTGAGGTTCATGTAAAAGAACCATTGCTGACTTTTCACAAGAGTAGCCGCAAAGCCGTCAGCATGTTTCCGCCCTGCAATGGCCTGGCGAGCTGTCCAGGGTGTACTCTGCCCTTGCCCAGAGTCAGCTGGGATGGGCGCCAGCCTCCCCGCGACCCTAATTAGGATTAAGTGGTTACAGAAAATTAACTGAACCACTCATTCTTTAGATGCGTGTTGATGAAAATCCCAAATAGATGGACAGACAGACAATTTAAAAACAACACGTTCTCTGCTCAGTGGTATTAACGTTACCGTCTGCATATGGGCAGGATCCAAGATATTACTTGATTCTTATTTTAAATTATTTTTACAATAACTTTGCAGCACAGTGGTAATAGTGGTTTGCATTTGCACGAGGCTAACTGGCTGTTAAAAATTGTTTCGGGGATTTGAGTGTGAATGGTTGAGTGTGTTGGTCCTGCGATGGTCTGGCAAGCTGTTTCGGGTCCACCATGCCTTCATCCAATGTTGGCTGAGATAGGCTTGAGCCTCTCTGTCATCCTCGTAGGATTTAAGTTTGGTAAATGTGGCGGAGTGTGAGTGAGAATAAATTGACAGATTTTTATCTTTTACTTAAAAATGACTCTCATTGTAAATATAATTGCTTTCCTAAAACAAATACTGAGCCTTAGTGTAAAACCATTTAAAAAAAATAACGGCTCTATAATCCCATCCATTCATAAATCCTGTCCACTGTTTTTGCTGCTATTAGCCTGACACCCGTATCAGGTCTCTAATTACATATCCACAGGACTTTTGGACCTGACTGTATATACAGTATTACAATGCTGTTCTTTTCGGTGATAAACAGCAGCAGCATGTTATGTAAATTATAAAAGCATGATTAAACTATCTTTATCCATGTCTTATCTCTCAGTATATCCCATATGAAAACAGTCAATTAAAGTTGCACATTAATTAACAAGTGGAAGTGCAGATGCAGTGAGGCAGCCCGAATGTAAACATTGCGTCCTTGATGTGTTGTACCAGAGAAGCTCCAGTTTACTTTAGAAGAAGCCTCGTGTTTGTTAATGGAAATGAGCCTGAACAACACAGCTGGGAGCCTCAGCCATGTGTGTTGTAGAAAAGTGTCAGTGTGGTTAAGTTGTGGATTCTGACTGACCAAAAAGGGGCCAACCACAGGTCTACATTAATGCATTCATTCTAATATGTTTTTGTTTCTTTAGTTAAGTATACATGTAGTCATACAGTGGTACCTCACCTTACGAAATTAATCCGTTCCAGAGCCTTTTTCGTAAGTTGAACAGTATTGTCCATGTAAAATGTGTGATTCGTTCCAAGGCTCCCAATACTGCCCCATAAACCCTTTAAAAATTCTAAAAGTATACCTTTTAAGGCCTCCTTCTGCTTCAATATCGTACCGATGGTAGACAGGTTTGGCCGTATTCCTTTGTGATATCACTCGAGCCCGTTTCTTCTTCTCACTTGCACCGGAAATCACACACGTGTGTGTGTTCGCTCGTGTTGACCATGTCTTCTTAGCAGAGTTATAATCTTTCAAATGTTTATGGAAGGTTAAAAGCCTGAGTCAAGAAATAAAGCATAAAAACAACAGTAACTCTGTCCTTTACACGAAAAGCATCATGGTGGATTCAGCTCTATAAGAGGCAATGGGAGGTAGATGCGTCATTCCTCCTAGGCAATGGGATCCCTGTCCAAGATGGCGTCAGGTGGACCTGTCCAAGCTGGCCCTTGAGTGAAGGCGACATGAACGACAGCTCAGTTGTTAAGCCAATGGGAGGCCAGCGGGGCCGGATGTTTGAACGTCATCGACGGGAGATCAGCTCGTGCATTGTTTGAATGTCTGAATGGCGTGTTTGAATTTTTAAGATGGCGCTTTCGTAACGTGAACTTGTTTCGTATCCTGAGACAAAAATTTTAGGAAAATGCGTTTCGTAACCTGCATTTTTCGTTTGGTGAGACACCACTGTATATTATTCAAAAATCTTCAAAAAGATTTTCCCCATAGTACAATTATTAGTCATTAGCATTCAAATTAAAATGTGGTATTATAGGAAACCAATTTACCAATCAATCTGGATGGTAACAGTACGTACCTCCATCATCACTCCACCTCATTGTTCATAATTTCCCTTTAAGAGCAAAACTCCTAACGCAAGACATCCCATCTACAACATATGGAAAAACTCGTAAACCTGTATTTACAGTTTAAAATTTAACTCTTACTGAGACTAATACACCTTCTTCTTCATCTTGAAGATGGTCAAATGGATATGATTAAGGTTGGAACCAAAGTCTTCAAGGAGCATAAGCTCCTGAAACAGGCTTGGTAGCCCTGAACAGGAGTACAGTAGACCGCTGTAGTGAGCTAATTTCAGCATCATTTGCCAGACCTCTTAATCTTATTAGGGTTATGGGGAGCCCATCTCCCTGAAGGTGGGGTACACAGCAGGGTCAGCGAGCACACACACACACACACACACACATTGTTGTGATTTGGAACAGCAGTGTTAACCTAATGTGCATGTTTTTGAACTGTAAGGGAAAACCAGAGTACTCTGAGAAAACCTGTGCAAGCATTAAAACTTCACATGGAAAACACATGAGCCTGGGATTAGAACCCAGGACCTTCTTGCTGAGAGGTGTACGTATTAACCACTACTACACCACTATGTGGCCCTGTTCGGTAATTTTCTGAATAGTAAATATTTCATGATGAGATTGAGCCGAAGAATTTACCAAAAGGGTGCTGGTGTTGTTCGGGACACTGACAAGTATTTTTTCTCCACACTGAGCATTCACAGATCACATTTTCACACACACACCAAATACAGTGGTGTATACATCTTTCTTTTCCTACCAGTGGATGTCATAGTATAAATTCTCCTTCTCCATCTGCAGCAGATCATAACCAAGACCACGTCTATTTCCAGACCAGTCACTGTATCCAAATGTAACTTCTCCATTCATTGTTTCACCACAGCTTTATATCCATCCTTCCTAGACTTTGGAGCACGATAAAGGAAATTTGTTCTCATTCAGTTAGAAGAGCATGAGTAAGGTCACAGATGTTGTGTGAAGAGACCTGATGTGCTTTTAATGCTCCAGTTCATTTTAAAGGTGTTTAATGTCATTTGGGACAAGCCACCTTGCCAAATTATATCTTCATGGACTTTGCATTGTGCACAGTGATGATACAATGCGGGAAAGGGTTTGGGTTTCAAATGCCATTGTAAGGAAGCTGCACTGTTACAGCATACAAAGATTTCTTATACAAATACAGTCGGCCCTCTACTTACGAAATTAATCCGTTCCAGTGCCTTTTTCATAAACTGGAGTTTTCGTAAGTAGAGGTGCATTTTACATATAAAACGCGTAATTTGTTCCAAGGCTCCCAAGACTACCCCATAAACCCTTTAAAAATGAAAAAAGTACACCAATTTTGTATGAAATATGTATGAAGTATGTGTTAAAAGTAAAAGAAAATTATTTACCTTTTTGAAAATCTCTCAAACCACCCATGCAACACTTTAAAGTCCAGGGGTTACTGGTCTGAAGAACCCTTACCCCCACCTCCAACCTCCTTCACGAGGTCCTTAAATATGGCGGTTGCTTTTTCCGAAAAAATCGCCTCCGTCACTGTATCTCCGCTTTTAAGATCTCCTTCTGCTTCAATATCGTCCCGATGGTAGAGGGATTTCGGCCATACTCCTTTGCGATTTTGCTCAACCGCATCCCACTTTCGTATTTTTTTATTATCTCCTGCTTCACTTCGATTGATAATGGAGCCCGCTTCTTCTTTTCTGTGTCACCAGGAATCACTTTCTTGTGGTCCATGATGGATAACGAAATATAACGCTGCAATGATCAATCTCAAAAAAAAAAAAAATCATGAGCCAACAGTCCTGTTCAACTCTCCTTCACGCATTTGACAAACAGAAAGTATGGGTACAGGAAGTATGGGTACAGTTCAGCTCCCTCCTGGCCAATAGTAGGCCAGAGGGGCGGGATGTTTGAATGGCAGGTTTGGCACTTTTCATAAAAAGAGGTTGTTTTCGTAAAAAGAGGACGAAAATTTAGGAAAATGTTTTTCGTAACCTGGATTTTTCGTGTTCAGAGGTTTTCGTAAGTAGAGGGCTGACTGTACCTGCTTTTAAGTCTGTGGCAACAGTTTGCGGAAGAATCACACTGAGGTGTGAAGGTCACGTGCCTACAAACGTTTGACCATATTGCATATCAATCTATCCATTGTTCATCAGTCTATTATCCATTTATTGAAGCAACTATAAATCTATCAATTCATTTAGCATTTATCTGTCTATTTATCTCGGTCTGTCTATCTAGCTATCTACAATGCATTTTTTTTAATATGTCTTTGTTATTATGCTCTTTTATCACCTATTAACATGCGTGAATGCTTCCATATTCAGGCTGTGACTTCAGTGCCCATCATTATGTTCTGAGTGGTGTTTAGTAACAGATAGGATATGACGGATATAAATTTCTGAACACAGGAACCTCTCTCTCGCTGATCCATTGCTGCTGCTGCTGCTGCTGCAGATGAGCATAACATGTGAAATGACACAAGCCAGACACCACCCCCAACACCTTGGCCCCTCCACCTTAAAAAAATAATTCCCCCCAGATCCTGACGCCAGGTTTGTCTGCATCTACATCAAACGTACAATATGTAAACCTCACCACTGCCTTTTATGTACCAGTATCCTTTTATGGGTTGAGCCTTGACACCATACATTACAGCCAAGGGAAGGAGAACCTTAATGTTTTAGGGCTCAGATAGAACAGCTTACCCACTTTATATTAGGAGGATCTATGTGCTGAGCGTGCGTGTATGTGTATCACTGATCTGACATTTCAATAAGTATCACGGACACATTACACAAAGAACTAATGTACGTAATTTACTGCATTAGTCAACTTTACCCAATTTCAAGTAAGTCATAAAAAACTTGATTAATAAACCCTTAAGACGACAAAAACTTTTCTGCCCCGTTTCATTTTATTTAATCCTCAAGGTCTTTGAGGAGCGTAGGCTTCAATAGTACTTTGCCATCGTGTCCTGTTTTGGGCTGTCCTCTTGGCTTCTGTCTGTGTGAGGCCCACAATCTTAAGCTCCTCCTCAACCAATTGCCATTTTAGGGTGGCCTGCCTACTCTTTCCCTGTGTGTTCCACCGAAGTGCATGGTGAGTGATATCTTCTGGTCGTTTCCTCAGGGTGTGGCTGACCCATCGCCATTTTCTGCGGGCTACTTGGATGCTGATCGTTTTTTCGTTTGTTTGCCCCATAGCTCCTTGTTGCTGATTGTTTTAGGCCATTATATGCCCAAGTTTGTATGCAGGCATCGGTTGACAAAGTTCTGGAGTTTATTGGATGCGGATGTGGTCACCTTCCATGTTTCAGAACCATGCATCTTGACGACCTTGACACTACTGGTGAAAATCTTAAACTTGGTCTTGGTCAAGAAGGTCCTAGCGTTCCACACTGGTCTAAGGAAGTTGAAGACTGCTGCAGCTTTGCCTATCTTAGTATTTAAGTATTCGTCAGTATCACCCTGGGTGGATATCATACTGCCCAAATAGACAAATCTGTCTACCTCCTTCAGGGTTTCCCCCCACAAAGTTTGATGGTCTGCTTCTGTTTACTGTTGATCTTCATCAGTTCTGTTTTACCAGAGTGAATGCTAAGTCCCACTTTTGCAGCAACTTCAGCCAGTCTGTCCGTTTTTGCCCGCATGTGTACATTCCTGTGAGTCATGATGCACAGGTCATCTGCAAAGTCAAGATTCTGAAGGAAACTTGTCCTTGACCATTGGATGTGACATTAATCTTGCTTTACAATTTCCCACATAACCCAATCAATCACTATGAGGACGATCATTGGTGACAGAAGGCAGCCATATCTAATCCCGGTCTTGATATTATAGGTTTCTGTGAGTTTTACATTTTGTTGATAACTTGGCAGGATGCATCTTCGTAGAGTCTCTGGATAAGGTTGCAGAACACCAGTGGGATGCCATAGTGTTGTAGTAGTCTCCAGACAGTATAGCAATCAACACTGTTGAAAGCCTTTTCGAAGTCTATGAAATTCAAGTACTGGGATGCTTGCCACTCAATATTCAGTGATAATCCTCAGCGTAGCTATTGGTCAGTACAAGACTTTCCTTTCCTGAAACCAGCCTGTTTGGGACGTAACTTTTCATCTATTGCCTCTTGTAGTCTTTTGAGGATGGTCCGAGTTCAGACTTTGCTGGGTATGGACAGCAACATGATTCCATGCCAGTTCCTGCACTGCCCTGTTTCCACTCTTTGGGAGTTTGCAGATGTACCCATTCTTGCAATCTGTTGAAATATGGCCTGTCTTCCAAACTTTGCAGAGGAGAGGGTACAGCATCTCTGTTGTTGTAATAGGATCTGCTTTTAGTGCTTTTGGTGGGATGCCATCTGGTCCAGCAGCCTTTCCCTCTTTCAGTTGTTTCAATGGGTTTTAGATCTCTGTTTTGGTAGATCGGTTCATTTTTACCTGGAGCATACATTCTTCGGGAGCCACTTCTACGGCTTCTTTCGCCAAGCTTTCATGGAAGTTATGCTCGTCTCTCCTGGCAGTCTTTTTTACCTCTTTGTTCAGGTTGTTGTAACAGGTTTGAAGGTTCTTCCTCTGCTTGTCATCGGTGCAATGGATGGTATCCTGTTTGAGGCCTTTCCTTCGCTCGATCAGGTTCCAGGTGTCTGGTGTCAACCATTCTTTTTGTTGTCTCTCCCATGTACCAAGAATTTTTGTACAGGTTTCTTTCCACACCTCTTTCAGTTGGATCCAATGCTCTTCTACTGGCATCTCTTCATCTGGTGTCTCAAGTGCAATGAATTTGTTCCTAGGGTAACAGCAAAGGCTTCCTTGGCCTCTCTTGTTCTGAGCTTTTGGGTGTTGAATTTAAGATGGGGTTTATAACATGAATCCCTGAATACAGTACCTGTAGTTTGATCATGGTGTTTACTAGTAGGTGGTGATCTGATGCCACATCAGCTTCCCTTTTCCCCCAAACATCTAATAGACTTCCTTTCCACTTCTTTGTAACGGCAATGTGGTGAACTCTTCACCATTTTCATTCATACATCCAGGATAATGGGGGTTTATGATGAGTTCCTTTCCTAGCTTTGCATTCACGTCCCCATGACAACCTTGATTTCTCTCTTTGCAGTTTGGTCAAGTACACCTTGACGCTTCTCATAAAAGTGTTCCTTCACCTCGTCCTTCGCAGCAATGGTAGGTGCATAGCACTGGATGATGGTAGTTTTTTCTGTCTTGAAGATTATGAAAATTTATAATTAAAGCTTTATATCTGACTGTTATATAGCACTAACACTGGAGACCGATTTCATGAATATTAATATAGTGAATTTGCATGTTCTCCACATGTTTCCATGGGTTTCATTCCACAGTCCAAAGACATGAACATTAAGCTAATTAGCTGTTCCAAATTGCCCTAGGTGTGAGTATGAATAGTGGTGAATGTTTTGCCCTGCAAAGGATATTTATCCATTAGATAGACTGCAGCCTCCCCATGACCCTAATAAAGGATAAAGCAGTTTGGCATATGAAAAAAAAAAATTGATTGTGCTGCTCTTATATTGCTAAGTTTAATATACCATAAAGTTACCCTCTGGATTTCACTTGGGGTTTCCTGCCTCTAGTTTTCTGATCAATCTGCCCATTGTGGGGGCTTCATGTTTTCTAGTCTACAGAGACACTTGATAAAATTGAGTCGAAAGTGCAGTTAAAATAAAGGGGATGAAACAAGTCCACTTCTTCTTTCATTACTCATCACTCATCATGAGATTCGTGTAGGCACATGGCTGTCACATTAAACCGAAGATGTGATACAACATGCTACAACAGTGTGTGAAGCATGAGAAGTGTACTGATGGTTAACACCACAATAATGTACAAAATAGCTTCGCAGAAGGCAAATATGGTTAAAAAAAAAAAAAAAAAAGCCAATTTGTGACAAGGGGTCAAAAAATATAGTTTTGCATATGTTTATGATTTCTATTCCTCGGAAGCCAATGTATTGGAGCTTCTGAAAATGAAATCCGATTGCTAAGATTTGATTTTTTTTTTTTAGTTGGTTACATCTGTAGCACAAGTATATTCCATCGCCTATTTTTTTATCTTCAGGATTTTGTTAAAAATAGCATCTATAATTCTGCTTTTAAACTGTATATATGTCAATACTTTTGCATTGACTAAAAGAACAATTTAACAATTATTTTTCAACACGATATTCAATTTCATTTATTTGTTTTACTCGAAAAAAGTCAACTTTTAATTATAATAACAATTATGATGTAATTGTTAAATAATTACTTGTTCCGCAACAAACTAATAAAAATCTAATGTGCCATTGCCTTTGTTAGCTAAAGTGATCCAAGTGCTACCAAAACATATTGGCAAGTATTGCAAGAACGCCTGTATTTTGTTTATTCTTGGGTATATTTCAAAACATTTAAAAAATATTGATATAGAAAAGTCTTTAAAAAAACTTCAATAAATATCCACATACACCAAGAAACAAAAAGTTTTCACAGCAACATTTTGTTTGAGGTATTTTAAGCAATAAAAATTAATCCATTCATTAATTTTCTGAACCACTTAATACTAATTAGGCTCACGGATAGGCTGACGCCCGTTTCAGCCGACTCAAGGCGGGGGCAGAGTACACTCCGTACAGCTCAGAAACACCCCGATGACTATATGCAGATACTGTACTCTTGTTGAAAGCCATCAATTGTTGTTTTACTTGAATCTCTCAGCGTAGACAGTGAGAGACATGGTCAAGCCTTTGAAAACCCAGTTAGCTGCATTTCGGGGCAGTGAGAACCCTGTTACCCTTGGGATCAGTAATCCAGCACCCTACCACCAGGCCACTCCCCCATTATTATTATTATTATTATTATTATTATTATTATTATTATTATTATTATGTCTTTTCACTATAAATATATTTCTAATGCCTTTGTATTGATATAATTTGTTGTAATTCAGCATTAAACAAGCAGAAAAGCAGGAAAAAAATAATATTAACAATAAACAAGAAATAATTTGTAAAGAAAAAACTAAATAAAAGCCAAAACCCCAGCAAAGAATCAGGAATGAATGTAGTTTCTACCTCTTTTAAAAGACCATCGTTTTATCCAGAACTTGGAAAAGGACGGCCAGGAATGGTTGAGAAAAGAATCAGCCATCGAGAATACGTTCATCCATTAAACAGAGAAAGAAAAACACAAACATGCAACAGAATCGAGAGTCTTGTGAAGTTTTCTCAACAGCTGAACTGAGGAGGACAGGCTGGGGGGGAGGGGGGAGGGACAGAGGCAGGGAACGATAGGAGGATCAAGGGAATAGAGAGAATGATAGAGAAAGAAATACAGCTAAGGATGTGTAGAGAGATTGAGGCAGAGTGAAACAGAAAAGCAGAGATAAGTGAAACAGGAAGAAGGAAAGAAACAAAGGAGACCAAGACAGAGAGAGAGAGAGACAGAGAGAGCGAGCGAGAGAGAGAGAGAGAGAGAGAGAGGGATGGCGAGTTTTTGGAGGATATATGAACAAATAGAACATAGAGGGCAGTGGTGGCCTGCGCTGGATCGCTGATCCTCGGGCTGGGGGTTCGAGTCCCACTCTCCACAAGGTTGTCACTGTCCCCCCCCCCCAGTGCAGCTAACTGGGTTATCAAAGGCCGTCCATGTCTCTCACTGTCTATGGTGAGAGGTTCATGTAAAAGAACCATTGCTGACTTTCGTAAAGAGTCGCTGCACAGCCGTCAGCGTGTTTCTGCCCCTTGTTGAGGGTTGTGTCAGGAAGGGCATCCGACGTAAAAACCTCTGCCAAATCAAATATGCGAATCATTAATATGACCTCCATGAAGATGGAGGCAGATGATTCCCTGTGGCGACCCCTGAAGAAGGGAACAGCCGAAAGGAAAAGAAGATGATGAATGAATAGGACCTGGAGCAGAAGAAGAGAAGGTTCTGGTCTCTAGCTGACAGAAAGAAGACGGGATAAAGAAATTCTGTGAAAACAGATTTGGACTGAAATGTGGGACTCATCACTTGTCATCTCTCAACACCTTAGTACTGGCCAAGATGGTATCGTGAAGAGAAACTATGGCAACTTGTTATATGCTAACGAGTAACTTGTGTTTACTTTAGGGAATTCTGTCCTGAATATTTATGTAATAAGTCGAATGTTGTACTGTGAAGTCATTAATCATGAAATTAACACATTCAGAGTAATACAAGATCTTTCTAACAGGATTTATTCACAGTGATGACCGTCTTAAATCCATTATTCCTGATGTAATACTAAGGCACATTAACAACAAAAACAAAACCTACCCACTAAATGAATTATCTAATTTATAAATCTTACAAACAGGTATTGCTCTTATTATTATTATTATTATTATTATTATTATCATTATTCCCTTTTTATCCCCATTCTGGTGTGCAAGAACATTACCATACAATCTCTATCAGGGACAGGTCAAAACTACAGCCAGGCTAGTCCACCAGCCACACCCTCTTCTCCCACAATCAAATGCGGCTTTGTAATATGTACAGAATACGGTTTTGCATTATCTTGCTGAAATATCAAGCGCATCCCTGGAAATATATTGCCTTGATCATATGCATCTCCAAACTTTTAGTGTAATTTTGCTGCCACTATAGAAGTACAAGATACTTTTTGTACCAAATCACAAATACAATTGCCTCTTTACATCATCTGTTTCATTACTTATCACGAGGTCAGAGGTTCAAGCCCTACTACCAATGGTTTGTCACTGTTGTCCCCCAAATGCAGTTCATTTTCTGTAACCACTTAATCCTAATTAGGGTCGCAGAGAGGCTGGTGCCCATCCCAACCAACTCTGTGCAAGGGCAAAGTACATCCTAGACAGCTTGACAGGCCATCGCAGGGCACAAACACGCTGACGGCTTTGCAGCTACTCTTGTCAAAAGTCAGCAATGGTTCTTTTACATGAACCTCCCACCAGAGACAGTGAGAGACATGGCCGGCCTTTGATAACCCAATTAGCTGCACTGGGAGGACACTAACAACCTTGTGGAGAGTGGGACTCAAACCCCCAACCTTAGGATCAGCGATGCAGCACCATATACCACCAGGCCACCACTGCCCTCCCCAAATGCAGCTAATTAGGTTATCAAAGGCTGGCCATGTCTCTCACTGTCTTTGGTGGTAGGCATGTAAAATGAACCACCGCTGATTTTCGTCAAGAATAGACTGCATGGCTGACAGCATGTTTCTGCCCTGCGATGGCCAGGTGCTCATGGTGTATTCTGTCTTTGCCCAGAGTCGGCTGAGATGGGTGCCAATGAGAGGAATCATCCCTCCTAGCCAATGGGAGGCCAGTGGGGAGCGATGTCAATGGGAGAGCAGCTCGTGCATTGTTTGAATGGCACGTTTTAATGTTTGAATGGTGCGTTTCGTAAGGAGAACTTGTTTTGTATACCGAGACAAAAAATTTTGGAACATGTTTTTCGTAACCTGGATTTTTCGTTTGCTGGGACTATCGTAAGGTGAGGTACCACTGTATGTGGTATTTAGTAGCTCTCTCATGGCCTGCTTGCCCATTAACAAAATTGGCCTTCAATATACATGATACTGGAGAAATAGTCCATGACTTGGCTTTATGTTAATGACAGCAGTTCATGTAATTATCAGTCAATTACAAGTCATACATTCAAGAAGTTTAGACAGTGATCTCCACCACAGAATGGAAACCAAAAGAGAAACCAGGCTTAGGCTTCAATGTCGATAAACAACAAATGGAAGGTGCCGCATGTGGGAAAAACACTAACCTAAAAAGGAATTAAAAAAAACCCCTGTAAGCCCGTCAGACAGTCTGTTCATTCACAACACCGTCTGCTTAAACTCCTCACTTCCTTAATTCTTCTTGACGAGAAATGTGAAGTAATGGCTCAAAAGAAAAATAAATAAATAAACCAGCCTACAAAACCTTTCAGGAAATAGCTTTGTTTAAAAAATGAACAACTTTATGGTGCTAACAATAACTAAAGCATTGTTCCCAATAACAGAAGGTCTATGCGTGCTTCATTCCCCTGACACATTAGCAGTTTCCCAGCAATTACATTTTAGAGATTTTTAAAAAAAAAGAATCACATACATACTTTATGTTATGGAACATCCAAGAAACAATTTAGTTCCTGTCTATTTTACATGATGTGTGTTCGTAGTGCGTAGGCATAGTAGTTAGGGTGCTGGGCTCATGATCGGGAGGTTGTGTGTTCAAATCCCAGTTAGACCCCCACTGTGCTAAGACCCCTGGGTAAGGTCTCGACCACAAGTGTGCCTCTGTTCACCCAGCAGTATCAATGGGTACCAGTAAAAATATACTGGGAAGGTAACCTGCGATGGACTAGCGTCCCATCCAGGAGGAGCTGAACTCCTAGTCAGTTCACGCTATGGAAACCGGGGATAAGCACCGGCCTGATGAGCCACTAGGCTCGGCTGTAAAAAGCCCAACGGACTTTACCTAGTTTACATGATAGCAGATACAAACAGTTGTTCTGTCTCCAGCGTCTCATCTTTCACTGTCTTGAGCTTAACAAAACATGAAGTGCAGAAAAATAAACAACTGGCAACGCACAATTGCTCCATTCTCAAGACGTCAAAACTTACCAGTCCAACTTTACTGTATATCTATGTCTGATTGGTTCACAGTTCTCATGCAAGAGACTCCAAACTTAAAACGTGTCCTTGAAGAGAAATGTAACAATGATTAAAAAAAAAAAAATCTACATTATGCAACCACCCTGTGAGTTAATGTAGTTTTATATTTATGTTTACGGCGTGTGACAGATGCCTTTCTCCAAAGCAACTTACATTTATTATTATTTTTTTTGTACAATGGTGCAGATAAGGACTAAGAGCCTTGCTCAAGGGCCCAACAGTGGCAACTCAGTGGTGATACTAGGACTCAAATTCCTGACCTTGGGAGCAATAAGACAGAGCCTTAATCACGGTGTCCGAACTGCTCATAGCTATTCACTCATTTATTTTCTCGGTCGCTTAATCATAATTAGGGTTGCTGGGAGCCTGGCACTCATCAGCGGGCTCTGAGCGAGGGCGGGGTACACCCTGCACAGCTCACCAGGACATCACAAAGCAGAGCCAACACTCACACGGACACCTACGAGCGATTTACAACAGCCAATTAGCCTACTGCGCAGGCAGTGGTGGCCTGGTGGTAAAGGGCGCAATATCGCTGATCCTAAGGTTGGGGGTTCAAGTCCCACTCCCCACAAGGTTGTCACCTTCCCCCCAGTGCAGCTAACTGGGTTATCAAAGGCTGGCCATGTCTCTCGCTGTCTATGGTGAGAGGTTCATGTAAAAAAAAAAACATTGCTGACTTTTGTAAAGTGTAGCTGCAAAGCAATCAGCGTGTTTCTGCCTCTTGTGTTAGGAAGGAAATCCGACATAAAAACCTATGCCAAGTCGAATATGCGAATCATTAATATGACTTCCATGAAGATTGAGGCAGATGATTCGCTGTGGCAACCCCTGAAAGGGAACAGCCGAAAGGAAAAGAAAAATTAGCCTACTGTGCATGTTTTTGGACGGTGGGAGGAAACCGGAGTACCCAGAGGAAACCCATGCAAGCACGGGGACAACATGCAAAGTTCATTCCACCACCCTAGAGCCAGAACAGAGAGGAGTTTAGAGTAGATGCATTTTCCCCTTGTCCTGCAGTAGAGGGAGGGATCAGTCTCACAGTGCTCGGGGATCCGAGAGAATCTGAGAGAATGCAGCTCGCTGTATTTCCCTGATGACACTCTGAAGCGAAAGCAGTTTTCCTTTCATCAACTTTTATAAACTCATTTTTATATTTATTTGTATCATCAATCTTGTTAGTTCGATTGACCATTTAATGAGGTCATGCTTCATGTTCACATTAATATTTTTTGGGGTTTTTGCTCGACGTAGGTTTGTCTGCATACCAGACATATATTGTGTTTTTTTTATTCTGTGCAAGTCTGAATGGTGGTGTATGTGCCGCTTTTTCTGGGATTGAGGTCTGTTCATACAAATACTGTAAATATATATATATATATATATATATATATATATATATATGTATATATATATAATCTTTTCCTTTCGGCTTTTCCCTTCAGGGGTCGCCACAGCGAATCATCTGCCTCCATCTCACCCTATCCTTTGCATCTTCTTCTCTGACACCAACGACCTTCATGTCCTCCTTCACCACATCCATGATATATTATATATATATATATATATATATATATATATATATATATATATATATATTTAATATTGATGCCTGTCCTCAGGCAAGTCAGCGACACATAACAGCCAACCAGCATCAACTCAATGATATGACAGCTGATTTGTTTCAAATTATATCTAATGGCTCAGGACTGGTACCTTCAGCCTTCATACCACACACAAACCATGAGATATTCTAATCTTCAGTACAGTTTTATGTGCGTGAAGCAGACTCACTGTTATTTGCATAAACAGATAACCTCCACGAGAAACACTTCTTGTTTTTGCACACAAGATGTAAGATACTGTAGTCGAAAATATCTGGTCTGATTTACGACTATTAGACGGATGCATGAATTACAAGGAAATATTGGACATTTCATTACTTTAACAGTGCGCAGTGTAGTTTGTTTGTATTAAACTACCTTTTTAAACCATGACAGTATGAGCAACGTCATTAAAGAGACTAGAATTTTAATTGATGTCCATCTGCAGAGCTCATAATAACTAACAAACAAGCAAACAAACAAACCAGCCAAAAACTCACCGCTTTCATGGAGGTTCTCAGAAGAAAATGGACCTGGAAGGTGATGTGGAAGAAAAATAAAAGTATCTCCTCAGCAGGTTTGAGTAAACACGTTGTGTTGGTTACACACACTTTGAAGAATGAAGGCTTTAACCCACAATTCTCATTTGCTTCCTTCTTTTGTGTTCAAGCCCCCACCAAAAGAAAAACAGATAAACTCCTCCTCTAATCATCACACAGGTAAACAAAGTTCATCTGAATTGAATGCCATGATTCCAGAAAGATGCTGATACACATCAATGTTTTAAAAATAAGTTTCAGTGGAATTTTTCATTTCAGCTGTAAACATGGGAGTTTGTGTGGGCTTGCACAGACTAGCGAGAAGCAACTACTGAAACGATCCGAGAAATCAACTCGAAGTGTGTACTGTATATTACAGCTTCTGCAAGACAAAAAGGAAGTGAGCGGCTTTGCACTCGCTTTTCATTTCCATCTGCACCACACGATAACGTGTCCTACATCCGAACTCCATTTCAACACTTTCTTACAGGAAGATCGCTAACCGACTCCGTCTTTCGGAACTTTTTCCATCTTTGTGTCCATGTGTGTTAGTGAACATACAAGTTTAATAACCTGAAGTTCAGGTTTATTTGATGCCTTCATGCTGTGTTATTGTTTCTCTAGTACAAACTAATTCAGGGTTCCTGTGCAGCACAATAGAAAAGAGGTTTTGTTTTGTGGAGATAATGATCTCAGATCACAGTGATGCCACATCCACACAACCATCTGTGACCCTGGGATAGAAACGGGCATGCTCTCTGGGTAGGCGCGGCATACCCTCGAGGAAAAAAATGCAATTCCTATGGGTGTGAAGTCAACAAGACCAAATCAGGGACAAAGGGTTTTCTTCTGGTGCGCGCGTGCGTGTGTTTGAGATGTTTAATGCGTAGAAAGATTCTCAAGTATAATCATTCTTGAACGGTCAGTCGTTGATGTGCAACTGTTGTTTTTTTTTTGACATCCTTTGGAGAAATCAATAAAGTACGGTGTATAGTTTGATAAAAATTAAAACAGGTGGTACAGTTGAAAGATTCTTATTTTTTCAAACCTGAGCCTACTGTGAGCCTCACACACTGTATCACTGACTACATGAACTTCTGCGTGGACAGCACTGTGCCAACACGGAGGGTACGGTGCTTCTCCAACAACCACCCGTGGGTCACCCCTGAGCTTAAAGTCCTCCTGAACCAGAAAAAGACGGCTTTCATCTCGGGGGACAGAGAGGAGCAGAAGAAGGTTCAGCGTGAGCTCCAGTGGAGGATCAGGAGGGTCAAGAAGGACTATGGGAAGAAGATGGAGGAGAAGCTGGCTCAGAACAACGTGCGGGACGTCTGGAGAGGACTAAAGACCATGTCTGGATTTGGACAGAGTGTCAGAGGGACAGCTGATGGTGACCAGCGCTGGGCGGATGAATTAAACTGTTACTTCAACAGGTTTGAATCCCCCCCCCCATTCACATGTCTCCAGACCAGCAGACACCTCCCCCCTCCCCAGGCCAACTTCACTTGACTGCTACAGCCACATCCCCCTCCCTCTGCAGCCCACCCCAGCCCCCCCTCTCCCTCACATCAGACCAGGTGAGGAGACAGCTCAGGCGACTAAATCAGAGGAAATCTGAGGGACCAGATGGCATCAGTCCCAGGCTGCTGAGGACCTGCGCGGACCAGCTCTGTGAGGTCCTATGCCACCTGTACAATCTGAGCCTCAGCCTGGAGAAGGTTCCCGTCCTGTGGAAGACTTCCTGTGTGGTTCCGGTTCCCAAAACAGCCAAGCGAAGGAACCAGCCCACTACAGACCTGTCGCCCTGACCTCCCACCTCATGAAGACCATGGAAAGGCTCTTCTTCGAACACCTCCGCTCTATGGTGAGCCCCACCCTAGACCCGCTGCAGTTTGCCTACAGGCCCAACATCGGGGTAGAAGACGCCGTCATCTACCTTCTGCAGCGGGCACTCACCCACCTGGAGATCGCTGGCAGCGCTGTGAGGGTCATGTTCTTTGACTTCTCCAGCGCCTTCAACACCATCAGGCCAGCGCTTCTGCGGGGGAAGCTGGAGGACGTGGGAGTGGACGGGCATCTTGCTGCCTGGATTATCGACTACCTCACCGACCATCCACAGTACGTGCGGCTGCGCGGCTGTAAGTCAAAGGAGGCAGTCTGCAGCACAGGGGCACCGCAGGGCACCGTCCTCTCACCCTTCCTTTTCAACATTTATACCTCGGACTTCATCTATAGCACAGACAGCTGCCACCTCCAGAAGTTCTCGGACGACTCCGCCATCGTGGGCCGTGTGTCAGAGGGGAACGAGCTGGAGTACCGGTCGGTCATCGTTGACTTCGTGGACTGGTGTGAGCGCAACCACCTGTGCTTGAACACTAGGAAGACGAAGGAGATGGTGGTCGACTTCAGGAGAAGCACTCTAACACACACACACACACACTCACTCACTGGTGAACATCCAGGGACAGTGGACAGTTTCAAGTACCTGGGCGTTCACCTTAACAATAAACTGGACTGGTCCCACAACACCAACGCCCTGTACAAGAAGGGCCAGAGTCGCCTCCACCTTCTGAGGAGACTCAGGTCCCTCGGAGTATGCAGACCTCTGCTCAGGACATTTTATGACTCTGTGGTAGCCTCTACAATCCTCTATGCTGCCATCTGCTGGGCCCCAGGCAGCACAGAGCGGGACAGAAAGAGACTGAACAAGCTGGTCAGGAGGGCCAGCTCTGTCCTCGGCTGTCCACTGGACTCTGTGGAGGAGGTGAGTGAGAGGAGGATGGTAGCAAAGCTCACATACATCATGAACAACAGCTCTCACCCACTGCACCAGACTGTAGAGGAGCTGAGTAGCTCCTTCAGTGGATGACTGAGACATCCTCAGTGCAGGAAGGAGCGCTACCGCAGGTCGTTCATTCCCACCGCTGTCAGACTGTACAACGCCACTTTGTAACTGTCTGTGAAAATACCGGTTATGTGCAATAAAAACCCCGCGCACTTTAATCAACCACATCTACCCCACTGACTGTCAACCATATCAACCCATCTACTCTGCACTCAGATACATATACACTTTAATATAGGCCAGTCTATAAAGTTGTTCTTTTCTTTTTTTTATTGTATATTACTTTATACTATTTATGTATCTATTTATTTATTTACTTATATAATATATATGTGTATGTATGTATGTATATGTATTATTGTATATGTCTCTATTTTGCACCCCCTACTGATGGTACCTCGAGAGCCTGTAACAGTGAATTTCTCCATTGTGAGATTAATAAAGCTGTATCTATCTATCTATCTATCTATCTATCTATCTACTGGCTGAACACAGCTGGACCTGATCCTAGTTTCTGTAGCATTAAGCAACTCCTGCTGGATAGGACCCGAATCTATCACAGGTTACCTTCGCAATATTTCTCCTGGAATCCATTTATACTGCTGGGTGGATTGAGGAACACTTGGTCGAGACCTTACCCAGTACTCAAACCACTATAGAACGGGCCCCAGTTGGAAGATGGCGTGGTGGCATGGTGAAGGTTTACTGAACGGTGACACATTGGTGTACAGTGATCCCCCGCTACTTCCTGCTTCAGTGCATCACGGATTTTTTCAAAAATATTCATCGAAAAATAAAAAAATAAGAAAAAATAGGGGAAAAGTTGAGGAAAATTCCACAAAATGAGGCCAATTATACAAACAAACAAACAAACAAAAAAAACAAAAAACCATACAAGACTACTTACATTTTTATGTGAGGTGCGCATCTGTCTGTATTGTGTGTATATTTTATTTACATACTATGCATTATTTTTGAATGTTTGTTATTATAAGAATTTATAGCGTTGAATATGTATTTACTGATATTATATACACATATACATGTACAGTACGTATACGTCAGTCGGGGGCAATCCTACTTCGTGGAAATCGGTGGTCGCGGGGGGGTGTGGGGGGTCTCGGTCCCCATTAACTGCAGAAAGCGAGGGATCCCTGTATTCTGTTTCAGTCCGGTATTACTTCCAATTCACTTTTTTGTTGTTGTTGTTATCGTGTGTATTTTTACTCAACCAGTGTATGAACTTTCAGACGGGCGTCGGTCATTATAGCTCCAGCTCTGAAATTGGAATGAGATCATATTTTGTGAGTTCTCAGATAAGGAAAATAGAAGAAAATGGAAGCAAAGGGAAAGAAAAGGAAAGGAACGGATGGTCTACACACTTTCTTCCGAAGCTGGAAATCTGTCTCTACAGCTAGAAGCATTTTTCTCCAATAGGTTTTTTTTTTTTATTCATAATATTTTATATAAACAGTTAATTGTTGAATAATTTACACACAGCAAAATTTATTTTCATATCATTCATAGCATTTTTCTGTACAAATCACTGCTTGGCTCTTCTTGAGGAAAAAAAACAAGAAGAAAAGTTATCAAGCGGGACCTTCAGCTGATCATGGCACGTTTTGATCCGATACAGTTGGTTTTGTCATGGAGTTTGTGATTGTGGTTTTCTATACACACACACACACACACACACACAGGAGTGTGTAAGTAATGCAAGGTTGATGGCACAACTGAGGCTTCGTACTGTGGTGTTGTGTGTGTTTTTGTGTGTGTGTGTGTGTGTGTGTGTGTGTGTGCTTTCACTCGACACCATTCCACATGTGTCACGGAGAAATGACGAGAATAAAGGATGAAAGAGGCTGATGAAAAGATGATGTTGAGACGATAGTGAGGTGGAAAGGAGGATTAGAGGCCAGAAAATTTGGACTTTGGTTGAAATTGATTCAAAATCTGTATTTGGGATCAAGTCATTTTAAATTAACCTAAAGAGTTTTGTTTCTTTTCATAGAGCTAGAAGTCTAACAATTAATTAAATTAACTACTAACAAGTAATGAAAGTTTCACCCAGAATGTTTTGAATCAAAACAAACCCAGATTTTCTCATAAGCTTAAGTTTTATTGTTAAGCTCTATAACACTTAAATCTCAGGTTGTTGATACAATGCAATGCTGAGGCATTATTTATACTTCTGCGTGTATCAACAGTCGAGTCGGAACACTGACCATCTTAACCTTTGCTTTGATAAGTAGAGAATTCTGCAATTAAAGTTAATGTTTTCCCATTTATTTTTTTCTTTCTGCTTCTTTTGTCATTCTTTGTGTTTTGTTAACTGGGGGAAAAAAAAAAAAAAAAAAAAAAAAAAAAAGTAGATACCGCCCAACTGCTTCGCTGGACATTATATGCCATGATATAAAAATATGCCGTTGTGTGCAGGTAAAGCATTGATTTTAATGTGGAACTTTTTGGTACATTTCCATCTAACTTTAGTGGGTGGCACGCAAATGGTGAAGCTTCATCAATCATGCTTTAAAAAAAAAAGATGGCTGCCATGTTAATATTCCAGTGTTCTGCTACACAAAGTTTAGCTCACGTTAATATTTTACACTAAATGTTTTGGGTGAAATGCATTACTTGTTAGTGACATCAGCCTCTTCGACGAAGGCAGTGAATTCCTATTTTCATATAAATTTTAATTCTTCTCATTGAATCCTCACTTCAAACCTATTATACATTTCAGGTAAAATGCGAGCTTGAAGAACCTCCAGAAACCTTGTTCAGTTTTCACAGCTCAACAGAGAGAATTTCATATCATACAAAGCACATAAACAAACATACGTACACCAAAGGTGATCTCTGTGATATAAAATGCTAAGAAACAGATAGCGATGATTTCAAGGATGGCAAACAAGCAGCTGTACATGAAACTGAGAAACATCCAGAACGCGGGGACTGAAAAGACGTCCCACTTTTTCTTTTTTTTTCCCTCTCAAAAAAGACTATATACACAGTTAATGCAAATTTCATTTCATAATGTACAAGTATAGCAAAAACGTTTACAGTCAGAAAAGTAGTTAGAATTTTTGCCCCTCCCTGTTTTTTTTTTTTTTTTTGGCTAAAAAAATAGAAATGAACATCTCTAATAATGTAATACTCCCCCCCCCCCTTTTAGAACAATAAAATACATACAATGCCTTGTTTTCAACCTGTCACACTGCCAGCTTGTCTTCTTTATATATATATATATATATTAAAAAAAAAAACAAAAAAAACACACACACAAAAAAAAAAAAAAAAAAAAAAAAATCAAGAGTTAAAATTAAGTGCTGTGTGTTTGTGGGGAATCTGCTGCTATCTACTGTCTCACTTACTTTTCCATCAGGTTTATATTAAAAATAATTGGTACTATTCCATAATGTGTGCTCCTATACCTGTCATTTCTGCACCAGGATCTTATTCCAGGGACGAAGTGAAGGTTGACGGGGAAACGATCATTTGATTTGCTGAGTTAAAGCAAAAACAAGCCACAGCAATTCTAAG
This sequence comes from Plotosus lineatus, assembly GCA_024760905.1. NCBI lineage: Eukaryota > Metazoa > Chordata > Actinopteri > Siluriformes > Plotosidae > Plotosus > Plotosus lineatus. Next base: position 35,079,430 of record CM045737.1, on the reverse strand, counting down.
CAGAGACGAGTTCAGCTTTAAAAACAGAACACAGGGGGGAGAAAGAAAACATGAACATCTTTCACATATATCCATACAGTAATATTGAGCCAAGCTGAAGAAAGGGGGGGGGGGGTGTTGAGGGAGGGGAGAACAACCCCTGAACAAAACAAAAATGTTTAACCCATTAAAAGTTTGCCTTTCTCTCAGACTCTACATTTAAAAACCCAAACGCTGTGGGTTAATACTCCGAGAAGTGTTCCAAACAAGGCTCTTCCCTCCGTCTGAGACAAACAATCCAAGTCCAGGGGAGTCCGTTGGCTGGGTTTGGTTGAAGTCTGTGCAAGGCACTGTGGGTAACTGCCTTTAGGCTACAGGTTCACTAGAATCCGCCAGAAAAAATAAAAAAAAAGTGTGTGACGAACTTCTAGCACGATCAAGAGGCCGAGGGAGTGAGCGGAGCCTCCCATGCTTGAGCCTTCCTGAGAATTCATCTTAAGCCGAGATATTGTTTAAAGAAAAGAAAAATAATGAAACATGAAAAGAACATTTTTTTTTTTTTTTTGGCACACAGGATTGTCCTAGAAGAGCTAACCCATGCACAAGGGGCGGCGTGAAGTGTCCATGTCCCCCAAACCCACAAACAATGCTAGCAATAACTCTCCATTTTCACAGTAAGGAAAAATACATGGATGAAACAACAGACAAAAACATTAAACAGGAAACACATTCAGTTCACACAAGGGAACCATTTCCATCAGGACAGAAAGGGAGTTCAGGTTGTGTACACACAAAGAAATTATTAGACAATAAACCAAGAAAAAGCTTATACTGGATTTCTCAGTGTGTCCTGGGACACTTTTCTTTAATCACTTACCGCCACACACACGTGTGTATATATTTATTTGTGTGTATGTGTGTGTGTGTGTATATATATATATATATATATATATATATATATATATATATATATATATATATATATATAGAGTTTGATGTATGAATAAAATGACTGCTTATTGTTTGTGGTTGTTGCATTGAATGAAAATTGTTCTTATTTCACCTAAAAAAAAAATCTCCAGCTCTTTCCAACCCTTTCTATTCATCTCTTTATGAAGTTGGGTATATGTGATTACTACAGAGAAAACATTTCTACACATTTCCATTCAGTGAGAAAAGAACAGAAGTCTTTTTACTCCAAATGATACCTTCTCATAGCCGTCTAAAGGCAGCCGTGACACTGGAAGAGTAAAGATGTTAAAATAATACAAACGTGTGCGACATTCCCACGCAATATGTTTCTCTATTCCTATGTTTTAATTATAAAACATTCTGATTGAATATGAACCACTTAATCATGCCCTACAAAGTACATTTTCAATAAATGTTTCGAGGAATTTAATACCTTCCTTTATCCTACATTCACACAAAGAAGTGATGAAGCAGCGCATGATGTCGGAAAGCAAGAAACCAGTTGGATTGAACAATTTCTCGGATCAAAAGTAACGCAGTGGCTGGACTGAACTTTATTCAGTTCCCTACTCACAATACCAGTTCCTGGCTACAATTAGTTCCCATTTTGTTAAAAAAGAAGGGGGGGGTGGTGAAAGGAGAAGAACCGTATTGTCATATACCTGGTTATGTACACACCGTGTTATTAAACCTACTTTATATATATATATATATATATATATATATATATATATATATATATATATATATATATATAAAAAATTTTTTTAAAAAGGACTTGGCAGAGATCCCTCGTGATCCTGAGAAATCTACGTAGCAAATACAGTTTACAGTGTAAACAGATGTTCTGTTCTTTACTCAGTGTACAGAAACCCGATTAAAATGTTGATCAGCAGTAATCACACTTCAACCACAGATTCACTTCAAAAGGGGGCGCTCAAACTAAAGTGTACTCTCTTCTAGGACCCCTGTCTTACAGCAACAGGTTCTTTTAGAAATTACAAACGTGAACAATTGCAGAATGAGTGAAGATGAACTTTGACTGTCCCGGTGAGAATATAACTTTATTTACATTTCAATTCGGTCCCATTTCAGTGGCTTCATCTATGAAATCTACTGTGATGTGAACACGTGAACAACCTTTGTTTTCTTTTCCTTTTTTTAAGGGGGTGGGGCTTGTGGCAGATAAACTAATTTAAAGAAAAGTTAGACAGAAAGAAAGGGCGAGAGAGAGAGAGAGAGAGAGAGAGAGAGAGAGAGAGAGAGACAGACATCTGCCGCTTAACTATATTCTATAAATTACTGAGGTAGACTGTGTCCAAACTATTAAAAATAGAATAAATTCTCAACTAAGCATTACTGAACCAAGTCTGACTATTCATCCGTAATACCTGCTTTTCTCTATTTATCTGAACTCAAGATGCACCCTGGGTAAGATATAATAAAAATAAATATATTAGAGAGATAGGTCACGTTTCAGAAAAATCCACAAGAGCTTTATGATAATAGTCTATAGAATGCAGCGAGGAATTTAAATGATTTCTTATGAACATATTAAATCATTTTAGACTTGAGGATAAAAAATAGCATAAAATATCCTAAAATCCATATTCTTAATGCCGCGACTAAGCTTAGCATTTTTGAAAGCAAATAAGAAGGCCAACGGTAGTGATGACTGAGGTTTAATAACGCTGTGCTAGCATCCGTTAGCCATATTAGCATTTCTGGAAGTTACTGTTTCATGAGTAGCAACTGTAACGCTAATACCAGCTTCGAGTTTTATGCTCTGCTTGACTCGGTGAATGTTTCTAGAAGACAGAAAGGCATACATTTCAAACAATAATGCTGACTGACTGACTTATGTTTCACGATTTGCTCACATCACTATTTAATTATTAATGACTATCAAAAAATTGTGTTAGTTCAGACTTGAGGGATTAATGCTCTACTTATTGTTGGTTGTGGTAGCATTTGAATTTGATAGTCCACTAGTTTCTCTTTATGTATCTGGCTATTTCTGTACGTTACAAGTTGCCCTGCTAATTTGTTAGACAATGGAATTTTGAGGAAGTTAAAAGGGGACCAAAAAGACACATAAATAAAAATAAAAAATAAAAAAAAATCGAATCTACCTTCTGGTTAATCTACCATTTTTTCTCACCCATGTTAGCATTAATGGAACTTAGAAGAATGAACGCTAATGCTAAATTATAATTGTACATCCATTTATCACTGGCCCTGTTAACCATTCCTTTATGTTTATTCTTCCTGTATCACCTACTTAACCACCACAAGTAAAGACATCCACCAAAACAGATGCTATAAACACATTTTTAAATAACTCTGAACAGCATGACAACATCTCCTGAATTCAAACAAAAAGCATCTCTTTCCATGCATCTCGTCTCTTTCCCAATTTCGAGATAAATTTATATCGTCTCGTCAACTTGAACTATGGTGAGGTGACAGCACTTTTTCTATCGTCTTCCACACTTCCTTTTATTTTTTGCACAATGACAAATAAAAAAAATCCTCAACGGTTTTTCCAACACATTATGTGACATCGTAGTTCCCTTGAGAAATCTGGGAAGCTCATTGGAATGTCTTGATGTCTGCCGAATGATTTAACCAAACCTCACACTTAACATCCAGCCTCATGAACCAACACACAGTCCCCAGCATTGTTATCACACCGGCAAGCGTTATTAGTACCTACACACCTAAGCACTGAGCAAAATTTGCCTGAGGTAATCAGTTGGCATTTGGATGAAGTGAAAATAATAAACAATTACATGAACATGGTATACTCAACTGTTCGGGACGTGGCTTCAGTCACTGTGGCGAGTAGCTTGGCTGCTAAACGTTGAGCTAATTAGTAATTTATCCTGAAGCGTTTTATACCTCAGGTGGTGGACTATTTAGCAATTTTGGATGTCGTGCTCTTTCAATGCTGCCATCTTAAGCTGCTGTTCTTTCAGTATATTGAACGGAACAGTGTTTGTTCAGAAACTTATCATGGTTTCTTACAGAGATGTTCCGAAAATATTGTTGAAACCTCAAAGTTTCACCATACACTGAACACTAAGCTAAATCCTAAAACATAGCGAGTCACAAACTAACCAACGACACAAATAGATATTGGCTAAAACCAGGGTTACATTTTGTACAATCTGATGTCTCACCGTCTCTCCTGCTTTATTTAGCGCCCCCTACAGGTTACGTTAATTATGATAGGCATTTTCCTGTGTGAGTGTTGAGTAGTGTGTGATTCTGTTTAATGGGTGAGTGAATGTTTTAAATAAAAAAAAAAAAAAAACAACAAAAAAAAAACACTCATTATTGAAAAATATATCTGTTGACATAAAAAAAATGAACTATGTACAAAATGTTCAATGTTGCCTCTGTTATATAATATTGACCTCCCATCAATATTCTATATATTGTATATATTATATATTTATATCCATTAGATATCAAAGCAGCAGCTTTTTGGTCAGTCTTGAGGAAACACCCCTGTCCAATCCTTAACTGTTTTAAATATCCTTCAGTCAAAAAAAAAAAAAAAGATGCAAGCAAAAACTATGAAAGAGGAAGAAAAAGACAATAAATTAAAAATTCATTCACCAAATACCAGAGTAGATTGGCGAAAAGGATCAAGGATCCTCCAGAGATAAAATCCTCCTTTGCACAAAGTTGTTTGTTTTTTTAAATTGTCTGTGTCAGCCCTCGCTCATCAGTCCTCCCATATAGTTTTAGTCGTTGCGCAGAGTAAACAGATATTCTTTACGTTGTAGGCCACTCATTAAAGGCCACAAATCTGAAAATCTGTTTAGAAAAAAAAACTGATGAAATAAAGGTTGAGTGGGAAAAGAGGTTTAGCTGAAGCAGCTTTCTGGTTTTCCGAGGTTCATATTCACAGGGTTTTTGTTTATTTCTCCATCGACCAGGAAACTTGGCAAAACAAAAGAAAATGAAAGAACGCAATTTGGATAAATCTGTAGAAAATATATTTTGCAACCACGTGGCCACAGCAGGAAGAAAGTCCAAAAATAAGAAAAAAGACCTGAGATCTGTTTTAAGGGCCTCTGAAAAAATATTACAATTAAAACTAAGAAAAACAGATAGAGAAGCACAGAGCAGCGCAGTGAGGAAATGTTATGAAGGGCTGGAACGAGGTAACGAGAGGATTCGGCCATTTTTCTTGCCCCCGTTCATGTGTGTGTAGGGCACATGCTCGTCGTAGGGGCCACTGTCTCGGCTGAAGCTTCCTTCCTCCCTCTGGTTGTATGACGATGGGTCCAGTGGGATACTCTCCATGTTCTCAAAGTCCATGTCGAATTCCTCACTTTCGGGAGGTTTGTTCTCCTCGCTGTAGAAGAATGACAGCTCCTGAAACGATGGATGGAGGTCATCCTTCAGCATCTCAATAATCTCGGTGAAGGTAGGACGCATCTTTGGGTTGTACTGCCAGCACATCTGCATTAGGTTGTGCCTAAGTGAAGGATCACAGAAAATAACACACCTGAAATATCTTGATGGGTGGAGCTTGGATCAGTGTTTGTGTAATTGTTCTTAACTTACATTCTTTCCGCACAGTTCTCGGGCCGATCAAGATATCCTCCATCCATAACGAATTTGAGTACCTGCTCGTTGGACAGGCCCTGATAAGGCTGCTCAGCTAATGTACTTATCTCCCATAGGACCACACCAAATGACCTGTGCAGACACACACAAAAATGCACCAGTTCCTGTCAATTCTATTATTTGGTTTTAAATGTGCGCTACTACAGACCGACTCCTGGGCAAGGTCTTAACATACAACAGGATCGATATGTATCTGTGTATAATATCAATTAACACATATTTAACGCTATAAAATGCTTATAATAACAATTAAACATTCAAAAATAATGCATAAGATGTAAATAAAATATAAATACACAGACATAGACAGGGGTGCACACACACACACACAGATGCGCACCTCACATAAAAATGTAAGTAGTTTTGTTGGGTTTGTTTGTTTGGTTTTTTTTTGCATAATTGGCCTCGTTTTGCGGCATTTACCTTAACTCTTTCCCTTTTTTTCCTTATTTTTTTATGAATATTTTTGGAAAAACCCGCGATGCTCTGAAGCCACAGAAACTGAAACGCGAAGTAGCGAGGGATCACTGTGTGTGTGTGTGTGTGTGTGTGTGTGTGTGTGTGTATATATATATATATATATATAATATATACTCGTATAAGCAACCTATACGAGTTTGTACTGTATACAATCTCTCTCATATATATGTAATACATACACACACGCATACAAACTTTTTTTTTTTTTTTTAAATACAGTTGGCCCCCGACTTACGAAACCCCCTGGGTATGAAAATCCTGGGTTACCAAAAACATTTTCCGAAGTTTTCGTCGCTGGGATATGAAAACAACCTCCTCTTACAAAACGCGCCAGATGCGCCATTCAAAATTTCACACGATGCGCGAGTTGTTGTCTCCCAACATCCCACCCTGCTGGCCTCCCATGGGCTAGGAGGGATGACGCAGCAAACTTCCTGTACCATACTTCCTGAAAGAGAGTTGGCTGTTGGCTTGTTTTGAGATTGATCATGCAGCGTTATATTTCGTTATTGCCGAAACCCCTCCACAATCGGGATGATGTTGAACCAGAAGGAGGCCTTAAAGCGGAAATACAGTGACTGAGACGATTATTTCGACACGATATTGAAGCAGAAGAAGCATGAGCAGAATGCTTCGTGGAAAAAGACCTCCGATCTTGCAAGGAAGGAAGTTAATATTGAACCAGCACCTCTGATCTCTCAAACAGGTACTGTAATTCTGCTTTAAATAAAACATCCCGTCCATTTAAACATTTAAATAAAATTGTTCCATCAGCAGTGCGCTGTGTGCATGTGTGAGAGAGTGTGAGAGAGAGCGAGGGAGAGAGAGTGAGAGTGAGAGTGCGTGTGTGTGTGTGTGTGTGTGTGTGTGTGTGTGTGAGAGAGAGAGAGAGAGAGAGAAAGAGAGTGAGACATAAGGAGGCTTAACTCTTTAGTTTAGTTTTTTAAGTTGTTTAATTCAGTAAATGTTTAATAAATGTGGACCTCTGATCCCTCAAGGAATCAAGTTAAAGTTGAGTTTGGACCTCCGATTTGTCAAGCAGGGAATGCGCTTTGAATTCCACGTCTTAAAATGGCGTCCTGCTTGTGAGCGTGGCCCGCAGCTCCACAATAAACATTTAATGTGTATACAATAATGTTTACTGTGTGTGTGTGCGAGAGAGAGAGAGAGAGAGAGAGAGAGAGAGAGAGAGAGAGAGTGAGAGAGAGAGATATGTGTGTGTGTTAATAAAAATGTTTAATAATGGTTTAATTAATAAATATGTTAATAAAATGGTTTAATATGTTAAAATCTTTAAATGGTTTAATAAATAATTTTCTTTTACTTTTAACACATATTTCATACAAAATTGGTGTACTTTTTTCATTTTAAAGGGTTTATGGGGTAGTTTTGGGAGCGTTGGAACGAATCAGGCGTTTAACATGTAAAATGCGACTCCTACTGACGAAACTCCAGCGTTATGACAAAGGCGCTGGAACAGATTAATTTCGTGAGTCAGGGGCCGACTGTATTTATACTGTTTATACCCCAGTGAAAAATACACACCAGCAGTCTGAATGAGCAGTGAACACGCCATCCTTCAGTGATTCAGGTGCCATCCATCTGACAGGCAGCAAGCCTTTCCCTCCTTTACGATAATAATCTGTCTCATAAATGTCCCGAGTCATTCCGAAATCTGCAGAAAACAGCAGGCCAAGTTAAGGTATGTTGAATAAAATGCTAAATTTGCACTTGTTTATATTAACGCTGGTTGTAATTAGCATATTTAATAGAATGACTTCCCCGGTGAGCCTTATTATGCTAAAGATCTCTGCTGTACCTCCTATCTTCACAGTGAGGTCCTCCGCTACCATGCAGTTACGAGCGGCGAGGTCTCTGTGCACAAACTTCTTTGCGTTGAGGTAGGCCATGCCATCTGCAATCTCTGCAGCCATCTGGATCATATCACTGAGCGTAGGAGGATGACGGCCAGGATTATTCTACAAAAAAAAAATAATAATAAAAAAATCCCACTCAGAGATCCACAAGTGTAAAGAAAAAGTATATAGATACAGCACCCAATCACTAGCAAAGTATTAGTGCGTGTGTGTGTTCACTAGATATATGCATGTGTAAGTTGTTTTTTTTGTATGTATATGAAGTTGTTTTATTTGTCTATGCACGTGGTGTTTACATGTGTGGTTAAGGTGGTCCAATCACTTACCAGCCATATTAAATAAGCATGAAATACAGCATTATCTTTTGAAAATAAAATGGAATCAGCCTTTCTGAAACCATTAGCTTTCACCTGTACACAAGTGTCAATGACTCCTGCAACAGGCAAGCGAGAGGCGGTAGAAATCACGGCCAACTTGAAATTGTTCAATTTCTACAAACTGTTGTTATACTGCCAAGTAATTACACATGTGCATGTCCTTTGGTCACATGGTCTTGTTACTGGTATTGTAAACAGATACAGAACCAAAACAAGACGTAAAATAGGTGAAGAAAAGATACTAAGCCTGTACGCTCCGGTGGTTTTATTGGGAAACCTTTGTATTTAGCCAAAACGAGCTGATAATAGAAAGGAAAGCACATCCACTACTCACCACTGAATGGGCACCTATAAGCAACTGCGTGTGCAAGTTTATGTGTTTATAAATGCATGCATACAAGCGTGTGGGCATGTGTGTTTGTTTCTGTTTGTGTGGATGCATGTATATGCTTGGGGGTATTTCTGTCTGTGTCTTGTGTGTGTGTGTGTGTGTTACTGTGCAGATTGCCGTGTGTGTGTTTCTTTGTTGTTAGGGCATGTATGTGAGTTCAGACATGTTGATGTGTGTGCGAGTATACCTCGGCATCAGGTCTAAGGGAGCGCAAGTAACTCTTCAGATCCCCGTGTGTCATCAGTTCCATCACCACCAATGTTGGCTGTCCTTTAGATACAACACCCAGTAGACGCACCTATACACAAACACACACACGGTGAGTGCGAATTATTTATTTCATCGGATGATGTAAGTTTTGACCGCAGAAACACCCGTATTTACTCATTCAATAGAAAAGTCTCTCACTCTTTATAAAGGTTTTGCTTTAGAAGAGATTTATTATCCCCTCTAGAAGTTATGCTGAAAAAGAGCTTTCATTATGTTTTGCCTTAGTGCTCAACCACATGGTGTAAGCTGAGTTTATGGAAGTGTAATGGCGCGGTCTAGTGGCAGTTACTGTTTTCTAGTATCAAACATTTCTCGCAAAAGGTTCCTGTTTCCTGCTCGCTATAATGTTTTTATACTTGTATGCCAATAAAACACAACTGGTCAGAGTATGAGATGGAAAAATATTACCACACTAATGCAAACTCATGAACAGACAACAGACACACTGTAAGTTCTATAACATTCAATTTCTAAGATAAAATCTTGAATAAACTGAACTTCAAGTGAGAATGAATTTTCAGCACTGTGATTAAATCCGACTCACCACATGGTGGCAGCTGAATGCCTTCATGACTGAGGCTTCATTGAGGAATTCGATCCTCTCACGCAGACTCGCAGATTCGTTAACAGTTTTCACAGCCACTCGTGTCTCTGACTCGCCTTTGACAATATCTTTTGCGATGCCCTCGTACACCATGCCGAAGGAGCCTTGACCAAGCTCGCGCAGAAGATTGATCTTCTCGCGTGCCACCTCCCAGTCATCAGGAATATAGACTATGAACAAGACACACAAAAACATCACTGGTACTGAGCTTAATGCATATAATGGCTGAAAAGTAACACAAATTAAACCAAAAATATATTTTATAAATAAAATACATCATTTCTAAAATCTAAATTAATATGAATTATTTCAACAGCATACAGTACAGGGCATACATCTTAGTCACCCTATAGTTTTATTAAAAACATTTCCGTTCGGGTTAATTGTACGTACTGATTTCCAAACATTAAATTTTCCATCACAGAATGAAATGTTACAGAAAAATATTTGTATATCAGGGATGAAAGTAGCAGATTACTGTCACTGGTTCTGTAAGATTATAGATTATAAAACTGCAAAGTGTACACAAGCGTAGGCCTCCGTCAGTCCCGAAGGACTATGGCTGTGCTCTGGCCAGTATCCCGACTGGTGATACTCCCCAGTGCACAGAGCCTGGGTAGGGAGTAATGAGGGACAGGCTGTTACACAAGCAGCAAGTCCCCCCCTGTCTCGGCACCACCGGAAGGATCCAATGGAAAGGCAAGTGCCGATACGACTGGGTTCCAGTGCCGCTGCAGGAGAGAAACTACGGTCAATTTAGAACGGCCAATTAACCTACAGTGCACGTCTTTTGGATTGCGGGGGAAACCGGAGCACCCGGAGGAAACCCGCACAAGCACGGGGAGAACATGCAAACTCCACACAGAAACGCCCAGGCCGGGAATCGAACCCGGGCCTTCTTGCTGTGAGGCGGACGTGCTAACCACTACGCCACCGTGCCGCCTGTACACAAGACCACTGTATATTTTCAGCAAAATGTCATTACACCAAATGAAGAAAATAATACATTAAAACTCTTTATTCTCTTTTCTACAGAATTATCTTTAAAGTAGTTTTTTACTTTATAGAATTTCTATGCATAGTTCTGTATATAAATTCACATAAGTTCAATTAAAATTGTACCTTTACTTGGTACAAAGTTTTTCGTTTATACACACAAACAAACATATAAAGGTTTATGGACACTTGACCATAACACTCATATGTTTCTTGACATTTGGACTCCAGGTTTTGTTCCTCTTTGCTCTAAAAATAAATTTATATCTTCTGGGAAGACGCTCGACTAGATTTTGGACGGTGGCTGTGAGGATTTGTGATAATTCATCCACAAGAGCATCCACTAATTCATCTCAAACGTGTTCAGTGGTACTGAGGTCAGTGCTCTGTGCAAGACACTCATGTCCTCCCACTCCTGCCTTGGCAAGGCATCTTTTTTATGAGACTTAGTGTGTGTGCAGGGAGACGGTCAAGAACAGCTTAGACAAGTTTGAACCTCTATAAGTTTTAGTGAAGAAAAATTGTATGTAAATTTTACTGAACTTTGTGCTTTCAGCTTTGTGGCACCAACATTGGGAGGAAGCTACACGCAAGCCTGATGGTCAGGTGTCCATAAACCTTTGCCATTGTAGTGTCTATATATACTGTGTATCGAGCAGAACCTAGAAATCTTTCTAAAATTCGATAGAACTGACTGAGACCCTCACCATCATTTGCACTGATGTACTCCGGGTTCGACGAGGCGATTAAGGGGCCTGTCGGTCCTTCGGTTTGTCTGCAGGGACACAAAGAGTTCACATAATCAGCGATCAGTATTTAAACTACAGAGGTTAATAAAATCATGTGTGTGTATACATGTGTGTGTGGGGTATTTACTTCTTCCTGAGTACAAAGCAGACTGCGCTTCCAACAAAAAGTGAAAGGATGAACAGAATTACAGGGCCGATGATGATCTTCACATTCATGTAATCTGAAGAAGACAGAACAGCTTAGAAAAGCTTTGAACTCACAAGACTGATATTATTATACTAACATCTAATCAAATTAACTTCTTAAAATTACAAATCAATTATTCTTGGCTGCATATGAGACTGAAGAAACAAGGAAATTCCAGGCAAAATGCACATGTAATTCTTACTGTCTGGCATATAGAAGTAAACTGGCTCGGTCCAGGATCCGTTTCCAGCCAAAGAAGTGGCTCGGATTCGAACACTGTAATTCCCAGGATGTCCAATTCTCAATTTACAGCCTCCATGTTTCTCATAACTGATCCTTGATACACAGTATTGCAGTTCCTGGAGGTGGGGGGAATGACACACACACACACACACACACACACACACACACACACACACACACACACACACAGAGAGAGAGAGAGAGACAGAGAGAGAGAGAGAGAGAGAGAGAGACAGAGAGAGAGAGATGGTGTGCAAGCAACAAAGACAGAAAAATACACAGGGACCAATAAATAAATAAATAAATAATGTGTGTTGGCGGGCTACTGCTGCGTGGGGTTACCGGACTGACCTCATTATCAGACAGTCGATGGTAGTTGACCTCATACAGGATGATCATGCCGTTTGGAGATCTGGGCTCTTGCCATTTGATGTACACAAACTCAGGTTCCTCAGCCAAAATCTCATGAGTTACATGACCCAAAATGTTGTCTGCTTTAACTATGAAAACAAAATAGCAAACGGATGCCTAGTGTTCAGAAACTCAAAACAAAAATGTGATGCACACAACACAGACTGGGAGCAGCTCTGTATCCAACTTCTCACTCACCAAATAAATTTAATTTAAAAAAAATCTGCTGCTTCAACTCAATCTATTTCTGAAGAATGAACGTAGGGGGTTTACAGTACAGTCTGCCTCCTTCTTATGAAAACCCAAGAATACGAAAAATCCAGTATACAAAAAACATTATCCTAAATTTTTGTCCTCTGTATACGAAACAACTTCTTATGAAAAGTGCCAAATGTGCCATTCAAAAATCCAAACAATGCGCAAGTTGCTCTCTCATCGGCTGTCTCCCAACATCCCTCCCCGCTGGCCTCCCATTGGCCAGGAGGGAGCTGAATCTCCATAGTATTGTACCCATAATGCTTGTTTGTCACATGCGTAAAGGAGAGTTGTACTGTTGGTTCGTGAGTTTCGTGAGTTTTTTTGAGAGTTCTCATTGCAGCTTATTTTTCGTTTTTTTTTTTCAAGTTGTTTAATTCAGTAAATGTTTAATAAATGTGGCGCGCTCCGCCGAATGTGGGCAAAACGCGGCTCATTCGGACCTCCGATCCCTCAAGCAAACAGGTGAATGTTGAGTACTAAACAAGTATTTAAAGCGCAGTTACCGACTTGACAGATTGGAAGTCCAGATGAGCCGTGCCCCGTCTCAAAAGCACCAGCGTTGGCTGCGACGTCGCCCGTATTCGGCGGAGCACGCCACGGCAGAGTGTAAGCGGTGCCCGCATTTGGCGGAGCGCACCACAAAGCACGCCACAAATATTTAATAGTGAATGTAAAAATGAATAAAAAAATGTTTAATAATGGTTTAATTAATAAATGTTAATAAAATGGGTTAATATGTTAATAAAACGTTTAAATGGTTTAATAAATACATTTCTTTTACTTTTAACATATATTATACATATTTCATACAAAATTGGTACACTTTCATAATTTTTTAAAGGGTTTATGGGGTAGTCTTGGGAGCCTTGGAACGAATCACGCGTTTTACATGTAAAATGCGCCTATACTTACAAAAACTCCAGATTTCGAAAAAGGCGCTGAAACGGATTCATTTCGTAAGAAGGGGGCCGACTGTACTTAAAGAATCACAGTCTTCTAAAAAGACAAGAGTGATGTGGCACTAAACTACACACTGTATATGTATATGTATAATGGGTATGATCATGAAGGAGGTATTGTTACCCTCGGGCATGGTGCGGGCACTGACGAAGGCTGCGACACTACAGTAGTCCAATTTCATAGGGTGGTTACACGCCTGGATCTCGATCTGGTAGCTGGTGAAATGATGCAGGTTGGAGATGGTTATTGATTCTTTACCAACAACCTTCAGCACTACCTTTTCCTCTGGCTTCGGAGTAGGGGTAAGGCCATCAGGCAGATGAGAGGGCGGGGTCAGTGTGAAGGAGCCAGTGGAGTTAGCCACACCCACTGAGCGGCGACGACGGTGTGGTCTGAAAAAAGAAACAGAGTGTGATGGTGATATTTTGCTGTGTATTAGTACAATTAAGGATTGTACTTATTATGTGTTTTTGGTACAACTTGTGTGGACACTCAGTTGATTACTAAATTCTGAAAAATTCTCCCACCGGTCCAGGAATCAAACCAACATCCTTTTGGTTTCAAACCAGCTTCTCTAACATTTAGGTCAAGGCTAGATATAATTTAAAAATTTCAGTTTCCTTATAACTTCTTTTTTCAAGAAAACGGAGATGATTACTAATCCGATTCCATGTGACTGAAGTCAGGCTGATTAATCTTGACCCTCTATTAGCTTGCAATCTTACTTTGTTTCAAAGACCTCGTTGTGGATGTAGTTCTCAAAGGCCTTGCGGAATCCATGCTCCTCTGCTTCCTTCTTCAGCTCCTGCTCAGTTTTTGGACAGCTACAACATTTCTTATTCTGACCCTGATCCTCAGTCTGATTCCACTTTAGGCTGACGTCTGGGCTGGGATTTGTAGGAGTACGAGATGGGAGCTTCATTCCTGCAAAGTGAGGAGAAAATCATTTTTTATATATATTTATATATATATATATATATATATATATATATATATATATATATGTGTGTGTGTGTGTGTGTGTGTGTGTGTGTGTGTGTATCAGTGTCGTGGCAGCAGTGAAATGACAAAAAAAAATGCAGTTTATTCACGTGCAGCTCTGATATTTTACACATTCTCAAAAAAAAAAAGTGAGGCTCAGACCTTTCTGACAGTAGTCAAACTTGTAGAGCTCACTGTCCTCTCCTTGTTTCTGATAGGACACTCTATAATGTGTAATGTTTCCATTAGGCTCTGTGGGGGGTTTCCACTTCAGAATGATCTGAGACGAGGCGTTCGAGGAGGATATGGGGTCCAGGGGCACAGAGGGTTCTATAACACACACAACTTTATTCAACAATTTTTCGTTTTACATTAAAAATAACAACAGAAAGAAATAAAAAACAAACTGAAAAGAAAAATTCACACACACCAAAAAAACTCCATGAATTTTATAACTTAATTCCAATTACATTTTGGGGGTATTTCAAAGGTAAAAGATATTTAAGAAAAAAAATAAACAAAAACGTTAAATTAAGGTTTATAAAATAACCTTCAACTTGTATTCATGTTTCATTTCAAAATAAAAGAATACAAATACAATTAAAATACACCCAATATTGTATTATTACAATAAACTAATATTGCAAATGGTTGTGACTCGGTAAATACTAAAGTATTACTTGATTTCAAAAAGCTCTGCTAGCAATCCAGAAGTGCCACAGAGTGCCACTTTTTCCCCGTTTAGATTGTACAAAAAAAACCCCAAAATATAGAACTTAAGTATTTAATAGCAAGTATGCAATTTTTATGTTTGAAAATGAGACTGTTGTTTCCTGCCAAACATGAATTAATTGGACTGCTAACAAAACAAGCCTTCATTGAACATTCTCCATGCAAACTGCCTCTCCATGCAAGGAAACAAAAAAGGCATTAAAGTATATTATAGTCAGGATGTAATTTGAAAACACAATAAGAGGATGGAATAAAACAGGTATTACGAATAACTAACTGCTAAATATCCGTTCCCTGTCTATTATTTTAAGTTTAACAACACTCTAATACTATATATAAATAAAAAACTTTCCCCTTTTCTTCTTTGGACCATAAGGCGCACACCGATCTTCAAAAAGCTGACGACATGCCTTTTAATACAGTGCACTTTATGTGTGGATGCGGCGTCGGCGCCATCTCACAGACACCATCAAAGCCCATGTGAAGCAATCTAATTCGGAGCTTACCATCGTTCTGGTGGATCAACTAACGAATTTCAACCGCGAAGACAACAGGTGTCCTCTTGAGACCTTGGATTAACCTTTTTCAATTTAAAGTTACACTGATACAGCTCCTTACGAGTAATGACTTCCGTTCTGTAATGAACACAATACTGATGTGCTGTCTCTTTAAGGGGACGTGACTGAGACAGGGGCGTGACTGAGACAAGGTCACGACCCAGGAAGACTTCTCATCTCCGTCTCTATTGATCTGACTCCATGCGTGAGGGAATAATAGATAATAATATATAATAATCTAATAAAAAAGTAATCGAGGGATCGGGGCTTTTTTTTTTTTTTGAACGTTTGAATGACGTGTTTGGCGTTTTTTTCGTAAGAAGTTGTTTCATACACAGAGGACAAAAATGTAGGTAAATGTTTTTCGTATACTGGATTTTTCGTATTATGGGGTTTTCGTAAGAAGGGGGCTGACTGTATGTGTGTGTGTGTGTGTGTGTGTGTGTGTGTGTGTTTATTTATATATATATGTAAATGTACATGTTTAAAAAGATATTTTTCATCTAAATTTAAGTATACAATAAAAATATTTCGATAGTTTTTAAATTAAGGTGTAAAGGAATACAATGTGAAAACAACTTAATATGTCATTAATATTTTTAGTAAATTAAAAAGAACACTGACGGCTGGAGTTGGTGCGGACATAGATGATTTTGCTTTTGGCTCCTTGGACTTGCTGATCATCAGCTATTGACAGCTGCGTTTTCACCATGATGGCATACTGCGTCCATGGCTTCAGCTGCATCAGTATGCAGCCGGGGTCGCGTTTCGAGTTCCTTTCCGGTGGCTCCACGTCTGTGATCACCCAACTGTTAGAGCCGCAAGCATCCTGCCCATCATACTCAGTCACATTCTGATACGGCCTGCAGACAGAAAAGAGAGGTGAGGGTCAAGGGAGACACAGCGACAGATTTAAGCTGCACAGGTTGAAGTAGGTTATATGGAAGCTGATGTCTGACACTCACGCTTCTTTATAAAGCACCATGAAGCCCAGCAGGTCTCTGAAGTCGCGGGGCCAAAACTGCTGCCATGTGATGATGATATTTTTATGGGACATTTTTATGCTGGTAAAATTCAAAAGCTGATTTTCACCTGCAACACAAAATCAGTCACGAGAAAAGCACAGTCGAAAAATTCATAAAAGGAACAAATCACAGCATTTTTTCTGTTAAAAGGTGGCCATCTATATAATGACCAATTTATTAAATAAACCATCACTTTTTTTATGTTCCAGACTGTAAGTTATAACTACATACAATACATAAACACTCATTCGCTCACTGAACCGCTTAGCCATACATGGGTTGCGGAGAGGCTAGAGCCTATCTCAGCCAACATTGGGCAAAGGTGAGGTCTAACCTGAATAGCTCAACGGCCTATTGCAGGACCAACATTCACACTTGCATCCTCATCTGGGAAAATGTTGAACAGCCAATCAGCCTACTTTGCATGTCTTTAGAGTGAGGGAGGAAACCAGAGTTCCAGGTGGAAACCCATGTAAGCACAAGAAACATGCAAACTACACAAAGAAAGGAACCCCAGACCTTTTTGCCGTGAGGCGGATATGCTAGTCCCTATGTCACCAGCCACCCAATTTGTAAACATATGAATAAAATTAGTCATAAAAAGTTTCTTCTTTATAATAAATAATACTAATTCAAGGATTTTTAACAATTTAAATATCAAATAAATTACTCAGAAAAAAATCTTAATGTTGCTTCTTAAATTGTTGCTTGTTGAATGAAAAGTAATAAGTTAGGAATTGACTGCTTGGTGGCTCGACAGTGATTTCAGAAAAGACTTTTATGTTAACTGTTTTTAATCATTACTGCAGCATGATGCTTATTGTGTCTCAGGGCTTATGCTAAACATGATAAACAGAATAAAAAATGTGAACATACAAGAGGCCTGATCCCCATTGGTGCGAGAGCCAATGTCGTTCTTGACTTGTCGTGCTTTTGTCCCAGTCACTTCCTCCATCTTGTGGATCTCAGACAGACAGAGTTTGGGGTTGTAGTGGAAGAACATGCGACCCTGATGGATGGTCAAGTTGTGTTTGGACCAATCCCATAGCTGACGCAAGTTTTGATTATCCAGTGCGTAAAATGAATATTTCCTGCACAACCAATCAAAAAAAAAAAAGCAACATCAACTAAAAATATTGATAATATTTAATTGAGTAATTGAGTACATGTGTGTTACATGTCTGGTATGCTTCCATGATAAATACATCAAAACTCTATTTTTGCACCTAATTAATAACAGTCTTTATTAATATATTTATGATCATTTACTCACTTGGAAATATACAATTAAAAAGCTGGCCAAGAATTTACCTCATGGTTCACTACCTTCCAATAAATTGGCAAACTGCCCCTTCTATAACACAAATCTATGGACACAAATTCCCCAATCATTTTATACCAGTACAGCGCTGGTGGTATAAGAAAAATACTTTTTTTGTACTTGCTCTTATTGTTAAAATCATCAACTTCAGCATGGGGTCAAGACTTCAGCAAATGCAAATAAAAATTAATTTAAAACTAAAAAAACAAACAAACAGACAAACAGAACCCCTCCCCCCACATCTTATTAGAAACAAATTGTTTGAAATCTTCATGCAGTTGATTGGTCAGTTTTTGTACAGAGCACACTGACTGACCAATCAACTGCCTGAGGACTCAAATCAGTCGATTCTCTTCTTCTCCTTTTCCTTTCAGCTTTTCCCTTTATCAGGGGTTGCCATAGCAAATTATCTGATTCACCTGTTTGATTTGGCATAGGTTTTTACGTCGGATGCCCTTCCTGACACAACCCTTTAGCAAGGGGCAGAAACACGCTGAGGGCTATGCAGCTACTCTTTACGAAAGTCAGCAATGGTTCTTTTACATGAACCTCTCACCATAGACAGTGAGAGACATGGATGGCCTTTGATAACCCAGTTAGCTGAACTGGGGGGACAGGGACAACCTTGAGGAGAGTGGGACTCAAACCCCCAACCTTAGAATCAGCGATCCAGCGTCCTTTATCACCAGGCCACCACTGCCCTATTCAAATCATTTGATTAAATGAACCAATTCAGGTGTGGTGCTGCCCAGGTTGAACCAAAACCCAGCAGCCACATGACCCTTTTTGGTGCGAGTTTGACATCCCTGTTATAAATGTTCCAGGATATGGAGTTCATGAGCAAGTACACTGATGTCACATGTCACTGAGGTCATACCCATTTTCTGGAGCCTCTCCTCGGATGATGCGGAGTTTCCGGAAGAAAGACAATGAGACAAGAGCATACGCCCTGCGGATGGTCAGGTTTCCGGTGATTTCCTCCAGCTGACCCAGGTTAGCCTCCAGCTCCGACGCAATGTTATCTGACAAACAAAGAAACCACTTCAACACCTTTAATCTATCATTTCCCTTCCAGAAATTCTAGTAAAATCTCCATTTCTGTGCACAGCTACATGGAAGAAATCGAGTAGTTAATAAAAAGTAGTAGAGTTAATTGCTTGCAACAGAAATTGCAAAATTTCTGAGTTTCCTAAATCCAGAACTAAGGACAAGGAGCAGCCAAATAGTCTAAACCAAACATCTGTTCTCTATCTTGAGTCATCACTGAGGATAAAATAAGATCATACAGAACACACAGCACGTTCCTTTCTATATAAAGACAGAATCGGAAACTATTGGAAAGTAGAGCTTTGTACCTAAAGCACAACGTGTAAATGTCAGGGGTTTAATTTTCTATGTTTAACAACAATCGATGCATGTATGAGGTGCTTTCAAACCAAAGGTAGGAGAGGTGCAGCACCCAAGGGAGGTCACCGCTGAACTTTCCTTTCGATGGCTTTGTTATTGTTGGCAATCACGCTACCAGCAGGAACAATAAAATGATGTAAGCCTCATGATGATTGATTTAGTGCATGGGTATAATGAGCTCAGTAGTATGATAATTGTTTTCATATGAATAAATTGTAAATATTAAGAGTTAGTGTTTACACAGTGCTTTCCATAAAGGGAGTAAAGTACATGATGAAATTCATGTTGATGAAGTAACAGATAAAACTGTAGAAAATAACAAATAAAACAAAAGGGTAGATCAACCCTCCTCCTTAGTACAGGTGAAAGTGGAGGTGTATGCCATGGCATGGACTTGTTCTTTATATCACCACACAGTTGCGTCATTTGTGACAGCCTCTGTGCCGAGAAACTACCCAGAAGTAGGAAATCAAAAAGTGCTTGAACAGCATCCAAAGAACTATTGCAGGTCTCGGCTCCTGACTAACAATACACAAAATAAGGAGTATTTAATCCAGACAATCCGAAGATCTATGAAAATGTTCTTCCAATCCAAAAACTTATTTGTATTTCCCTAATTCAACTGGTAGTGGAAATGGCGTTATTGTTAATCAAAATATTTTAGGTATCAGACAAAAACTTGGTCAAAAATTCAACACTACTGGAACTAATTGCATATCCCATCTCAAATCCATCTGTACACGTACTAACTGCACAGTTAAAATTTTATTAAACCACAAGACCTGCTGAAAATACCAGGTGCAGCTTTGACTGGGCAGGGGTTAAACCGAACATAACAGGATTCAATTATGCTTACTAATTCTATACAGTATATACAGTGTGTGTGTGTGTGTATATATATATATATATATATATATATATATATATATATATATATATATATATATATATAAAATTAGCATATTGTGTACTGATAAAAATTAAACTTTCATAGTTTAGATTCATTGCACACCAACTGAAATATTTCAGGTCTTTTATTGTTTTAATACTGATGATTTTGGCACACAGCTCATGAAAACCCAAAATTCCTATCTCAAAAAATTAGCATATCATAAAAAGGTACTCTAAACGAGCTATTAACCAAATCATCTGAATCAACCAATTAACTCTAAACACCTGCAAAAGATTCCTGAGGCTTTTACAAACTCCCAGCCTGGTTCATTACTCAAAACCGCAATCATGGGTAAGACTGCCGACCTGACTGCTGTGCAGAAGGCCATCATTGACACCCTCAAGCAATTATTTTCATGATATGCTAATTTTTTGAGAAGGACTAGTGTGTGTATATATATATATATATATATATATATATATATATATATATATATATACACACACACACACACACACACACACACATTATATAATATTATATATATCTATTCGTGGTTTTGCAATCAGAGTTTGCATATTTGCTGACTGACGAGCAACTGTCACGTCATTCAAATTCAGCCAATGGCTGTCCTCCTTCCTACTGATTGGTTGAGATAATGTAACGCCCCTTTTTCCTCATTCGCGCATAAGTTGTCAATGTTGTTAGTGCCTTTTTTTAGTGTGTTTTAATTACCAGTTAAGCTCAATGATGCCACTCAAACGCCGGCTAAGCACCAGAAAAAGGTAATGACGTTGGATTTCTCTTTTGAAGAAATAAGACTTTCTCCAGAAGAAACGACAGTTTCCTCTGAAGTGCCTGAAGAGGAATAATCATCTAAACTGTTGTGAAACACTCCACTAATAAAGTCTATTCTTATTCCAGTACAGTACCTAAGTTAATATTTGTGTGTGTGATTTTATTTACTGTGGTGTAGCATGCTTCTCATTTTTTGTTTTGTTTATCCAATTTATTACATTTCTTGTTCTTTAATGTCCTTTTTGTTATGGTCTGTGTTTTGGGGGACTTTGATTTTGGCGCTGTGCCTCTAACTAGCTGTTTACTCTCTGCTTCGGTTGAGGGGCGTGGCTGAGCTCCTGGGTGGCTCACACCTGAATTCACTATTGTCATCTACTCCCAATAAACAAAAGCAGGCTCACCTCTGCGCCAGAGGATTAACTTGCATCCCATCACCGCTTCTTTGGTTTGTAATGCTCTAACTCTTTCACTCTAAAACTCCGTTTTCTACCCGCTCTGGCTGAGGGGCGTGGCTGAGCTGCTCAGACTGAATGCAGTTCATACCTGAATTCAGTCATCTCATGACTCACAAATAATGCAATACCTTCCTCTAGTGGGCATTTTTGAAAACTACAGTGCTGTATGTTTCAAGGAGAATGCATTTAAAGGTGTTTTTATATGTACCGTGCTTCCCTGAAAATAAGACCTAACCACAAAATAAGACCTAGTGTGATTTTACAAGATGATTTTAATATAGGCCCTCCCCTTAAAATAAGCCCTAGTTGAGAGTGGCAGCAATTCATTGGTCTGCTACTTGCTCAATCTAGGGCTCTAGGTGAAAGTGCTGACTCATCTATTAGGCAGCTTTACCTAAGGTACACTGTCAAAGCATCAATCCTTGCGCGTTGAGGGTCAGTCGATGACATCAGCGACTGCTTTAAAATGAGGACATACACTTGCGTCCATAAAAATCGCTTGATTCGGTTCTGGTTAAAATATTTAAAAAATAAAGAAATATAATGAAATAAGAATATATAAAGACAAAGATATATTATAAGACATGTAATAGAGAAAAATGTAAAATACATCACCTAAAAATAAGCCTTAGTATCATATTTCGGTATGAAAATTACTATAAGCCCTGTCTTATTTTTGGGGAAACACGGTATATGCGGTATAATGTTTATATTTTATTAGCAATAAATATCACAGTACAAAATGTAAACGTTTTTCTTAATCATTACTACATTTTACTACATTAATACTGTATTAATGAGTAAGACTGTCTGTAGAATGTGTTTAAGAAGCATATTTTAGCGCAAGTAATAGATACACAGTATTTCACTTCCGGTTGCTCATTCGCACATGTAATATGATGCATGGGGTTTTACTTTCGGTTACAGAAGTCGCGGATTATCTTCATTCGCGGGAGGGGCCGGAACAGAACCTTCGTGAATATCAAGGGCCTTCATCTCATTTAAATGCACTTTGATCCAAGCTCCCACATCATCGTACATCAGTGACTACACACTGCCCCCCCTTCCTCAAAAACACTGACCACAGCCACCAAAACAAATCATTACAGATAGATTCAGAGATTTATGGTGTGTCCACTTTGCATCAATGTGTTTCTTTCACTCCCTGTTCTAAGAAGAGGGGAAAAAGAAATGTTTTCAAAGCCACTTACTGCCACCACGGATCTTTATGATAAGGCTGCCGTTGAGGACGGTGCAACCGCGCATAGCCTGAGCTGCTGTCACCGAGTCAATTGTTTGGACTCCAGTACACAGTTTAGGACAGAGACCAGTACACAGAGTACAGTTTAACCTGCAACAGAGACAAAGCACTGATGTTACCTTGTTGCTAAGGAATAAAATTTCTGTTTACATTTGAGAATTAAACCTTGAGTACCTCTACACAACAGGTCTACATGTTTCATAACAACCATTTTGGATTTAAAAAACACTTGGGCAACTGTTGTACCCATGTTTACTTCAGAAAAGAAAAAAAACTAAATGCATCAGATACAAAAATAAGATTAAAAAAAAAAACAAAAAAAAAAAAAAACACACATCATCAGTTCCTTTAAGGTTATTGAGGAAAACAAGCAAGGTGTATCTCTGTAGGGATAAAGTCCATGTCGTCAGACACTCAGAATTGCATGATGAGCCAGTTGGTGATGCAATAAGCCATTTACACACACACACACACACACACACACACACACACGGCCATCCCTAGTATGAAGCGTGCTGAAAGGGAGAAGCCCTCATCACACTTCTGTCTGAAGATAGGATGGACCATGGATTGCTCAAAACAGCCATCCTTAAGATCTACGAACTGGTGCCTGGGGCCCATCACCAGAAGTTTAGGAACCACCCTAAATCAGACAGTGACAATGCGCGATTAGGCCATGAGAAAAGCGTGCTCCTTAAGGTGTGGTGGAAGTCCAGTGAAGTTAACACTACTTGGTAAAATTAAGGAAATTTTCCTTCTTGAAGAGTTCAAAAGACATATTCTGGCCAACCTTAGGCTTCTTTGGGTCAAAATGCTGTTAATACACTTGGAGACGCCACGACCCTCCTCCGACAAAAAAGGGTATTCACTGATGATTACGAGATGACAAGGCCCAGCCCAATTCAAAGCTTGGGTTTTCTAGTAACTACAGGAAGCCTAGTACTAAAGTAAGGAAACCCAGGAGAAGCCAGACCAGGTCAGGACCTGCATGCTAATATTGTTATTTATTTAAAAAAAAAAAAATCCATATGATCACATGATGTCCGAGTGTTATGCTCTAAAGAAGAAAAAATAGCCCACTGTGCTCGTTTCCCCCCAAAAAAAGCCTTCAGGAATTAATACAAGAGCTCGATCCAACATTAGAAAGAGTACAGTATCACTTTCTGGCGTGGCTAAGCCTTAAGATATTGCGTGATACTGTGACAGCTCAATTCATATTACTAAAGCGAGTGCTACCGCAAGATTTAAACTCAGCCACTGGTGTATTCTCAATGTTGCAAGGGTTTGAGAGCAGTTGCACTACAGTCCATTACATAACATCGACTTCGTCAAATTTGATATCAGGCCCCAAGGTGGTTGCCATTATAAAGCGTCTAGGAGTAGAGGGCATTTCACCAATCTTAAGAAGTGATTTGGCAGGTAGCAAATGTTGCCAGAGGACTGACGCTGGGCCTGAGGCCGATAAAGAAATGTCATCGTCAAAGAATGACAGTGTCGAAAAAGATAAGCCAGAAGTGCTTCCTTCCCACCCAGTGACATGAGCGCTGGCCATGTCGCACAGAGCTGATTCTGAAGCCATCTGATTTATCGCAGATTTTTGCAGGCCCCAGTGAGAACCAGGATCAGACGAATAAGATGTCACATATGTCCGAACCAGATATGTCTTTACTGAAAAAGAAGCTAAGACAGGAACAGAAAGATGATCCTGATTTCAAGCCTCTCTTTGACGTTGCCCTTCTGGAAGCGATGTTGGATAAAGCCCCATTTGTCTATTTTCTAAGGAACGGAGTCTTAATGAGGAAGTGGAGACTTCTAGATGTCCCAGCTTCCAAAAACTGGGCCACTTCATATCAAATCGTGATACCAACCACATATCGCCCAGAGGTCATGCAATTCGCACATGAGCGCTCTCTCAGAGACACCTACGACAGGATCATAAAACACTTCTACTAGCCAAAGCTTAAACAAGACATATCTGACTTCTGACAAACCTGCCACAGAAGCAATATAGTCGGGAAACCAAATCAGATGATTCCTACTGCACCTAAGGCCCATCCCAGCCTTTGAAGAACCATTTAATAGTCTCATCATCGACTGTATCGGGCCCCTACCCAAAACTAAATCAGGTAACTAGTACTTACTAACCATTATGTTTACATCCACTCGGTTTCCCGAAGTCATTGCCCCTGAGCAAGAGCCAAACCCGCAACATTGCAAAAGCCCTGATCAGCTTATTCACACCGTTTGGTCTACCAAAGGAAATTCAATCTGACCAAGGGTTAAACTTCAAATTATGAAAGATGCCTGACATGATGTATGAACTTGAACTCAAACAAATAATATCCAGCGCATATCACCCAGAGTCTCATGGGGCCCTAGAAAGGTTCCATCAAACCCTGAAAAACATGATCAGAATCTATTGCTTTAAAAATGGGAAATGCTGGGACCAAGGGATTCCATTGTTATTATTCGCCACCAGTGTGTGTGTGTGTATATATATATATATATATATATATATATATACATACACATATATACACAGTGATACCTCTGCTCACGAACATAATTGGTTCCCAGAAAGTGTGTGTAAGGCGAAAAGTTCGTCTTCCGAACATTTATTTCCCATAAGAAACCATTAAAATGAGAATAATCCGTTCCCAGGTCCCCATAAAACATAATTTTCTACTAAATAAGCCTTAAAACTACACAAAAATATACCTTATTTTATGTATAATAAATGTGCTATTGTATTGTAATTAAAGAAATAAACTTTACTGTATAATAAAGTCGTTTTATTTACCTTTGTGATGGTAGTTGATGGCTTGATGGAATGGAGTGGGAGGAGGAGGGAGGGAGGGACTTACTGTTTGGAAGGAGTGTTTGGAAACGCCTACTGTTTGGAAACACCCTTAGCCACACACGCACCCTTAATAGCTTCCTTGTTCTTAAGGATGGGAGTAATGGTAGACTTAGCGTACTGGTACTGGGACGCTGAGTCACACAAACGCACACCTCGTTCGTGTTTTTCAATGATCTCCGCCTGTGGTGGGGTCTTTTTCGGTCCCATAATAGCAAAAGTACACTCAATATGGTCCAAAATGTCTAGCAAACACAAACCACTTCCGCACTCAAAGAAAGGGGGTGACGAACTGTGACGCCGTGAGCGTGCGTCAGCTTCTCGTGGCCGCCACCGTGGCGCTGTTCGACCGCATGGTTTGGTTCGTCCGCCGAAAACTAGTTCGTCAGCAGAGACTATATGCTCGCAAATTTAATGTTCTTGAGGCGAAAAGTTTGTGAGCTTAAGCATTCGTCAGCGGAGGTTTTACTGTATATATATATATATATATATATATATATATATATATATATATATATATACATACACACACACACACACACACACACAGGGATCCCTCGCTACTTCACGCTTCAATTCATGCGAATTAAAAAATAAGGAACTTAAGGAAAAATAGGGTGAAAAGTTAAGGAAAATGACACAGAAACAAGGCCAATAATGCAAACAAAAAACAAAAACAAAACCCTAAAACTAACAAAAAAAAAAAAAACCCAAAATCTCCCATTAAAACCAGTTACATTGTTTTAAAGTGCGCATCTGCATGTGTGCACGCGCGTATGTATGTGTGTCATCATCTTCTCATGCAATACAATCTGTATGTGTGTGTATTTATATTTTATTTACATCTTATTATTTTTTGAATGTTTATTTGTTGTTATAAGCATTTATAGTGTTGAATATGTATTTATTGATATTATAGACACATATACATACGTCAGTCAGGGGGGACTGGGGGGGGGGGGGGGGGTGACCCTACTTCACGGATTTCGATGGTCGCATGGGGATCTTGGTCCAAATTAACCATGGAAAGTGAGGGATCCCTGTGTGTGTGTGTGTATCTTTTCTTCCTTTCGGCTTTTCTCCCTTTCTCGGGAGTCGCCACTGCGAATCATCTGATTCGCACATTTGATTTGGGATAGGTTTTTACGTCGGATGCCCTTCCTGTCACAACTCTTTTAGCAGGGGACAGAAACACGCTGACGGCTTTGTAGCTACTCTTTACAAAAGTCAGCAATACACACACACACAATAATTATATATATATATATATATATATATATATATATATATATATATATATATATATATACACACACACACACACACACACACAATAAAAATAAAAGGACAGGACAAAGGCTTTCTATTCAAACTCCATTTATCACTAGACTCTTCTATAATCACCTGAAGAGAGAGGATGGTTTCACCACCCCTCGAAACAGATCTGTAGTGATAAATGGAGTTTCAATAGAAAGTCTTTGTCCTGTCCTTTTATTTTTATTGTTATTTGCTCTACCAAAAAGTATTGAGCACTCTCCTACGGAAGGATCTACTCAGAAAATCTGAGTGTGTGTGTGTGTGTATATATATATATATATATATATATATATATATACACACACACACACACACACACACACATACATATATTACATATATACACACACCTTTAAAAAAATGTTCACAGACCTTCCAATAGTTAATTAAAATCTATCCAGAAAATATAATGACCTATGAAAAAAAAAAAAAAAAATGAAGCGTTTTGGAAATAAATGCACAAAAATGCAAGAGTCTTTGATTGGCTGATTACTGCATTTGGCAATATTTTATTTAACCTTATCTGATGCAGTGAGTACCTTCTAATTTCTTTAACAATCGTGTGGGAAGATACATCCCACGGTCATGGAAAAGATCTAACTAAGTTTTAGTTGGCTCAAAATATTGGCCGACATTATGTTAAAATCACTGGAATTGAGTTAAGAACTGTCCATCACATTATTAAAACCTGGAAGGACACTGTTGAAGTTGATGCAGGAAATGTGTCTGGAGAAAAAGCTTGACTAACCGTGATTGATCACTTAAATGAATTTGAATCATAATAAAATGGACAGTAGAATACATGTCTGTGTTTAATAGTGAAATTAAGAGCATTTCTACACAAAACGCAAAAAGAATTTACAGAAACAGGACCAAAGAGAGGGAAAAAAACACTTGTTAGTGAGTACAACTGGAACGGGCAGTGGTGGTCTAGTGGTATAGGGCGCTGGATCGCTGATCCAAAGGTTGGGGGTTCGAGTCCCACTCTCCACAGAGTTGTCACTGTCCCCCCCAGTGTAGCTAACTGGGTTATCAAAGGCGGGCCATGTCTCTCACTGTCTACGGTGAGAGGCATGTAAAAGAACCATTGCTGACTTTCGTAAAGAGTAGCTGCAAAGCCGTCAGCGTGTTTCTGTCCCTTGCTAAAAAGGGTTGTGACAGGAAGGGCATCCGACGTAAAAACCTCTGCCAAATCAAACGTGCGAATCAGATGATTCACTGTGGCGACTCCCAAGTAAAAGGGAGAAAACAGACAGACAGTGAGTACAACTGGAATAAAAGGTTTCAGCTTGGGAGCAATGGGAAAAGGTCATGTGATCTGATGAATCAAAAATTGTGCTAATCAAGAACAATGTATATGTCAGGGTAGAAAGGGAACGCACAAAGTTATGCGCCCATCATGCCTAGCAGTCGCTATGTTTAATAATTTGGGATCGCTTTAGTTGGTCAGGTCAAGGCTCAGCAACATTATGTGAAAATGAAATGAAGTCAGCTGATGACCTGATTGTGCTGAATCCAATCAATGGAGTCCCTTCCCAGGCTCAAACAGTGAAAGAGTGGTTAAGGGAGCATGAGGAATCAATTTCACACATGAACAGACACCACAGAGTCCTGACCTTAACCCTGGTGAGAATCTTTGTGATGTGTTGAGAAAGATTTAGAGTCATTCAATGCTCTCATCCTCAACAGAAGATCTCAGAGAAAAATTAATACAACTCTGTACTGAAATAAAAGTTATTTTACATATGTTTACTAAAGAAATGTCATGGCAGTAAACGCATGTTATCAGGGCTAAAAGCGGACCAACAAAATATTAAAGTGTGCAAGATTATTTATTTATTTTACCATAAATGGCGAAGAGAAATGTAAGTTTCCTTTAAAATCAAGAATCTGAATTTGTCATTTAAAACGAATAAAGCACATTTAGTGTAAAATTCAATTTCCAGAAGTGCAAAATGACAACAAAAGATTATAAATTCTTCAAGTGTCAAGAAAAGACTGCACAATAAATTAGGTATATTTGTTGGTACTAAAAATACACTCTTTATGAGTATATAAGAGGTCAAAAGAAAATTAAAAAAAGAAAAGTTTATTGATTCTACTTGTGAAAAACAACAGCGCGGTGTGAGTATGTGTGTATGTGTTTGTGTGTGTGTGAGCGAGAGAGAGAGAGAGAGAGAGTTAATGCCTGCCAGGTGAAGGTGGCTTGAGCAGAAAAACAGCCAAATTACCAACTTCCGAGTCCTTGGAACAGAGAAATCCAATAAAGCCACTACACTCTACAAACTACATGGAAAAGATGGAACGAGTGAAATAGAGAAACAACAAAAGTAAGAACAAATGAAAGGGGAAAAGAAGAAAAAAAAGACAAGGCATGAATACATAAACCAACTTAATGAATAAAAGACAGTCAAAGGATCAAACAAATTGTGGGTAACTAAAAAAAAAAAAAAAAAAAACCCCAAAAAAAGAAAAGAATAAAGAATATAAAGAAATTGAATTACAAAGATATAATTGACAAAAGACGAGATAAAATGAAATAAAAAGCAAGACAACACAAAAACAAGCTAATAAAAGGGGTGTATGATGTAGATAAAATAAACAATGAATGAAAATTAACAACAGACGATTGAAACACCGCGCGTGTGTGTGTGTGTGTGTGTGTGTGTGTTCAGGAACCTGTAAAGGAACTGTGTAGTTCTCATTGAGGAGAGTTTTCATGTGATGCAAGACAGATTTCTTTTACTCACGTAGCATCCATGATGGTATATCCTGAAGGGCATTCTGGAATACATGCTCCATCGTGAATGACGTACTGGTGACAGTCTTTGCTCTTCGTCTGTTTGCAATGGTTGTGAAGTTCCTGACAGAACTGGAAGGAGACGCAGCGCCACCCTTTAAAGGTGTAGTAACCTGGAGGACACTGTTCTACGCACGTGTCTCCGTGCAGGAAGTGACGACATGCCACACATGCCTTGGCACTGCCCACCACGGTGCACCCACCCAGACACTGATCATGACAGCACTGATTGGACGAGGTGCAGGCGTGATGTTTACATGCAGCACGACAAACTGAGGAAAGAGAAAAGACAACCTTATTAATTATTTTTATTATTATTATCACTGTTAAGACTATTACTCAGAACTGCAGCTACTGCCTTGAGTGCTATTTACAGTTTAATGTTCGATTCAATATGGCGAGTGTTTTAGAAGGTACACAGTGTCACTTTTATTATTTATGATATTATTCATATCCATGTCGCCGTGCAAGAAATCCAATAGACATTAATCAATTATACACAATCATGTTAATTTTATATTTCACATGTGGCATATTTGTGGGTGTCTACTTTAACGATGAACCTCTTGTTGTCCACGCTAAAGCAGATCGAGGTAGAGACAGTTCAACACATTCACGGGATTTTTCAACCTTTGGATTGGGAGTGTTTTTGTCCGCAGTGTGACATCAGTGTTAAATCTGCAGGACTTCAGAGAAAGTCGAAAACGGACACTAGAGGGCCACATTGGAACAAAACCGCGCAAACCCCCCCTTTGGTTTTCAGCAGCTTAGAGCCTGTCTGAAAAGAGGGACAGAGGTGAAGGAGTTCAAGACGGTTGAAGTTTGTCCTGATTGGCCAACTGGACAGCAGAAGACTGGAGGGGAGGAGTAGTCAAAAAAAAAAAAAAAACATGCATGGGAGGACTTAACCCTTGATAGGGATTATCCATTAATATTTTTCCCTGCTGAGTCTGAAATTAAAATGAAATTCTAGAGCTGCGACTGGTTTGCTTGGATTTATTTCACCTAAATAAGGACTGTGGCGTACCTATTATTAAAATCTAAAAAAGACAAAGTCTGAACTGTCAGTTGTTTCCTGGGATTTATTTCAATATTAGACATCACACCTTCTTTTGTACATGTGAATTAATATAAAATTCAAAAATAAAAATTATAAAGAATAAAACAGCTAAATCTTGTCCATCTTGTTCTTTCATTGTAATAGACAAGGTCAATATACTTTCTCAAAATTTCAAAAATGTTGATAAAATTTTCAAAGCCCTTTTCTGGACGTTTTCCTTCAGACCTCAGACTGTTCAATCAACAATCCTATCAGATTTCCCTTTTTCTGAACCTCACAAGCATTGCCTCCTAAAAATACAGCTTTACTTCTAAGAGCTTAAATAGACACCATCCAGAAATGCTCACTAAACAAGTTTTTAGCGAAATTCCCCATAGCAATGATTTCGGTGTTGATGTAGCAGGTCTTCTGAACAAGTCGCCTTCAATCAGTTGTTTCTCCACTAACAATAAAGTATCACAACTCATCTGTGATTTGCAGAAGCACTATTGTCAAGGTCAAGACTGCTCACTCACTCATTCATTGACCAAACAGCTTAATCCGGATATGGTAGCAGGGAAGATGGAGCCCATCTCAGCGGATAATGCGCGAAAGCGAGATATGCCTTGAACAACTCGCCAGACCAAACAGAAATACCTGAGCCCAGAACACGAACCCAGGACATTCTTGATGTGTGGTAGAAGTGTCAAGACATTACGTCACTGTGCCAGTCAAAGCTGCTGCTTTAGAAAATTACTCAATAGCTTCAAACAAAACAGAATCCAAAATTCAATTGTGCTGCAGCATGAAGATGAATGATGAAGTGCTATTTGAAAAAGCACTGATAGCTAAGAGCAACCGAGCAACTGTTTATGCTCAATCCTGTACATGATATAGTATAACAACAACAACAATTCCATTGTGGCAAAATATAATACTCCTTTATATATCTATCAAAAAGTAAGTAAATAGATTAGGTATTTAATGATGTGGCCTAAATTTTATACACGATACGTGGTTACATTAAATTATATTCTAGATTAATATTTAAGCAATTTTGCACAAAATAAATGTAGGCATCCTAAATATTGGCACAACTGTGGCTCAACACAGGCTAACAACCATGCAATTCATCTGATGAGCTTTCATATTTTAAGTAAAACATTATGTTAAAAGTAAATCGTCAACATGAATATTTGCCATGTTTGGTTAATCTACTTTATTAAACATTTTGATTAAGGAAACCGAATATTATGTTCTGAACACAGACCAGTGGAGTGATGGGAGAGTCGGTTATTCTAGGGCAGGGGTCAGCAACCCATGGCTCCGGAGCCGCATGCAACTCTTTCGCCTCTCTGATGCGGCTCTGTGACTTTTAAAAATAATGAATGTGTACTTTATAGTGGCTGACGGGTGCAAACGTGCTTCATATGCAAAAACCACTGCATTAGCAGAAACAACTCCAAAAAGAAAATGCTGCTTATTTACTCACAACGGAAGCACTCTGGGCTACCAGGGGTAGAGAGTTAAACCAGTTTTCACCTGAATGATGGGAGAATCTGCCTAACGCAGAGTGCTGCAACGGTTGGGTACCCAAAGGTACCCAGTGGGTAACCTTGCAAAAATGCTCTTTTAGGGTTGAAAATTACATAGATGAAAATTAACAGTCACTGTTGTAAGCGGATATTTATTTATTGTGGGCGGGGTGATTTTCTATGTGTGTTCTTGTGGACATGGCTATTGTTATACTAATCAGCTACATTGAGAGTTGATCTGCTGTGTTGTTGGAGGGAGCATGCGACGATAGTTCCAAACCCTTCTGACAATGGCAAGGAGTGTTCTCACCATCCCAGCAGCAGCGCAGCAAGCGAGAGAGATTTTTGCGTCGCCAGGGTTTGTAAATCCAGGAACGGAAATCACGGCTGAAGTAAGAGACGGTGGATGAGATTTGGTTTATGCAGAGTAATCTCCGAATTAAATAACTTTCCTCCCAGTGACAAAATAAAAGACTGCGGTCTGGTTCAGTCTTCACTCTGAGAATGGGTCGGTCAGTAATAGGAATTTTGGGTTTTCATGAGCTGTATGCCAAAATCATCAGAATTAAAACAATAAAATACCTGAAATATTTCACTTGGTGTGCAATGAAAGTTTAATTTTTATCAGTCCATTACAGAAAATAATAACTATCACAATATGCTAATTTTTTGAGAAGGACTAGTACTTTTCTGTGTTGCTGTCGTTTTTTTTTGTTTTTTTTTGTAAATTAAAACTATGACAAAACAACAATAATATAACGAATAAAGAAAAGAAGATCCCACGAAGGGAGTGATGGTGAGGTAGGCTACCCAACCCGTTAACACATCTGGCTGCACCCCGTCCCACGCTTCGGGAGATAGCTATTCTTTTTCTTTATAAAAATACAAGAAGGACTCAAACACATTCATTCATTTTCTGAACCGCTTAATTCTAATTAGGGTCGCAGGGAGGCTGGCGCCCATCCCAGCCGACTCTGGGCAATAGCATAGTATACCCTGGACAGCTCGCCAGGCCATCGCAGGCCAGAAACACGCTGGTGACTATACAGCTCCTATTGACAAAAGTCAACAATGGTTCTTTTCTAGCCTCGTACCATAGACAATGAGAGACATGGCCGGCCTTTGATAACCCAGTTCGCTGCACTGGGTGGGACAGTGACAACACGTGGAGAGTGGGGCTTGAACCCCCAACCTTAGGATCAGTGATCCAGCACCTTTGCCAACAGGCCACTACTGCCTCAGGCCTCAAACAGACATTGGGAATTTTCATTGAAAGTAACTTTTTATTCAACTTCTTTTTTTGAATCTAAATGTTTTTATTGCAAGCAGAATTGTAATTTAGTTGTCTCTGCAGTCGTTAAAATCAATGCAACACATTGTTTTTATATTAACAAAAAGGGAAAAGGGGGGGGTGGACATTATACGCAGTGTTATTTGATTTTAAAAGTCAAAAATGGATTTGTGGCTCCCAGTGTTTTCTTTACTGTGGAAAACGGGTCCAAATGGCTCTTTGAATGGCAAAGATTGCCGACCCCTATTCTAGGGCATTTCTGGGGATGGGTCACTATAATAAACATAAGCATTGACATAGTAAATATAATTATAATAAATATAAGTATTACTATAATAAACAAGCATTATAATAATCAATACAATTATTATCAATTGACCGTTTCAATTATATGCTTCTGGTTAAGTGTGTTTATGATTCATTTATGTATTTATTTGTCCTTAGATCATTCGCTATTTTGAGTCTCGTCTTGTAACAAAAAACACTTTTTCTTCTTTTGCATTTTAATTATAGTTCAGCCATTTGTCCTGCACTAAAACGACTTTTATAAAAACAACAAAAGATTCACACTTCACTTAAATGCCTAAACTGATCCTGCATGCAGTTAAAAAAAAAAAAAAAAATCTCTTGCTCTCTGTCGCCCCTTTGCACATAGAGCTCATCGCGCGCACACACACGCGCACACCCACACACACACACACACACACACACACACACACACACACACGCGCACACACACACACACACACACACACACACACACACACACACAGGAAGATTCCGCTCCATGGTTTTGTTGCAGCCTGAGATCCGCCCTCATCCTTAACCAATGCATTTGCTGTCCATGGAAAGCAGCCATTCAATGGTCTGTTCTAGAGCAGAGAGAGATCCGCCCCTCATTAACCCCTCGAGTGCTGACTGACTGACACACACACACACACACACACACACTACATGCAACAAGAACAAGAATGCGAGTTGTGACACAACCACATCACAAAACTATAGCAGTACTGATGCACCTTATACATGGTTCCACCACCCTAGCCTACATATTCACAGCCATCACCACCTCTCAACACACCCACCAACCTCTCCTGATCAGTGTGACACGTATCTGTATCTACTGTATACCGAGTGAGTCGTCACACTTCTAT
Source organism: Plotosus lineatus (assembly GCA_024760905.1). NCBI lineage: Eukaryota > Metazoa > Chordata > Actinopteri > Siluriformes > Plotosidae > Plotosus > Plotosus lineatus. The sequence continues at coordinate 35,044,607 of CM045737.1, read as the reverse complement.
TCACACTCCAAGGTTGTGTGTTTTCCTCTAGATTAAAGCGGCTGTGTTTACACGGTCTCTGTCACACGGATGTAGGGTGTAAGGAAACTCTGCTTCCGGCTCAAGAGAACCTTCAACTATGTGAACAATAAACATGACCTGATCCCAGAGGCAGGTTAAAAGTGCGCGCGTACACACACACAAGTTATATATGCCCACAAAACATGAAACATTCATATAAATGACACAGTTCATCCACACACCCACACCCACATCCACAATCCCATAGCAACTCGACCCCCTGCGCACCTTCACACATTGTCCCTACTGAAAGTACTGGATCAATGTTACTGGGATCTGAGAGCTGAAGACATGGTACAAAATGGAAAGTTGAATCAGAGACAAAAGCTCAGAAATTCCCTTTTAATTTTCTGCTATTTATATTAAGATATGTTCAACAACTCGACACATCACCCAGCTTTCTGAACAAAAGCATCAGAGCATAACACTTTGGTTGCATAGCATAAATTAAAAAAAGAGAGAAAAATAGGTGTGATATTAACAGAAATATGTATAATGAATTGTATATTGTTTTAATAAGCAAACCAACCAACACAAATAAATAATATCATACACTCTAAAACACAGCCAATTTAATATTACACACTTTCCACTTTGGATTACAGTGGAACTTCCTACTAATTTTGAATGAACTGACCTGATGTTTTTCATGGATCGCGTGGCCATCACAGCACAGCAGGATTGCTTGATTTGGGTCTGCATGCGCAAGTCTCCCACAAACCAGAAGAAATGCTGTTTAAAAGCGCTCGAAAAGTTTAATCTTTTGCTTCAACCCTATCTTGTACTTCGTTGTCTAATATTTATTTTAGGATAAATTCTGGTTTACTCGGAAAATACTTATTTTTATTTATTTATTTTTAAAGAGGGGGCTTGTTTAACTTAAAATAAACGATTGCAACTGATAGGGACAGGGAAGATTTCATGACTCGAAGGTTTAATTAAACACAGTTGAACTGGGACAAGAGTCATTTGACTGGAGGTAAATTAGAAAGGCAGTCAAACAAGCTCATTAATGTATCTGTTCATTCAAAGTACTTTAAAGAAATAGTGTTACATACACTGCTCCAACTAGAAAAAATAAAATTAACTGAGCCTTTTTAATTTTTACAGAAAAACAAGTCTTTATTGATACTAAAAAGATGTCTGACAGTGTACTTGAATTGAATAACTAATCTGATGATTACAGCAATCCCTCACTTTCCGCGGTTAATCGGGACCGAGATCCCCTCGCGACCACCCGAATTCCACGAAGTAGGACCCCCCCCACGTATACGTACATGTATGTGCATATAATATCAATAATTACATATTCAATGCTATAAATGCTTATAATAACAATTAAACATTAAAAAAATAATGCATAAAATGTAAATAAAATATAAATACACACACATGCTAACATGCGTACACGCACACACTCAGATGTGCACCTCAAATAATGTAAGTAGTTTTGGTGGGAGGTTGTGGGTTGTTTAGGGTTTTTTTGGATACTGCGTAATACTGTAATACTGCAATGGGAATGGGAGAAAGGACTCAAAACAGATAACAGAGGGTACTTAATCTGGATCAATAACTGTACCAGGTTGCACTGTCAGGGAGAAAAGCATTATATTTAGTAGGAAATGTAATCTCAAACCTAGAAAATCACACTGACAGTGTCAAATCGGAGCTGTGGTTCTGCACCAGTGGCAAGAAAAGAGCGATGTTATTGTTTTGGTGATCACTGCTGATAATGAGTACGGTGAATCATGACACGGTTTTTAAAGGTTTGGCTTTAAAAGGGACATTACCTGTTGAAATCATTTTTAATTAACGGACTAAGTCTAGTTCAAGAGCTTTCAGCATCTCCTACATACACCACCAACCAGCCTCGTCCACACACCCTCAGCTAATCTGATCAAATTCCTATTTCTTAATTACACAATCCTGTTACTCAATTTTTTTTTAATGTCACTCAGTATGCTGATTGTGTTGCTAAACAGGATTATTTATCAAAATATGACAGAACAGTAAAGAAACTTGTATAACATTGAACAACAGTAGGAGCACAGTTAACCCAGTAAGGATGTCAGGAATATCAGGCTGCCAATGCTTTGCACTGGAAACTAACGTGCCCAAAAACCAGAAGAAGTGCTCATCCTGCCAAATCTTGTTTGTATTCAAACTTTCATAGCCTGTTTTGTCAGTACTGATTGCCAGCTGTGATTACAAAAAATGCGACGTGATGCGAGTCAGAGATTCACTGAATAGCCAATTCATTTCACCCAGCTGAGACCCGACCTCACACTAAGGGGCAACAGCGAACTCCCAGAACTCGTACTTGCAATCGGTTTACGGACATCTGCCAGTTATGCATGAAATAAAAACAGTTTATAAACACTATAATGCGCTGACTGGTTACTGCTATGTATGAAAATATGCACATGGCTTGAGAATGTATCACACAGGAATGAACCATAGGCCTGCTTGGGCAGGTTGTGGGAGTGTCTCACTCACATACAGGAAATGAAAGTAACACTTTTGTAGTGACTGTAATTTGTAATTTAATCCTGTAATAAAGCTCTAATCACGGCTCTCATTGAGAGTTATGCTACCTACAAACTTAGATGATTAAATAAACAAACAAACAAACAAAAAAGAAATAAATAGGTAAATACACAGACACAAAAAAACAAAACAAAGATTTCCCTCGGATGTTTAAAAAGTATTTCATTAAAGTTAAAAATACGCCATAATGACAGCCAGGGCTTCCCACAGTAACGACGAATGTCTTAATCTAGATATCTGATGAACTAGCTTGTTTACTATAATGCTAGTTTATGATTTAGCCTGTTTACTATGATGCTAGGCTACGATGTAGCATTGTTGATTATAATGAAAAGTTAGTTAGTCTGTACTATCCGAGTTCTGATGTAAAATATTTTAGGCATTCCACTATGATTTTATGATAAACTATAGACAGTTTTTTTAGCTTGCAGTGTCTGAATATACCAGCAGAGGAGGAAAAAAAAAACATGAAACAACCAATGAAAAAGAAGATACAAAGCCACTGCAGTGTACCCAACCCCTTCATGCTTTGTGAATGAATAATCAGCTGTAATTCGTTTGAAGTGGAATTGGAGATGAGATGATTCACCCGTATTGTAACAGACTCTTCCTCAAAACAACAGGTTATCGCTTCCGTTAATCACGGTCTTAATTTTTTTTGATCAACAATCTTTTTAACACTTAAAACACATGAAAGACGAAAGAGTTCCTTTAAGCCAGATTATCCACAACGTGTCTATAAATTGTTTAAAGCAACATGTTGTGAACTTTAACTGTTTCCATTATGACTTTTGTCATGGTTCTAGATTGTTAGATATTTAGACAAAGTGCTTTGGGGGTTAAGTGCTTATGCAGATTTATTCACCAAAAAGGTTTACACGGTTAGTAAAGGTACCAGTTGCTACTCCCTCATTAAAGAAACAATAAATTACTTTAACGACAAGGGCAGTACACGAAATCTGACTGGATGGCATGCGTGCAATAAATCAAGTATTTGGACTGCCATGTATCCCAGTGGGAATTTGGCCGTTAGTTGCCTTGGCTGAACTGTATGTTATACACTTACTTTAGCAGCTTCCAGAGAGGTACTCAGCATTTTCAAGAGAAATACTATATACAATAAATGTTCTACAGAATAAAAAGTTTACAAGGTCACACAAAATACAACAAAACCCTCACCTGCTGACCATTTCAAATTGCCTTTGGCTAAGTCTATACCTGGGCTGGGATTTCCCTGTACAGAACTCACGCTTGGTTTGCTAGTTTTTGGGTAAGCATGGAATACAAAGCTATTATTACAGAATATACTGTGCTGCCCAGTTTGAATGTTTGCACATTTTCTGGTGCATACAATACTAGGTTGTTAATTAATGGATGTACCAACAATGATAGTTTTACCATGTTCCCAGTTAGGACAATCTTAGTATTGTAAATTAATAAACAAACCTCAAAATAGGATATATACTGGTCCTTCTCAAAAAATTAGCATATTGTGATAAAGTTCATTATTTTCTGTAATGTACTGATAAACATAAGACTTTCATAGATTTTAGATTCATTACACACAACTGAAGTAGTTCAAGCCTTTTATTGTTTTAATATTGATAATGTTGGCAAAAAAGTAAAGAAAAAACAAAAATCCCCATCTCAAAAAATTAGCATAATTCATCCGACGAATAAAAAAAGTGCTTTTAATACAAAAAGTCAACCTTCAAATAATTATGTTCAGTTATGCACTCAATACTTGGTCGGGAATCCTTTTGCAGAAATGACTGCTTCAGTGCTGCGTGGCATGGAGCCAATCAGCCTGTGGCACTGCTGAGGTGTTCTGGAGGCCCAGGATGCTTCGATAGCGGCCTTAAGCTCATCCACAGTGTTGGGTCTGGTGTCTCTCAACTTTCTCTTCACGATATCCCACAGATTCTCTATGGGCTTCAGGTCAGGAGAGTTGGCAGGCCAATTGAGCACAGTAATACCATGGTCAGTAAACCATTTCCCAGTGGTTTTGACACTGTGAGCAGGTGCCAGGTCGTGCTGAAAAATGAACATCTTCATCTCCATAAAGCTTTTCAGCAGATGGAAGCATGAAGTGCTCCAAAATCTCCTGATAACTAGATGCATTGACCCTGCCCTTGATAAAACACAGTGGACCAACACCAGCAGCTGACATGGCATCCCAGACCATCACTGACTGTGGCTACTTGACACTGGACTTCAGGCATTTTGGCATTTCCTTCTCCCCAGTCTTCCTCCAGACTCTGGCACCTTGATTTCCGAATGACATGCAAAATTTGCTTTCATCCGAAAAAAGTACTTTGGACCACTGAGCAACAGTCCAGTGCTGCTTCTCTGTAGCCCAGGTCAGGCGCTTCTGCCGCTGTTTCTGGTTCAAAAGTGGCTTGACCTGGGGAATGCGGCACCTGTAGCCCATTTCCTGCACACGCCTGTGCACGGTGGCTCTGGATGTTTCTACTCCAGACTCAGTCCACTGCTTCCACAGGTCCCCCAAGGTCTGGAATCGGCCCATTCTTCCACTTTTTCCTTCCCACAGACGTCCCACTGAGGTGGCTTGATACAGCACTCTGGGAACAGCCTATTCGCTCAGAGATTTCTTTCTGTGTCTTACCCTCTTGCTTGAGGGTGTCAATGATGGCCTTCTGGACAGCAGTCAGGTCAGCAGTCTTACCCATGATTGTGGTTTTGAGTAATGAACCAGGCTGGGAGTTTTTAAAAGCCTCAGGAATCTTTTGCAGGTGTTTGGAGTTAATTGGTTGATTCAGATGATTAGGTTAATAGCTTGTTTAGACTACCTGAACATGATATGCTAATTTTTTGAGATAGGAATTTTGGGTTTTCATGAGCTGTATGCCAAAATCATCAGTATTAAAACAATAAAAGACCTGAAATATTTCAGTTGGGGTGCAATGAATCTAAAATATATGAAAGTTTAACTTTTATCAGTACATTACAGAAAATAATAAACTTTATCACAATATGCTAATTTTTTGAGAAGGAACTGTAAATGATATGAAAAATACCAATACTTTGTAAGGCATATTATATTCTTGGTTAAATGTTTATTTTAATTACTTAAGTCATGAAAGAATTAATAAAGAGGTTATGATGACCTACATGAATGCCACTCTTCTAATTAACTTTGGATTTAAAAAAAAAACGCTGCGTAAATACTTTTTTCATTGTAAATTACCCAATTCTGCACAAGAACAAACACTTGAACAATTGTCCATCATCCAGTTGCAGCATGATAAAAAGTAAACTTTGCCTTCTTAAAGCAGATAAACTGGCGAGAGATTCCTCATCCTGTTTATTATCGAGCTTATTAAAATGTCTATGTTCTGCATATCCTGTTTTCTTCCTTGCACTCCAAGCCTTGGGCAAAGGTCGAACAGCGTCATCTGCTTCACTCGGGTAAATGAGGGTCCATCACACTTGCGTTTAAAAACCTAATTAGAGATCAACAAACAGGGAACAAAACACGGCATCACAGCCAATCAGAATGTTCTAATAGGGACCAAGTCATGGGTTCCTACTGAGCTGTGCCTGGCCTCGTCTCCTTTACTAATCGAGTGCACTTACAAAAACAACATAGTCTGGACAATTTAATTCAAGAAAAAAAACAAAAGGTAATGAAAAATAAACGGGAGATGAGTCATTCATGTTAGCCTCACTCACAGCAGCTGCTGACATGACTCATGCCTCCACCTTGCTCTCACAGACACAGTGTGAGTGTAGCTGTTGTTTAGATAGAGATTAAAGAATACATAAATGATGTTTTGCTCGTTTAAAAGCTTGTAACACCTAAAGAACAACCTATAAAAAGCTACAACCTTCAAAATGTTCCTTTATATGGAAGATCATCTTAGATTGAATTACAAATTAAGACAATTTCAAACTAATTTGTCAATTTACAATGTGTACAGCACAATTGACCAAGTGAAAAAGGTCATGTTTGTTATATATTTAAAAAAAAAAAAAAAAAAAAAAAAAAAAAAAAAGTTATTTTGAAATTTGATGGTTTGCTATTGTGAAATTTTAAGAAAGTTGCGCAGCTCAAAAAGAACTCACTGTTGCTTCAGATTAAAAATAGACACCGAGTTACTCTCCAGAACAGAACTGATGTTACACTCAAAAGCTGAAATTTAGTTCATGCTTTAAGAGCCAATAACACAATAATTGGCTTGTGAGATGGTCTTTTCTCTGCCAATGTCCTCTTGCATCATTGACTACAGAAAATATTTAAAGTTTATTAAATTTCTTCTATCGTGAAGTATCCCCGGCAAACAGAACACTTATTTTCTTATTTTATGTGTCTATCCAGGTTTCTATTTTAGAGTATGGAGAAAATAAGCTGAGAAGTTCTGTTGCGGTTATAGAAACTGTCAATGTCATGCTTACAAAATGTAAAAATAAACTATTAGTTAGAGGAAAATTGACTTAGCGGTGAGTTTGAAATCCACCCAGATAACTGGCTTCTTAGTAACCACTTTTCAATATACTTTACTGTTCGTCGACATGACTCACTAAGTTTTTGTTAAACGCAAAATGATTTGCATTTATAGGACAAGCTAACGTTTCCCCGCTACTCTCTCTCCTCTAACCCGTCAGACATTTTTAGCAGTCCAAATGCAATGCATAATGGTAAATTTTATTTGATTAGTAACCGAAGCTTGTTCACTACATTTCATCATACATTATGGGATACAGGCAGTCGACAATATAGTTCTCACTATACATTCTGACACCACTACAAACAGCTGATGTCTCTATGTAGTGCATTGTATAGTGTGTACCAAACTATTTCAGACACAGGGATTGTGCATATCAAGAGAAAACAAACAAAAAAATATCGGCTAGCCCCAAATTCCACTGAATTCCTTATTCTATTCTTTGAAATTGTGATTCCGTTGAAGTAAAACAAGTTTACTTGCATCATTTAAACAAAGATCTGACAGTGTGACGTTGATAAATTTGACAATTTTCCATATTTTGTGCTGATATGTGTTTTCGTGTTGCTTATTTATATATAGGAATTATATTACACACAATATTTCATAAACATAGATTGATATCGCCATCTCTCTCCAATATATACATATTCTAAAGTCAAATATAGGCAATTTGAAAAGGAAAGCAGTTTCCAACATCCATAATGGTCTATATATAGCTCACTTACAGTTTTTATATTAGTCCTAAAATATGTAAGCAAGTAAATACATAAATAAAACTTAAATTCAATATATGAAAGTTGGACATGTGATAAGATTCTATCATTCTATCGTGCATTATCCCCAGTGTATAACTGAAATAAACGTATAAGAAGTGATTGTTCAGGGTCAGCGATACACTGGGGATAATACACGATAGAATCTTATCGTGTATTATCCCCAGTGTATAGCTGACCCTGAACAAATCACTTCTTATACATTTATGTCAACTATACACTGGGGATAATATACGAGAATGATAGAATCTTATCATGTATTATCCCCAGTGTATAGTTGACATAAATGTACAAGAAGTGAGTGTTCAGGGTCAGCTGCACAAGCACTGACACCCCCCCCCCCCCCATGTCTGTCTCTTGGAGGTCATCACAAAAGACTCCACAGGTTCCTGTTTACCTTCATACATGATTTTAGCTGATAATTTCTGGCATCTTGTGGCACTGACTACCCCTGATATTCTCTACCATTAGAAATGGTCTGGCTTTCCTCACTCATTACACATACAGATATCATATTGTGCAGTGTGTAATAATCACTGCAACGTCGTTTAATTTATGTTGAATATATATATATATATATATATATATATATATATATATATATATATATATATATATGTGTGTATGTGTATATACATATGTATGTGTGTATATATATATATATATATATATATATATATATATGAGAGTGAGAGAGAGAGAGATAGATCTACAATCAACGATCCATTTTCAAGACTTCAAACCTACTTGTACTTTGTTTCCCCACAGTTCATTCAGTAGACTAATTCTGCACAGCTGTAAGATTTCAGATTGAGCTCTTTTCCATCTCAGGCAAAGGCTTTTATGGCACATATGGACTGATTTAGATGCAATATTGATTTATTCTGTATCATTGTTCTTAGAGGAAAAGTTTCCTCACTGAACCATCAGACGCAAACAGGATTTTAAACCATGTATCAAACTGAAAGCTCATTTCGAAGGTACAGTAGTCCCTCGACATTCGCGGGGGTTCGGTTCCAAGCCCTCCCGCGAATCAAGATAATCCGCGAGTTCTGTACCCGGAAGCAAAACCCCATGTATCACGTCACATGCGCGAATGAGCAGCCGGGAGTAAAATACATAGTATCTATTACATGCGTTAAAATATGCTTCTTAAACACATTCTATAGACAGTCTTACTCATTAATACAGTATTAATGTAGTAAAATATAGTAATGATCAATGAAAACTTTTCAATTTTTACTCATTTTAATTGATGATAAAATATAAACATTATACTCAGCTTGTTTTCTGTGAAACATGGCACAAGAAGAGTACACCCGATAAGGCGATTGCACCAACCGGCTACACGGCCTTCATCCCCTGCAATCCCAAGTGCCGGAGTCGTCGTTCGGGCCCCTTCCTGCCTGGGCTTATTGTTACCTGGGGTGCAGTTCGCATTGAGCCGCCTACCATAGCATATTAGCTCTGCTAAGTTATACACGCCCAAAGATACTCAGATTGTATAGCTGTAGTGGAGTCGACCGGTCGTAGACTAGCATAGTGCAAAACATGAACAAACAAAACAACAAATAAAACAAATTCATATGAATAAAGAAACAATTTGACTCTGAGAACTCCGCGACGTCGCCCTCTGGGCAGCGCCATCTTGGAGACCTCACTCCAACTTCAATGTAAAAGGACATGAAGAGTACTGTAATAAAGTTTATCCTTTTGGTATCGTTTGTTAAACATGCTACAGAACATAAAATCTCACGCATAAACATGAACTCAAGTACTGTACTGGAATAATAATTGAAAAAGATTTTAATACAACAGTTCAGAAAAAAACCTTCGTTTCTCAGGACAAAGTCTTATTTCTTCAGAAGAGACATCCAGCGTTTTCTATCGCTTAGCCAGAGAACACGCACAGCGTTTGAGTGGTATCACAGAGCTTTACTGGTAATTAAAACACGCACAGAAAAGAGGCTCATTGACAACTTGTGCACGAATGAGGAAAAAAGGGGCGGGATATCAGCTCAACCAATCAGGATTTTCCGGAGGGCAGCCATTGGCTGAATTTGAATCACGTGCTAGTTGCTCGGCAGTCAGCGAATACTCAAACCGTGGGTGCAAAACCACGAATAGGCAAGGGCATACTGTATTCATCCTATCATGTTCACAAATGGATTAATTCATTTACTTTTTTTCCCACTTCAGAAAGTTTGGTGTGTTGATTATAAATTGAGCTTGCATTTATGTTCTGCTGCCTTTTCGGATTAAAAAAAAAACAAAAGTTTGTTTTATGGCAAGCAAGCAAACAGCAGAACGCCTCATCTGATTGTCTGTATGGGAGGTACGAAATTTTCCCATGAGGACCATTCATTAGCCTTCATAGGACCTCCAATACTCAGTGTGTGCACAAACAAATATATTCATAAACAAATAAATTGAATCATTTGTTCTTATTCTTTGCTGTGTATTCAAATCAATAAATAAATAAATAAATACAAAGCCCTCTCTTGGTGAAATAAATCCAAAAATTTGAGAAAGCAAACAGAGCCTCATTGTTCATTGTTGTGGATTGACACAGCATCATTGTAAATGAAAATTGTATGCGCAACAGGACAAAAGCATCATCTTTTAGTTCTTTTTTCGGGGTGTGGTTGTTAAAAAATGCCATATAATAAATAGCCTATTAACATCATTAGTTCAGTTGGGACAAGAAAATCTAAACTCCAGACCTCAACGGACTGTTATTTGCTGATCAATACAACAATTCCTCTGTCAGGATTTTTTTTCTGTACTTGCCTCATGCTCGATTAATAAGTAGTACATATTCATCCAGTACAGCAGAATTATTACATGCAAGCTGATGTAAAATGAACTATACTCATTCACTCATTCATTTTCTGAACTGTTTAATAATAATTATGGTCGTGGGGAGGCTGTCGCCCATCTCAGTCGACTCTGGGTGAGGGCAGAGAACTGTACTCGTACATCACAAGCCTAAAAAGTTGCCGAAGTTTAATTATTAGCCTCAAGACCTGAAATAGCAACAGAGACGAAGAGGACTGAGAATTACAAATTCAAATTTAATAGCTGTGTCTTAAGTCTTCCCCTTTTTTTTTTAATTTTGAAACGCTGCTGTATTAAAAATGCTTTGGCACACTATTGGGCATATACAAAACTGTTAATGTCCAAATGCTAGTGGCAAGCTATTAGCATAACCTTATTTAAATGCATTTCATTCAACATTACCGTCATGTACAGGAAGTACAAAAAAAAAGAATGATTTTTAAATGATATAAAACTACAGTAAAGCCATATATAGACAACATTAAAAATAATCATTTTAATATTCAAAAGCTCATCAAAAAAGTTTACTGTCGGGCCTCATGAGTAACCATTTCATTACAAATACACAAAGAGAAAGTTTAAATGGTTTTAAATTGTGTTGTTATTTTCAATCATGCTGAACAAAAACCAGACTCAATCCAGGCTTCAGGGGTAACTATGGCAGGTCCAAATTTCCCCAGCAATAAAAGAAATCAAACCACAAAAAGTATGCATAAAAAGGTCAAAAGAAGGAAAGAATAAATCACTTCAGGAAGCAATTGTGGGTGCTGAATGCAGGGAGGGGAAGGACACAGGCAGTGAGAAACAAAGTGCCGTGTGTGAGCTTGACCTGCAGCAGTGTAATGGCTGCACTGCAGATACCAAGCTGTTTCATATTCAACACACAAGCATGCTTGTCTCTTCAGCAACATGCTAAACACAGCTCAGGGAAAGGACTGCTGCACTGGATATACTTAAGACTGAAAGCTCATCCAAGCACCCCACTTCACATATGGTCCGGTTAAACAAACACTCAATAGCAGTGATGATCAAAAGACGACATTGCCATTGTTCAGCAACACTAACCAGAATGAGGAAAAAACAATTAATGTTGAAAACAAAACAATGACCAATAAAAATATCCAAAAGGACACTGCTAACCCTAACCTAATCTACCAACGCTGACTCACACCTAATGCAGTGGACCACACCATCAACACTCAGCAAAAACATACTCAATGTTATCCCAAACCACTGACAGCAACCAAAACCAGAATCACCAACTCAAATCAGCAATACACTCCCAACCCCACAACACTGCCCCAAACCACAGGCAATGCTGGCCCAACCCAAAGATGAAACAAACCATATTCCAGCCCAAAGCTCCAAAGACTAACCAAACTGTAAATATCATGATAACCTAAACCAGTGATGACCCGAAACTAGCAGTACTGGCTCAAAGCCATAAAACACCACAACACAAAACCCAAACCAGCAACACTGATGATCAAAATATGCTGAATAGCAATGACAAACCAATGACCAGTACAGTATTGACAACATCTTTGAGCATTACTAGAACACTGAAAAACTGAACAAACTTACCAAATTTTCAAACATACCAAAAAAAATAAAAATAATAAATAAATAAATAAAAATTAAACTACCCAGTGCAAAGCTCCAGGGCTTTACCAAGGAGAACAACTGGATGTTGCTGACATCATATCAGTCTAAACAATAACTGATAATAGTCCCTTAGCGCTTGCATGCTGACACACTACTAATAATTTACCTCTTTTATAATAAGTGACAAGCTACAAAAATTACCAGTCTCACAAAGCACGTCTCATACATTTATTTCAGCTGATGTCAGGGCACTGAAGATCACTGTAAAGACCCTCTGATGAAAACTCAACAATCAAAGTGAATTGTTGTCCCACCTGTTAGGTGTGCAAGTGTGTGAGTGCAAGGCCAACAGAAAGAATGAGTCATTCTTGATATCTACTCAGCGGTACCTGAAGGGCAAAAAGGTGCTAATCTGACTTCCGTTTAGTGTAGCATGGCCTTTTAGAAGTTTCTCTTATATCCACGAACACAAAGCGGGCATGGACAATCACATTTTCCTATCACAACATGAGTTATGATAAGATTAGATTAGAAAGATACTTGGTTGGTAAAGTTATTAAAAACTGGTCTTCAGCTGAATATGCAAATTTCGATAGAACTCTTGTTTTGTGACTGGAGGAGGAAATGGGATGAGCAAAATGAGAAGCACAAAAACATCCCAAAAAGGCTGCTTACCTAGGTGTCCTTGTTCAGAGTGATATTCGGGTGGTTTGGATCTCAAAGGGCTCATAAGAACAATAAGCTAAACACATTGCAACGTATTTCAAAGTGACAGATAAACTTCAGGGACCAAACCACAAAGCTATGACATGGATTACAACCTAGAGCCTGAATGAAAGAGACAGCTTTTAGTGCTTCACTACATCACACTGCTGTTAATATTCTTGAATCAAACTAGTCAGAAGGTGTTGATTAATCAATTTAAGATCAGCAGCACTGAGAGTCATGCAGCTAGAAGTGCAAAGATTAGTATCATTGTGCTCATTCTAAAGAATTGTCATTTGTATAACTCGTCCAAAGGGACTTGTATAGCAGATAATGTGCTCTTCAGACTGGGGGGTGGGGTGCGCTAGGTAACACACACACGCACCAATGATGCCGCCTCTGCTACCACGTCAAATCATTCTCATTATTAATTTGCCAAAAAGGCCCTTACAATTATTTATTGGTTGGGGAGGTAGTAATTTCAACAATGAAAGAAACTAGAAGAAGAAAAACTGTCATTTGACCCTGCTTCCCTTATTGCAATCAATTCCAAATTCTAATTATCTGGTGGTTACATGAGTAATTTCTAGTAAATCCTACAAACATTCAACCATTTGTATTTGAGATACTGCACCAAGGAAAAATCTTTGATGGACAGATTAGCTACAAAAACAGTCTTCGGTTTTAGAATCAGTGTCTTCTTACACAGCTATATGCAACAGATCTTTTTTACAGATGGATTACTGTTGAATTACCATCTTTTTTATGTCTGCAACACATATGTACACAACATATATTGATGTATACAGCAGCATATCATCATCCTTAATCCAGGGTCAGGCCATGGAGGCAGCAGCCTAAGCAATTAGGTCTAAACTTCCTTCTCTCCAGCCACTTCCTCCAGCTCTTCAGGGAAGGGGTGGGGCGTTCTCAGACCAGCCAAGATACAGAATCCCTCCAGCGTGTTCTCAGTTGACCCTTTGGTCTCTTTCCCAGTTGGACATGCCCGAAACACCATACCAGGGAGGCATTCTAACCAGATGCCCAAGCCACCTCAACTGACTCCTCTCAATGCGGAGGAGCAGTGGTTCTACTCAGAACTCCTACTGAATGGCTGAGCTTCTCACCCTCTCTCTAAGGGAGAGCCCCACCACCTGGCGAAGGAAGCTCATTTCATTCATTTTCATAAGTGATCTTGGTCTTTCGATCACTACCCAAATCTTGTGACCATAGGTGAGGGTTGGAACATAGATCGACTGGGAAATTGAGAGCTTTGCGGCTCAGCTCCCTCTTCACCACAACGGATCGGTACAGGCTGCGCTTTACAGCAGTGGCTGTAGCGATCCGCCTGTCAATCTCCCACTTCATCCTTCCCTCACTCGTGAACAAGACCCCAAGATACTTGAACTCCACTTGGGACAGGACTTCATACCAGACCCGGAGGGTGCATGTCACAATTTTACGGCTGAGAACCATGGCCTCGGACTTGAGGCGCTGATTCACATCCCAGCCGCTTCGCACTCGACTGTGAATTGCTCCAATGAGCTGGAGGTCCTGAACTGATGAAGCCAAAAGGACAAGTCATCTGCAAAAAGCAGAGACGAGATCCTATGGCCACCAAACCAGAACCCATCAATGCCTCAGCTGCACCTAGAAATTTTGTCTAGAATCGATGCCAAAGGACAGCATTGACGAACTCCCACCCTCACTGGAAACTAATTTGACCAATGTGGATCAAGCTCTGGCTCCAGTGATAGACAAGCAATGGTCAGTAGCAATGGGTCTGGTAACCCGTACTCCCGAACCACACCCCTACACGATAGCCTAAGGGGCAGGGTCAAAGCCTTCTCGAAATCAACAAAACACATGTACACAAATTGGGCAACCTCCCATGCCCCCTCCAGGATCGTGTAGAGTCTTTCGAGTTGGTTGAGAGTGCCATGGCCAGGATGCAAACCACATTGTTCCTCCTGAGACCAAGGTTCAACCATAGGTTGCATCCTCCTCTCCAGAACCTACTCCATAGACTTTCCCGTGTAGGCTAAGTGTGATTCCACGATAACGAACACACCTTCAGTCCCTCTTTTTTAAAAAGGGAGACTACTGCCCCAGTTTGCCAATCCAGAGGTACGGCCCTTGGTGACCACGCAATGTTGTGTCATCCAAAACAGTCCTACAATATTCAGAGTCCCAAGATATTCAGGGAGGATCTCATCCACCCTTGGAGCATGACCACCGAGGAGCTTTTGGACGACCTCAGCAATGTCAACTCCAGTGATGGGTGGTCCCCCAATCAAACTCCCAGGGTCTTCCTCTTCCACAGAGGGCATGTTGGTAGGATTGAGGAAGTCCTCGAAGTATTCCTTCCACCTCTTGACAATATCTCCAGTCGAGGGTAGCAGCTACCCACTTCTACTGTAAACAGTATTTGTATAGAACTGCTTTCCCCTACTGAGGCGTTGGATGGTGATCCAAAACCTTTTTGACGACAACCGATAATCGCTTTCCAGGCCCTCACCAAATTCCTCCCACAAACGAGATTTTGCATCGGCGACAGCTCGGTCTGTAGCACGTTTGGCCTGCCGGTACCTGTCTACTGCCTCGGTAGGACCATTGGGCAATAAGATCCAATAGGCCTCTTTTACTGTAGGTGTCCACCACCGGGTTGGGGGTTACTGACACGACAAGCACCAATGACCTTATGGTCACAGATATTGGCTGCCACCTCAACAATGGAGGCACGAAAAATGGCTCATTCGGATTCGATGTCACCTGCCTCCTTCAAGACATGGTTGTAGCTCTGCTGGAGGTGGGAGTTAAAAGGCCCCTCTGACAGGAGAATCCACCAAATGTTCCCAGGAGACCCCAACTGCATGCTTGGGCCTGCTGGGTCTGGAGTTAACCTCCTCCACCGTCAGAGCCAGCTCATCATCGGTTGACAGCTCCCTTCTTCACCCGAGTGTCCAGAACAAGCTGCCACAAGTCTGGTGACCCAACTACAAAGTCGATCATCGAACTGCGGCAAAGGGTGTCCTGGTGTCTAGTGCACTTGTGCACACACTTATGTTGCCGCATGGTGTTCGTGATGAACAAACCATGACGAGCACAGAAGTCCAACAACGAAACACCATTCGGGTTCAGACTGGAGAGGCTGTCCCTACCAATCACACCCTTCCAGGTCACACCATCATTGCTCACATGGGCTTTGAAGTCTCCCAGGACAAGTGGGTTTCTTCTGGGATTTACAAAGCAGCTTTTAAAGAATATGAACAACTGCTAGCTCAATAGATTTACATCAGTCCTGCTTTCCCACATCAACTCCAAGTGCAAGAAAATCCTGCGAATATCTAACAGTTCAAAATGAAATCAGTGCTACAGTCTCAGCTCAAGCCTCTTTCTAATAGTCAAAGAGGCCAAGAAAATTCCCAGTTTGTTTTCCCATTTGCACAGCCAGCTGCATGCACCATAGGAAAAATAAATATATATATATTAAAAAAAAAAAACCCTCTGAAGGTCTGAATGAGCCATACTCATCACAAGCTACTGTATTTCTCCTTTTAACAATTCAATAAATATTCATTGTCCAAATATTACAGCTGAATGCTCATGCAACACTCTTTCCCTTGGTCCCTATACCATACCCTTAGCCAATCAGAACATGGTTTTTACGTAGCTAAGATGCACAACAAATGACGTCATTTCAGATTCACCATAAGGCGTCATATATCATATACAGCAATGCGTGCAGGGTGTCGTATGTTGTCATTAAGAGAGAAAAAGTGAAAGCAAGGCTCACGCTAGTCACAACGAACTTCTTTTGGCTTTTCCCTTCAGGGGTCGCCACAGCAAACCATCCGCCTCCATCTCACCCTATCCTCTGTATCTTCTACTCTTACTCCAACCACCTTCATATCCTCCTTCACCACATCCATAAATCTTCTCTTTGGTCTTCCTCTCGGCCTTCTGCTCAGTAGGTCCAACCTCAGCATCCTACTACCAATATACTCACTATCCCTCCTCTGTACATATCCAAACCATCTCAATCTCGCCTCTCTGACTTTGTCTCCAAAACCTCTAACATGTGCTGTCCCTCTTATGTCCTCATTCCTGATCCTATCCATGCTCGTTACTCCCAAAGAGAACCTCAACATTTTCATCTCTGCTGCCTCCAGCTCTGCCTCCTGTTTTTTCCCCAGGGAGACTGTTTCTAAACTATACAACATCGCTGGCCTCAACCCCGTCTTGTACACTTTTCCTTTCATTCTTGCCGATACCTTCCTATCACACCGGACACTTCCAACGAACTTCTATTCCTTACTAAAACATGCTAATGAATCCATTTCTTTTAATAATAGACACTGGAAAGATGATAATTAGCCACGATCTGAACTCCCAGAAAGCTTTAATCCCATGGAAAAGGGACAATACGGGCAAGATTGAGCAGCCAGAGAGTTAAAGATTAACAGCACAGGGAACCACAGTGCTGAGGGATCAGCTGATGATCTACGAGACACAAACATGAAGGAGACGACATCTAGCCATACAAAGAGAGATTTCGTTTCGGCTTTTTCCTTTCATCAGGGGTCGTCACAGCGAATGATTCGCACGTTTGATTTGGCATAGGTTTTTACGTCGGATGCCTTTCCTGACACAACCCTTTAGCAAGGGACAGAAGCACGCTGACGGCTTTGCAGCCTACTCTTGTCGAAAGTCAGCAATGGTTCTTTTACATGCCTCTCACCATAGACAGTGACCATGGCCTGCCGTTGTTAACCCAGTGAGCTGCACTACTGGGGGGACAGTGACAACCCTGTAGAGAGTGGGACTCGAACCCCCAACCTTAGGATCAGCGATCCAGTGCTCTATACCACTAGACCACCACTGCCCCATCTAGCCATACAAAGAATCGGGTAAAATAACTTAACCGAATCAAACAGTGAACTACATATAAGAGACTTGGTGCTACTACTTAATGCTATTAATAATGAAGATATTAGCAGAGTACCGTGTAGGTCTATATTTCTGCAAATATTGAAAAACCAAGAGCTCAATTTTGCTGTTGTGTCCGTGCTCATATGCTAATACAAGCAACCCAACGTATGTGCTGCTAAGGTTGACACCGAGTGCACTTGCACCTCACAGAATACGTTTTTGTTTAGTCAAATGTTTTTCTTCTTCTTGAGGAGTAAGGAGTTTTAAATACTATTTAAAAGACAGTAATATAACAGCTGGTTGTTTATCGAAAATAAATGCAAATATTTTCAGGTCTCCACTTTTAGGCAGTACAGAAATACTGATACTAAAAATGACAAGTAATTGATATCAGACTCTGAGCTGGTCCTTTTTTGTACATGTAAACAACTATAGGTACATTACAGGAGAGCGTTAAGCAACCATTGGTAAACACACTGGTGGATGGTGAAAATCAAAGATTTATCAGATAGCAGTTTTACTACGCAAACGCGCTGTGCAACAATGCTACCTGCAAAAAATACTATACAATAAAATTGAATTTCATTCATTAATTCATTCATTTTCGAAGTCGCTTAATAATAATAATAATAATAATTAGGTTACGGGGACACTGGCACCCATCTCATCCAACTCTGGGAGAGGGTAGGGTTCACTGTGGACAGCCTATCAGGCCATTGAAGGGCCAAAACATTAACCATTCACACTCACTCACACCTCGGGGTGATTTGGAATAGCCTACCAGCCTAATGTACATGTTGCTGGACTGTGGACAGAAACTGGAGTACCCCGAGAAAATTCATGCAAGCATGGGGAGAACATGCAACCTACACATAGAAATGCTTGAGCCAGGAAATCAAACCCAGACCTTCTTGCTATCAGGTAGATGCGCTAACTGCAATGCCACCGTGCCATGCTCATTTCTCTAAAAAATATTAATTAAAAAATTCCACATAACACCCCCTTCCTCTCCGCCCCTCCCCCTCCCCGCACGCACGCACACCTCATTTTAATACAGTGACCTCTCGGTCAGACCATAGCACACCAAGTCAATCTGTGCTACTAACTTTTACTTAACTTACTCTCAACCAGCAAAAGCAACACTTCTTAGACACACCCATCTTCACATTGTTTACATTTTATTGGTTTAAGTTCGAAGTTTCAGTACAAGTTACAGTGAGTGAATGGAATGCCTGGAATGTCTTTACAGTGAATAAAAACATCTTTTCCCATAGACATAATGCAGTATTTGCCAGTATTCTCATTGAAACGTGATTAAAGGCCCTGGTTCATCTTAAATAAAGGTCATGGTGGGTGAAAGAAATTCAAATATACATTGTTTTGAGGAAAATCTGACACTAGTTGGCGTTCACCATCTGTTGATCTGACATGGAATCACCCAGAAGGAAGTTCTAGGGGTATGAGGTTACGCAAACATTCTGTCTACAAGATGCAGGTGACATCATTGTCTGTTTATACAATCACTGGTACAATCATATTTGTTATTCATTTTAATGTCCTCTCCCACTGAATGTTATGAATTACACTCGATTTGAAGCAAGATTATGAAGTGCACTAACGCTGACAAATAAACAACCATAGATTGAGCACTAATACTAGGCAATTCCAGATGAGGTCAAAAAATCGGAAGTTCATAAGGGGGACATCGTTGGAGATGTCCTGCTTTACTTAAACAGATGGTATCCGTGTGTTTCACATGTAGTCCAAGTACATAAAGTAACATCCGTGTGGTTTATAACAAATTGTCGTTGGTCGAGTTGGAAAGCAGTGT
>CM045737.1:34929847-35019847 GCA_024760905.1 Plotosus lineatus | reverse complement strand
TCATCTGCAAACATCATAGTCCATGGGGAATCTTGTCTAACCTCGTCTGTCAGCCTGTCCATCACCATAGCGAACAAGAAGGGGCTGAGAGCTGACCCTTGATGCAGTCCCACCTCCACCTTGAACTCTTCTGTCTCCCCCGCGACACACCTCACCACTGTCTTACATCTCCCACCCATGTCCTGCTCCACTCTACCATACTTCTCTGCCACTCCAGACTTCCTCATGCAATCCCACAGTTCTTCCCTCGGCACCCTGTCATATGCTTTCTCCAGATCCACAAAGGCACAATGCAGCTCCGTCTGACCTTCTCTGTACTTCTCCATTAACATCCTCAAGGCAAACACTGCATCTGTGGTGCTCTTTCTGGGCATGAAACCAAACTGTTGTTCACAAATGCTGACTTCTGCCCTTAGTCTAGCTTCCACTATTCTTTCCATAACTTCATCGTATGGCTCATCAACTTTATCCCTCTGTAGTTGCCACAACTCTGCACGTCTCCCTTGTTCTTAAAAATGGGCACCAGCACACTTCTCCTCCATTCCTCTGGCATCCTCTCACTCTCTAAGACCTTGTTAAATGTTCTTGTCAGAAAATCTACTGCTACCTCTCCTAGACACTTCCATACCTCCACCGGTATGTCATCAGGACCAACTGCCTTTCCATTCTTCATCCTCTTCAATGCCCTCCTCACTTCACCCTTACTAATCTTTGCTACTTCCTGGTCCTCAACAGTCACCTCTTCTACTCTCTTTTCTCTCTCATTTTCCTCATTCATCAGCTCTTCAAAGTACTCTTTCCATCTTCCCAGCACACTTCTGTCATCAGTCAATACATTTCCCTCTCTGTCCTTTATCAATCTAACTTGCTGCCACGTCCTTCCCATCTCTATTTCTCTGCTGTGCCAACCTGTATATATCATGTTCTCCCTCCTTACTTTCCAGCCGAGCATACAAGTCATCAAGCGCACTCTGTTTGGCCTTTGACACTGCTACCTTTGCCTTACGCTGTGTCTCCCTGTACTCCTGTTTACTCTCTTCGGTTTTCTCAATGTCCCACTTCTTCTTAGCTAATCTCTTCCTTTGTACACACTCCTGCACTTCCTCATTCCACCACCAAGTCTCCTTATCTACTTTCCTTCCAGATGACACACCAAATATTCTCCTACCTGTCTCCCTGATCACATTCGCTGTAGTTGTCCAGTCATCTGGAAGCACTTCCTGACCACCCAAAGCCTGTTTCAACTCCTCCTTGAAGACAACCCGACCTCTTCCCTTTTCAACTTCCACCACTTTGTCTTCTGCTCTGCCTTTGCCTTCTTCACCTTCCTCACCATCAGCATCATCCTGCACACCACCATCCTATGCTGTTTGGCAACACTCTCACCCGCTACTACTTTGCAGTCACTGACTTCCTTTAAATTACATCGCCTGCACAAGATGTAGTCTACCTGTGTGCTCCTACCTCCGCTTTTATAAGTCACCCTATGCTCCTCTCTCTTCTGGAAGAAAGTATTCACCACAGCCATTTCCATCCTTTTGCAAAATCTACCAACATCTGTCCTTCTGCGTTCCTGTCCTGGATACCAAACCTACCCATCACTTCCTCGTCCCCTCTGTTTCCTGCACCAACATGTCCATTGAAGTCTGCCCCAATGACCACTCTTTCACCTCTGGGGGTACTCTGCATCACTTCATCTAACTCCTCCAGAATCTCTCCTTCTCTTCTCGCTCACATCCTGTCTGTGGGGCATAAGCACTAACAACATTGACCATCACACCTTTAATTTCTAACTTGAGACTCATCACTCTGTCTGACCTCTTTTCACTTCTAGAACATTCTGGCAAACTCCTCCTTCAAGATGACTCCGACTCCATTTCTCTTCCCATCCACACCGTGATAAAACAGCTTAAACCCTGCTCCTATGCTTCTAGCCTTGCGACCTTTCCACCTGGTCTCCTGAACACACAGTATGTCACCTTCCTCCTCTGCATCATGTCAGCCAGCTCTCTACCTTTTCCTGTCATAGTTCCAATATTCAAAGTCCCTACTTTCAGTCCTAGACTCATGCCTTTCCTCTTCTCTCTCTGGCAAGCGGACACGCCTCCGCCTCTCCTTCTTCGGCGTCTTCGACCAACAGTAGTCCAATTTCCATCAGCACCCTGTTGGTTGGCGGCACTGATAAGCGATCGTTGTTAACCAGGCCTCGACCGATCCGGTATGTCATTCTTTCTTGTGATTCGCATAGTTTATTTGGCATTTGTTTTACGCGGATGCGCTTCCTGGCCTCAACCCTCTGCATTTATCCGGGCTTGGGACCCGTGAGGAGAAGACACTGGTTTGTGCCCCCTCACGGCTGCATTATATATATATATATATATATATATATAATATGTGTATATATATACACACACACATTATATATATATATATATATATATATATATATATATATATATATATATATATATATATACACACACACACATTATATATATATATATATATATATATATATATATATATATATATACACACACACACACACACCTTACTTTTTACGAAAGACCCAACTAACAAAAAATCCAAGTTACGAAATGTATTTTCCTAAAGTTTCTGTCTCTGGATACGAAAAAAATTCAAGTTATGAAACGCGACATCTCAAAAATTCAAACAATGTGCGCTCTGCTACGCAGCCGCCCAAATCCCCCGAAATATAAATAGACTTGTAATATTTTTTTTTGTTTTGAAATTGGCGTGATAGAGTTGCTCTCCCGTTGGCTAACACCCCGCTCCGCTGGCCTCCCATTGGCTAGGGGGGAGCTGCATCTTCATGATGCCGATGATGCTTTTCACGTGCCTTCAACCCACTGTTCGTCACAGAGTTCTAACACGTGTAAAGGACAGAGTTACTGTTGTTTTGTGAATTTGCGTGTGCTCTTTGCAACTTTATTTTTCGTCATTCATCATAGGCCCCAAGGCATTGATTTCCGGTGTGAGTGAAAAGAAGAAGCGGGCTCGTGGCATGCGGTTGAGTGATATCGCAAAGGAATGTGGCTGAAACCTGTCTACCATCAGTACGATATTGAAGCAGAAGGAGGCCTTAAAAGGTATACTTTTATAATTTTTAAAGGTTTTAGTGGGTAGTATTGGGGGCCTTGGAACGAATCAAGCATTTTACATGTAAAATGTTACCCAACTTACGAAAAAAAAATCAGGTTACAAAACCACTTCTGGAACGGATTAATTTCGTAAGGTGAGGTACACTGTACAGTGAGTCGTCGACTTACGACCTATGTGAGTTATGTCTGATCGACTTTACGACCCCAAAAGTGGTGAAGCATGATTCATGGCAGTGCCGTGCGAGTGTTGTGTACGACAGTTCTTTGTACTGCTGGCAGCGCCAGCATTTTAAAATTCCAAGCAGGAGATGATGCAGATTCACTGCTCAGAGCAAATTTATTCATCTACTTTCAATGCCACGTCACTGTGGCGCGAAGCTGAGAGTCAATCCTTTCTGTGTGGGCAGGTCCAATAGCTTGAAACTCTAATTTTATTGGACTCACACGCTGCAGTGTTTATGTGACAGGAAGCGCATCCCAAGTTTTGGCAATCAGCTGCTCTGCAGGTTCAAGTTTTTCCATGTCTGTGCTTGGCTTCGTGGAAATGAGCCGATCAAAACGAGGGAAATTTATCTCTTTACCCAAACAAAACGCGCAGTCTGTGGCTGTTCTCATAATCTAATAAAATTGGAGTTTGACGCTATGGGACCCGCCCACACAGTGGAGTACAGAAAGGATTGGCTCTCCGCTGCGTGTCACAGTGACGTGGAATTGAAAATAGATGTATAGATTTAAATGCGCGAGATTTATTCATCTGTTTTTGTTTGGCGTGAGTGTATTTGGATGGAAAGTCAACATACGACCAGATCGAGTTACGACCGGTCTGCCAGAACCAAACGTGGTTGTAAGTTGACGACTCACTGTATTCACTTTTTCAGATCATCAAACAAATTTAAACATCACACAAAGATAACCCAAGAATTCAATGAGGTAAGATGAGGTAATTGTGATTAATCCTATTATTGGGGAAAACTGAGTTCAAGTTCATTGCTGCCAGACATTTCCAATCAGGAGATCCCCAACATAAAACCTGTCTGACAAGGTGAGGTGGGCCATTCTGAACACACATCATGCCGCGATCCAGTGAGCTTCAAGAGCAAACAAGAAAGATAATGATAGAGATGTCGCAGTCTGGGAAAGGATACAAATGGGAAAGGATACAAAATCACTGGTAAATCTTTGGGACTCCAGTGGACCACTGTCAGAGCCATTATCCATAAAATGGAGAAGGCCTAGCACAGTGGTGACCCTTCACATGAGTGGCCGACCTACCAAAATTACTCCAAGAGCACGGCGCAGACTAACCGAAGAAGTCACAAAGCATCCAAAAACCACTTCTAAACAACTACAAGCATCACTTGCCCCAGTCAATGTTCATGACTCCACCATCAGAAAGACACGAGGCAAAAATGGCATTCATGGAAGAGTTCCGAGGCGAAAGCCATTGTTGACCCAAAAAAAAAAAAAAAAAAATCAAGGCAAAATTCACTTTTGCCAAGAATCATCTTGATCATTCTCGAAGATTTTGGGAAAATGGCTTCTAAACTGATGAAACTAAAGTTTAACTTTTTGGTAGAAATGCATCCTGTTACATCTGGCACAAAAGGAACACTGCATTTGATAAAAAGAACATTGTGCCAACAGTGAAACATGGTGGCGGAAGTGTGATGATCTGGGCCTACTTTGCTGCTTCAGGGCCTGGGCGACTTATCATGATTGATGGAACCATGAATTCTGCTCGCTACCAAGAAATTCTAGCAAAGAATATTCGTCCATCAGTTTGAAACCTCAAGCTAAAGTGCACCTGGGTTCTGCAGCAAGACAATGATCCAAAGCACACCAGCAAGTTAATTTCTGAATGGCTAAAAAAGAACAAAATGAGGGTTTTGGAGTGGCCTTGTAAAAGTCCCGACCTGAACCGTATTGAGATGCTGTGGCATGACCTTAAAAGGCTGTTTATGCTTGAAAAACCAATTTGGTTGATCTTAAACAATTCTGCAAAATAGAGTGGGCCAAAATCCCATCACAGTGATGTGAAAGACTCATCAAATCTTATCGCAAACGCTTGACTGCAGTTATTGCTGCAAAAGGTGGTTCAACCAATTATTAGGTTTAGGCGGGGCAATTACTTCTTCACACGGCCCTTGTAGGTTCAGATTCTTTTTCCACTTAGTAAATGCAATTGGCACTGAACACGGCATTTTTTGTTTATTTGTGTTCTATCTTTATATAATATTTAGGTTTGCTTGATCTGAAATGGATGAGGATGATAAATGAGCAAAAAATGTCAGAAATTGGTCAGGGGCAAAAACATTTGCACAGCACTGTATCTATATATATATATATATATATATATATATATATATATATATATATATATATATATATATATATACACATACACACACACACACATATATATATATATATATATATATATATATATATATATATATATGAGAGAGAGAGAGATAGAGAGAGAGAGAGAGAGAGAGATCGAGATCTACTTAATTCAAGATTACCTTTCATGTATATGGATGAGTGTAAAGGTAGAAGCTGACATGTACCCAATTTTTCTTGAAAAAAATCAAAAACAATGATTTTCGAATATTTTTGAATACTTAGTTTTTAAATGACCCCCTAGTTCTACCATCTTCATTAAATGCTAGATGTTGTGTCTTAATCATTAACTGTCAAAAAAAAAAAAAAAAAAAAACCCACCAAAAAACCAAACAAACAAAAAACCCAAACAATTAAAAAAAAAAATCCTTCCAAAACCATGCCCCACTACATACACCAGCTTTGCTTTGACTGCAGTCTCTTGCACAAGGGTCACAAACAAGCAGAGAAAGAGAAACACGGAAGCATTTGATTGGATAGTTCTCAGCGGACCCAATGTAGTAATTGGTTGGCACTTTTACAGGGCAACAGCAGCTGCAGACAATGCAGATGCGTGCACACGCACAAACACCTTTTTCCACAGAAGATGTTTATTGCTGTTGGGATATTAAGGCCATAGAATTTTAATGAATAGAACAGTTCGTGTATACGGCTAAAAATTTACCATGCCCAGCTTCAAGTAATGCTCACACTTGTACTTAAATGACAATTGAGAATTGTAAAAAAAAAAAAAAAAAAAAAAAAAAAAAAGTGCAGATTTGACAAGTGTTCTCATTTGCACCCCATAATGACTATGAATGAGAAATAAAGAATACACAATACATCACTCTCATTTATTCAAATTATTCAAATTCATAATGACATTTTTATTAGATTCTAGTGAACACAAATGTGTTAAAATTCAGTTTTACACCAAACAACGAGGACTAGAACTCATTACCACATGAGCTGTTATGCAAAACTGAGTACAAAACATCCAACTAAAATGTTTTCTGAAATTATCAGGGGGTCATTTGATCCATGCATGGCACAATAATATCTTCATGCTTATGACTGCACTTTATCAAGATCAGCAATAACTCGAGTGTACGAAGCACAGGGATTGGGCAGAAGGTTGGATTTATTTTATTTAACAGCACTGCAACCTCAAATCATAGGTTTATATTAATGCAGTTGGCTAGTTTTTTCTCTAATGAGTTCCAATCTAAGGCAAAAAAAATTTTGCAGCCACTAAGGGGTTTCCCTTAGGATGTTTACCATTTATGGAAGGAGTCTACAATGTCAGAGGTGATGTTGGAACCTTTCAGACCTCTTCAGGACAGAGGACTTAATGTTTGACAATTTTTAACATTTAATAAATGTTTAACATTTGATCAAATACCAATACGATGACGTTATGAGAAAGAATAGTGGAAGATAGACTAAGGGCAGAGGTCAGCATTTGTGAACAACAGTTTGGTTTCATGCCAAGAAAGAGCACCACAGATGCAGTGTTTTCTTTGA
The DNA here is from genome assembly GCA_024760905.1 of Plotosus lineatus. Taxonomy (NCBI): domain Eukaryota; kingdom Metazoa; phylum Chordata; class Actinopteri; order Siluriformes; family Plotosidae; genus Plotosus; species Plotosus lineatus. Next base: position 35,012,822 of record CM045737.1, on the reverse strand, counting down.
GGATGTTAATAGAGAAGTACAGAGAAGGTCGGCGGCACAGTGGCGTAGTGGTTAGAACGTCCGCCTCACAGCAAGAAGGCCTGGGTTTGATTCCCGGCCTGGGCGTTTCTGTGTGGCGTTTGTATGTTCTCTCCGTGCTTGCGTGGGTTTCCTCCGGGTGCTCCGGTTTCCTCCCACAATCCAAAGACATGCACAGTAGGTTAATTGGCCATTCTAAATAGCCCGTAGGTTCGCATCATGCAGAAGGCAATGGCAAACCACTGCACTAATCCTGCCAAGAAAACCTCCATGAAGATGATAACCAGGGCGTTATCCTTCGTGGCGGGTCGCCAATGGTTGTCCTACGACTGAGGCACTACATAGATAGATAGACAGAGAAGGTCAGAGGGAGCTGCATTGTGCCTTTCTGGATCTGGAGAAAGCATATGACAGGGTGCCGAGAGAGATACTATTGTATTGTATGAGGAAGTCTGGAATGGCAGAGAAGTATGTTAGAGTGCTGCAGGGACATATATGAGGGATGTAAGACAGTGGTGAGGTGTGCTGTCGGTGAGACAGAAGGGTTCAAGGTGGAGGTGGGACTGCATCAAAGATCAGCTCTGAGCCCCTTCTTGTTTGCTATGGTGATGGACAGGCTGACAGACGAGGTTAGACAAGATTCCCCATGGACTATGATGTTTGTAGATGACATTGTGATCTGTAGAGAGAGCAGAGAACAAGTGCAGGAAAATCTAGAGAGGTGGAGGTATGCCCTGGAAAGGAGAGGAATGAAGGTTAGCCTCAGTAAGACAGAATACGTGTGTGTGAACGAGAAGGACCCAAGAGGAAAGGTGAGGTTAAAGGGAGCAGAGATAAAGAAAATGGTGAATTTTAAGTACTAAGGCTCAACAATCCAGAGCAGTGGAGAGTGTGGAAAAGAGGTGAAGAAGCGTGTGCAGGCAGGTTGGAATGGTTGGAGAAAAGTGTCCGGTGTGATGTGTGATAGGAAGGTATCGACAAAAATGAAAGGAAAAGTGTACAAGACGGTGGTGAGGTCAGTGATGTATGGTTTAGAAACAGTGGCACTGAGGAAAAGACAGGAGGCAGAGCTGGAGGTAGCAGACATGAAATAACAAAAATCGATAAGATCAGGACTGAGTACAGACACTCCCTGACTTACGGTTTTTCTATTTTACGGGTTTTTTTCTCAAAAAAAAAAAAGTCAAATTTTGAGTTTAGACGCACCTACATAGTACGCTGACGTAATGATGCAATGACGCTGCATTCATTGTTTATAAACTGTAGACTGAGTGTGTGTGTGTGTGTGTGTGTCTGTGTGTATATCAGTTATATAGCGTGTTACCCTTGTGTTAAGACGTCGTCTCTGTTATCTTTGTGTTTACACTGTTTTGCGGACTTTTGTCACCCTAAGCAAATATGGTTGGTCAGAAGTGTAAGCCTACTAGCATGGGTGCAAGTCTCATACACAGATGAATTAAATATCTGCTCAGATCGGCGCGATCTACCATGCATACTCAGTTAAGCAAAGAGAGTTGTAATATGAATGAAAACCCGAATGCACAAATTACAGAACCATTACAGATATTTATCATCTTTTAGCAGAATCCTAAGAGTGTATACTTATTTTTATATTAATAATCATGAGGATTTGTACTTGTTCTTTGTATGCAGCTCTTGAATAAAGTTTACTTATACAAAGGAAAGAACTCTCCGCTCTGCTGGGATTCACACAGTGCAGGCTGTGTTCTAAATGAGTTCAACGGCACCATTGTGCACTTGAAAGACCTGAAGTCTGTATAACCCACAGCAAGGACACTACTTTTGCAAGTACACTACTTTCGTATTGAGCTCTTCACATATTGTAAGCGTTGATCGGCTGTTTTAAGCTTCATGTAAAGTAACTCGGTATAAACAAGTGACTTATTTGAAACTGATGTTGATATTATTTGATATATTTAATATTTTACAATGTATGTTTATAATAATTGATTTAGGGGTGTTTTATGAGATACGGTAATGGTATTTATGGATGTATAGTACAGTATGAGCGTCATACGTCACATGTCATACGTCACTGTAACAACTTACGTTCACTTTAAACTTGCGTTCAGCCGTCCGGAACCAATTAAAAACGTAAGTCGGGGAGCATCTGTACATCAGAGGGAGAGCACATGTAAGAGGTTTTGGAGACAAAGTCAAAGAGGCAAGATTGAGATGGTTTGGACATGTACAGAGGAGGGATAGTGAGTATATTGGCAGTAGGATGCTGAGGTTGGAACTACCAGGCAGAAGGCCTAAAGGAAGATCAAAGAAGAGATTTATGGATGTGGTGAAGGAGGACATGAAGATAGTTGGTGTAAGAGTAGAAGATGCAGAGGATAGGGTGAGATGGAAGCAGATGATTCGCCGTGGCGACCCCTAAAGGGAACAGCCGGAAGGAAAAGAAGATTTTATCAACAACCCAGCAAGCTTTGCTTGTTCTTATTTTCGAATATTGAATTACAGAGGGAATAAAACAGAAGCTGATGAGGGGATGACTGTTGAGAGCTGCAATAACATACTTGCTGTGGTCATATTATCCTACAGATTTATTTAACAGTTAGAACATCCTGAAAACAAGACAGGTAATGCTAGCTTGTTTAAACGTCTACATATTCTAGCTAATGTAAGATAATGTTTTCTCACCAAAAAGCCCACTGCCTCAAAAATATTTGAAAATTTAGCAATGTGCAAGTTTTCATTTACTGTAAGACCTACACTGACAATTTATTTGCCTAGGTGGTTCTAAAGTTACTTATTTTTATTGTACAACAGTGTAGTGTTGTCTGCTGTCACTAAAAATACGAGCATGTATATATGGGTCACATTCCATGCATAATGAGGCCAAAGCATGGCAGCATCTTCTCTCACAAACCAAACGTATCTGCGGCTCCGCTCCTTAAATAGGCCGGGCTTCCGGGACGAAGTAGTCCTGCATGATGCCGATTATCACAGCCGGAGCAGTTATTTTTATGGGATATGACAATCCTGAAATACCCCTCATCAAACTCCTTGACATCATGCGTCATGTGCTCTAAAAAAGCCCCCCCCCAAAAAAAAGACCAAGGGCTCAAGTAGCTGGAATGTGTACGTGTACTACCGAGCCAAAAACGCTCAGTTTTGGTGTGAAGATAAGAATGGTGTATGTGCACGCATGTGCTTCAGTCAGAGTCACACACCAGAGAGAAATAATGCAGAGCAGAAGGCTCTCAGCCTCCGCTTCCCAAACATGGATCATTTAAGAGGGGAATTCCCAACAGCTCATGCAAGGTGACTCCTCACAGCCACACACACACACACACACACACACACACACACACACACACACACACACACGGTTCCTCACTCTGCCAAAGATCACAACACTTACTCAGCTGGATGCAATAAAACATTCACACAAGTAGATTTACAGATGAGATGGAATCATAGCATTTGCTGACATTAAAATCAGCAAAAAAGGAACTCTGGCAATAGTGGCATTGCATTTCAGGCTTAGTACTGAAAATCTTTTTTAAATTTAAGTAAAAACTGTGAGAAGTACAGCAATGGCAGTCATTATCTTAGAATGTGTGAGAGAGAGTTAGCGAATGAAATTATGACAGTGCGGTGTTTTTCAGTTCAACCTCGACATGACCTCATCTCTCCGTACGGACGGGAACGAAGGTGCTACTTCATTCTGGCATCTCTCAAAAACACCCAAAATATTGTATGATTAGATTTAGATTCACAGGTGGCCTACATTTCAATCAATCCCATAGCACTGTGGGCGGGGAATAGACGCAGTCTACAGACACGTTGCTTGGTTGTATTCGATGCATCATTCAGATTTTAAGTAATCCATAACACTGTGGGTGGGACATTTGCTCCAGACTGCAGGAGTGTGGGATTTATTTTTATCATGCTCGTGTCAGACAAGCACATGCATAACACAAAAATGTTTTTATTTGAAAGAAAACAGTGCTACTTCAGATGATCTGGGAAATGTGAATGCAGGCTCTGATTATCTGTCAACACATAATCTATAAATACAGCATCAGCATTCTTGTTTTGTTTTATAAATTACTATGTCCGAAGATTTAAAAAAAAAAAAAAAAGAGCGAGAGATAAACTCCCTCATGTCAGAATAAAGGGGATTTTAAAAAGCAAAAACACTGCAGACACCACCACACTATGTGCCGAAAACAAACTAAAGTAATTATTTTAAACTTTTTCAGACGATACTCTTATGTGGACACACCACTATTTTACTCTAAACCCAGAGTATCACACATTTATCATCTAGTATCCGCCTCCCTGTCCCAGAAGGCCGTTCATGAGCATGGAACAGGAAACGGCCACACAAATGCAGGAAACAATTGGGAAGGTCATGCTGTTCACGTCAGGAAGGCCAAAAACGCGGCGCCACTGTTTCCTACACCACACATATCCATCACACAACAGTTTCTCTCGCACGCGCTCTCTCAGACACACAGACACGGTCTGTTGTTGTATTGGCTAGCAACCAAACTGTGTGTCCTGCGTTATTAATACACTTGATGCTTGGGAAAATAATGTCTGGCACTCAACCGGGACTACTCCTATATCGAAAAAAAACAATTGAACCCCTGCTCTGCAATGCTTGTAATCATTGCTTATGATGACATCATGGCTGTTGTCGGTCACACACTGGAGTTAATTTAAACAGCCAAAACACCAACAATTTATACTCCAGAGTGTTTACCTCCCTCACCCTCAGGGCATATACAGACACTCCCCGACTTACATTCATTTGGTTTCCATTTTTTAAAGTGTCAAATTTTGAGTTTAGCGTGCTCTCTGTAGTACGAGACGTACCTACTTAGTACGCTGACGTAATACGCTACTTCCGCATGATGCTGCGTCCATTGTTTACAAACGACAGACTGAACGTGCCCCACCTTCTTCCCAGTTCACCGCGTGTTACCATTGTGTTAAGAAGTCGTCTCTGTGATCTTTGTGTTTACACTGTTTTGTGTACTTTTGTAACCTTAAGCAAATATGGTTGGTCAGAAGCGTAAGCTTACTAGTGATAGTGGTAATCAGAAAAGGCGGCAAGCCATCTCGTTAGAAATGAAGATGGCTATTATCAAGAAAATCGATGATGGTGAAAAATATGGGAATGTTGCACGTTTCTTCCAAATGGCTCCGTCAACCATCGGAACCATTTACAAGCAGAAACATCGCATCACAGAGCATGTTAAAGGTTATATTTGATAGTTGATGAGTGAATTTGATTAAAATGTATCTATTTCAAATTAATGTTTATATTATTTGACATTATTTTACGATGTTATGTTCATAATAATTGATTTAGGGGTGTTTTATGAGATACGGTAATGGTATTTATGGATGTATAGTACAGTACAAACGTCACATCACTGGAACATACAGTAACAACTTACGTTTTTTTCACCTTATGTTTGGCCGTCTGGAACCTAACTAAAACGTAAGTTGGGGAGTGTCTGTATATTCCAAAGGACATATATACCCCCCACAGCGTGTGTGTATGTATGTATGTGTGTGTGTGTGTGTCTATATATATATATATATATATATATATATATATATATATATATATATATATATATATATATATATCCCCACTGTGTGCATACCCTCCATGTATACATCCTCCAGAGTGTGTATCCTCTTAGATTGTATCGCCAAGAGTATATCCTTTGCATTGTATCCGATAGAGCACATGCCTTAGAGTATAATCCTTAGATTACAATCCTTAGAGTATAATCCTTCTTGTATATCCCTTAGAGATAATCTATAATCCTTAGAGTATATCCCTTAGATTACTAGCTAGTTCCCTCGAGCATCAGCTGAAATATTAAACTTGTTTCTTTTAACGAAAACACGCTTTTATAAAGCCTAGAAAGAATGTGTGTCTCAGCTAAGATGTTATTTACAAATTATTACACTGGTTACTTTTGTAAAGCAGGCCTCATTCATCCTGTGTGATGAAAAGTACTTTATTTTTATCGTTTACAAGAGAATTTACTCAAGAAATACCATTTAGAAATCCAAATATTGAGAGCAAGATGCATATCCCACACACAGCTGCTGTGTGTGTAGATTTCGGTACAGTAATACTCACTCATGAACGTTGAATCGGTATCTCTGCTGACTCTACAATTTGAAGGCAATGTGTTCTAATTTTTTTTTTTTATCCCAGTTGTTTCATAATAAAAATGAAAAAAATTTGCCTTTATTATGCACACAATAATCAATAGCTGGTGAAAGAGGACATGAAGGTGGTTGGAGTAATAGTAGAAGATACAGAGGGTAGGGTGAGATGGAGGCGGATTGTTTGCTGTGGCGACCCCTGAAGGGAAAAGCCGAAAGGAAAAGAAGAAGATTTTGTACACAATACAGTCATCCCTTGCCACTTCGCAATTTGAACCTCGCAGTCTTTGTACATCGTGGTATTTTAATAAAAAATATTCATAAAAAAAATTCAAAATTCGCGCTGAAACTCACATGTACGCAAGCGGAAGGCAGGTACACATTGTTTACAAACAACAGACTGAAGTGCCCCTACTCCCCAGTTCAGGCAGGGACAGCCCACTCAACTCAATCTCGCAAGCTGATTGGCTTAGATGCGTGACGCTGTAGCCTCGCACATTCCTGCAGGATAGTGTTTGTGAACATCCTGCACCATCTCAGGCATCCAATGAGCCCAAGAAAAAGCGAAAATTGATGACAGTTACCTAAAAAGTGAAGTTGCTAGATATTCTGACGGCGGGCAATACGTATGCCCATGTAGCACACCATTACGGTAAAAATGAATCTACCGTGCGTTACATCAAAAAAGACTAAGATTAAGATCAAGCGGAGAAGAGCTAGTCAGAGGTGAGTACAGTATTTAAAGTATTTATATATAAATTCTACTTTAACCAAAGAGACGATTCATGGATGTGGTGAAGGAGGACATGAAGGTCGTTGGTGTAAGAGAAGAAGATGCAAAGGATAGGGTGAGATGGAGGCAGATGATTCGCTGTGGCGACCCCTGAAGGGAAAAGCCGAAAGGAAAAGAAGATATATAAATTCTATTTTAATATTAATACATTACAGTATTTACATATGCATATAACTGTGTAATGTTTAATATACACTTCTTGATATTGTATAAACGCGAAAACATATAGAAATGAGACAACATGGTAGAAATGAGAGGGGCGCTCCTACTTCGCGGTTTTTTGAATATCGCGGCCGGGTCTGGTTTACATTATCCGTGATATTCAAGGGATGACTGTAGTTCACATGCTACAATGCTAACACTGCATAACTTAAAGATTTTGTGCATGGGGCATTTCGGTTGTTTCACTTCAGAGTCTTCATTTTGTTGTTTTCAGGGATTTGTTTTTCATTTTGTGACATGAAATAAATGTAGATCTGCTGTATTGTGACCTCAAAGAGAGAAAAAAAAAAATTTATCGTATAAAAACAGTCCCGCACCACCTTACTAAAACGGGACCCAAGAGTGTTCTATTTACATTAAAATACTTTCAATATCCCAGAATAATGCACTCAAAGGAACTGGGTTGTGATTTTAACCCAAGTTCACGCACCAAAAACTTGTGTAAATATTCAATAAAATGTATTAAATTTTAGTTCATTGTTGTTAAATAGCTTTTTAACCTCAAAATCAAAGCGGCTTTAAAGTTGTTGAACCTAACACCAACTTTGAAGATTGATATCTACTGTAAACTGTTGTATAACCCTAATTCATGTCTATATCTTTATGAACCAAATTTCTATTAAAATAAAGTATTATGTCTTCCCTGATAATCCATCTTATATTATCACAATCTATGATGTTTTCAGCTATTTTCTTCAGACCAACATGACACTTCCCTTTAATTAGTCTTCTTAGGTGAACTTTAGTTTTGATTTGTTGCTATATAAACAGCTTTATAATTAGTATCAATATTAATAGGAATAAACAGGAGAAGGAATCTAAAGGCTCCATTCTACAGTCGCTTCAACAGAAGGCCATTTCAGGCTCTGTCCAGATCCAGCACTGTGCACTTCATCACCACTCCTGTTCTAAGCTTGTTGGTATTATTTTGAGGTCATCAGCGTATGAGCCGTGATATACAGCTGTGTTTGGATTGAGCCGGAGAGCTTAATAAGGACAGGGCCGGTGCTCTCACACTCACTGTGGCTAAAAGAAGATGAAATGATCCCACATGATGTTCATACGTTACAGTGAACACCACTTCCTCCCAAGTGGAATCTTCTGCTTTATTCTGGTAACGGCAATAAGCTCGTAGTGGTAATGATGGGAAAATCTGAACGCGCTGCATTAGTTAGGACACATGTTTGATTTTACTCCTTGTACTTCATGTTTATTCACTTGATGTAAATTCTCACATTTGCAAAATATTACACATTACATTTTTAATCTGTTGTGTGAAATTTTATCATGTTTTTCAGCATTGTTTAAAATTTTCAAAACTAGGAATTAAAAGTGAAAGATTTATACAGATGGGTGATGGATGTTGGTTTGAAATAATGCGTTAAATGCGTCAAGTATATACAATATCTAAATGTACTGCAGGCAAGACACTGTCGACTTAATTCCACTAAATCTTCTAAACAGAATATAATCCAACAAGAATTAAAGAAGGAATGACCCCTTCACACAGAATTTCTACTTGTACACTCAGGACGGTTTCCTTGACTCCATGAGCAGTTATCAAAAGTAACGGTTCTTAACTTGTGTATACAGAGAACAATAACACATTACTCAAACCTGAACATGATAGTTTTCTTACACTTAAAATAGATTTAGTTGAAGTCATGTGATTACATGATTTGTTGGGAATACGGTTGTTACTTTAAATTATGACTAAAGGCCCAACTTGTGCGTTTAAGGTCTCTTAATCCTATTTTCAGGACATCGCGGTAGCTGTAGCCTAATGGGCAGGAAAGTGGTTTTGGGACCGAAAGCTTCAATCCGTGAACCAGCGGGAAAAAATGTGTGGCGGTAAAGGAGTGTGGCGCACCATCACTCCCTCCACATTCATGGTCAAAATGCCCTCGAGCAAGGCAACTAACCCCCCATCTGCTTTTGTGATACAGTAGGCCCTTGACTATTCGCAGTTTTGCACTCGCGGTTTGAGTACACGCGGTCTGCCCAGCAACCGGCACGTGATTCAAATTCAGCCAATAGCTGTCCTCCTTTCTGCTGATTGGTTGAGCTCATGTCCCGCCTCTTTTTACTCATTTGCGCACAAGTTGTCAATGAGCCTCTTTTTTGTATGCGTTTTAATTACCAGTTAAGCTCTATGATACCACTCAAATGCCGGTCTTCTCTGGCTATGTGATAGAAAACGCTGGATGTCTCTTCTGAAGAAATAAGACTTTCTCCTGAGAAACGACGGTTTTCTCTGAACTGTTGTATTAAAATCTTTTTCAATTATTATTCCAGTACAGTACCTAAGTTCATGTTTATGCATGAGATTTTATGTTCTGTAGTATGTTTAACAAACGATACCAAAAGTATAAACTTTATTATAGTACTCTTCATGTCCTTTTACATTGGCGTGACGTCTCCAAGATGGCACTGCCCAGAGGGCGACGTTGCGGAGTTCTTGGAATCAAATTGGAGATCACTATTCTTCATTTGCCACACCATTGGTTTACAAAAGTTACACCTCCAAAATATGTGCAGGGATCATGCGGCTTCAGTGCATCGCGGGTTTTTTTTTAATATTAATATATAAATAATCATCGATTTTTAAAAATAAGGAAATTAGGGAAGAATAGGGGGGAAAGGTAAGGAAAATACTGTAAAACAAAGCCAATTATGCAAAAAAAAAAAAAAAAAACCCAAACAAACAAAAAGCAACACAAAAACTCCCATCAAAACTACTTACATTTTTATGTGAGATGCGCATCTGTGTTGTGTGCACACGTGTGTCTGTATGTGTGTGTATTTATATTTTATTTACATCTTATGCATTACTTTTGAATGTTTAATTGTTATTATAAGCATTTATAGCTTTGATTATGTATTTATTGATATTATATACACATATACATGTACGTATACGTCAGACAGGGTTCTGATCCTACTTCGTGGAATTCGTTGGTCGCGGGGGGAATCTCAGTCCCAATTAACCACGAAAAGTGTGGGATCCTTGTACAGCACTGTTTTACTGTATGGCAGACCACATGCCAAATGAGTATCAATCACAAGATAAGATCAACCCAGTCTATCAGCATGCATGGCTGAATAATAAACTTGTATTGTTTTGTAGAAGACAAACTCGAAATGTAAAATCTCTAGATCAGCTGTCCCCAACCTTTTTTGCACCATGGACCTGTTCATGTTGAGTCGTATTTTCACAGACCGGTGCAGAAACAACTAAAAACAAAGTGTGTAAAAATACAACTCACCATCCCGCTGAATCAGTGAGAAGCTCTCCAAAGGTATTTGTTTTTTCTCGTTTTTGCTTGTAAGATTATTTTTGGCTGTACCGCGTCAGGTGACTGAGACAAGCAGTTTTTCAAAATGCAAGCCCTTTCAGACTCTCATGATTAATAAAAAAAAATCATCCTTTCTGAGGGCCTGGTACCAAATGACCGACAGACCGATGTTTGGGGAACTCTGCTGTAGATGGGCGAGGGTATCAGCAATGGTTTTGTAAACCAATATCTAGGATGTCATTTATCCTGGTAAAGACAGTTGATCACTACACACAAACAATTTCTATTATATGCTGCCTCATAACACACTTGTACCTGTTTACTGGCACTTGGTGCTAGACACCAAGTATGATGAGGATAAGAGTTTAATAACACATACTAAAATTCTCCAGCTCCTCAAAGAGCATCAGGTGGAATTGGCTGTGTATTCTATGCAATCACAAACTGAACATCACACCCGTCACTGTTTTAAACTTCGAATTACTGCTTTCCTTTCCATTTTTCCTTGTGTTGTGAAGCTGAAAATACCAATATGGTGACTGACCTGAGGAAAAACAAAAAAAAAAGGTTGTGAGTTTGCCAAAGTGTTGTCTGTCTGTCTGTCAGAGAGAGAGAGAGAGAGAGAGAGAGAGAATGATGTGTGCTGGTGTTATGTAAATATCCCTTTTTAAAAGTAGAGTCATTGATAACGAGGCCTCAAGATCCCTTAGGGCTTCCTGTTACGCTAATGAATGGAGACTGGTTTAGTACAACACAAAAATCTACACTGTAATCCAAATAGCACTCTGAAACAGGTCAGTTCTCCAATACACAGCACACGACACACAATCCCTCACAAACACGCAAAATATTTAACCGCTTTAATCTGTTTTTGTCTTTTATCCCCTCTCACAGTACTGCACAGGAGAAAACACATACATCATTTCCTGTACAAACAGCAAACACACAGATCCAACATGTATACACGTACACACAATACACACATCTAAGCCATGGCTCAGATGAATATAAACACAAACCTACCACACAGTTCCTCATTCGAATACACAGGGGTCAGGACAGTTACACGACAATAGTTCGCAAAACCTTTGGTTACACAGCCCTCTGTAGATGTGAAATAGCCAATTTGGTCGTGACAGGTTCAAAGAGCTTGGCCTTTTTCTTAATTTAAAAAAATTGTGATCTCAGAAAATCCCAATACAATCCCAATCTACCCATTGACCAAAGATGTCACCGGTCATCTGGTACAGCAAGCTGAACACTTCAAATTGGGAAAACAAAGTTCCTATTGTGTTTAATTCATACGTGACTTCACAAATGATATTACTTGCTATGATTTAACATGATAAACCAAATGCTGATTAGCTGCCCCAGACTGCACAAAGCCTTTTGGTAAAGATTCAGGAATCCATTTTTACCCCTGACTCCCAAAGGACAGCAATATAACATTAAACTGGAAAGTACCTTTTAAAAGGAGAACCTCGAAGTCGAGTTGAACCTCAAGTTGGAATTCCTGATAGGAAATGATTCTTTGAAGTATATAGTCTTCTTTTCTTTTCGGCTTTTTCCTGTTCTCAAGAGTCGCCACTGCAAATCATCTGATTCGCACATTTGATTTGGCATGGGTTTTTACGTCGGATGCCCTTCCTGTCACAATCCTTTAGCAAGGGACAGAAACACGCTGGCGGCTTTGCAGCTACTCTTTACGACAGTCAGCAATGGTATGGCGCACCATAGACGTTGAGAGACGTGGCCCACGTTTGATAACCCAGTTAGCTGCACTGGGGGGTGGGGGGTTACGGACAGTGACAACCTTGTGGAAACTCGAACCCTCAACCTTAGGATCAGTGATCTAGTAGCCTATCCACTAGTCTGTTGATAAATTTACACATACTATATTTTTCAGCAGCTTTATCAAGAACTCGTGATAAAATTTTGGTTCTGGATAGTTTAAACAAAAAAAAAAAATCCCCCCCAGGATTCATAGATCCAATAAGGTAAGTGTAGGTACCGACAACGCCAGGTCCATAAGCGCCAGCAATGCGGGAATAGCCTGATCAGACGTAATAAACTTCAAAAATAACGCTGGATATTCCATAACTCGGTTCTACTGTGTGATATTTTATTACTACAAAAATATACAACCTAAATGGAATCTATAAATATGAAAATGTTCTTAATATCAGTTGCATGAAATAAAGAAAAAACTGAAATAATAATGCATACTCTCACTGTACTCATCGTTTGGTCGGCATTGTTTAAATGGGTGGTGATTTTCGCTTGACATACAAGCCATCCTAAATCCTCTTGTGCTCCGTGAGGACACACAGAAATGTATTATTAATATTCCGAAACAACTTTATAAATTCCAAGCTTTCTGGTCATATATAATTTGTTGGGGTTATGTTTGTGTGAAATGCCTAAAATGACAAATGAATTATTGTGTTCATTTCAATCAAATATTACGACAACAACCAATACATATATGTACATAACGAGTTTACAGCGAGTTACAGTTCTCCAAGTATTGCATCTCAAAAATCGTACCGTTTACCACCATAAAAAACTCACATTTTGTTATTCTCAATGCATTAATGTGGTATTTTAAGTAAAAACGGCATTGTATCAATTGATGATACATCCAGATGTTGCCAAAAGCCTGACTTCAGGATTTATAAGTTATATGCATTATGTGGCATCTGTTGCGACTACACATAAACCTCAATATCTTTGCAACCGTATGTACTAGAAACAAAAACAAAGTACTGTTGTTTTCAGAAAGATTTAATCTATCAAGTTAGACACTACTTCCGGCTTTTCCCCTTTTTTCAGGGGTCGACGGCTAGGCAACTACTCTTTACGAAATTCATCAATAATTCTTTTACATGCCTCTCACCATAGAAGGACATGGCCGGCCTTTGACAACCTTAGACACTAAAACTTACAAAAATATTAACAATAATAAGCCATTTGATTTTATTTTGTTGCCGGCACCAAGTGTGCGCTATTAATTTGCATTTTCCGATTTGACCGTTTCGGTGATGCAAAACCGGTAACAGCAGGCTGCATGCAGAAATTAAACTCAATTCTAGTTACCCAATATTGTATCTGCAGTAAGCACTTTACATATCCGAGCTTTTGTCTGGCTCATGTGGCTTGTCTCCTACATGTTGTGATGGGGATTAACTCCCATCAAACAGAACTTGATCCTTGTGAAATTCGGATATAAAACACCCAGAATGTAGCTGTAGGGATAATTATACCTGTAAAAAACATGTAGGCTTTTATTGATTTGTGTGTGTGTGTGTGTGTGTGTAAAGTCCAGGGTAATGCACCAACTCGTAAATAGCAGGAAAGTTTACATTGGTCACTTACTAACTTTCTCAGTTTTTATCAGCTATGCTGTATGGATTAAGAAGCATCTCAACACCAGAAACCAATTTATCATATCTTTACAGACAACTTTACTCAGGTTCTGTTGGCTCCACTATTGTATACCTTTGTCTTTGCTTTGAGTCATGTGGAGAAAATATGAATCAAAAAAGGAAGGAAAATGGGGGGGGGGGGTGAGAACAAAAACCCATACCTCAAGTCTGTCTGCCAATCTTTAATGCCAGTAGTTCCAGCAAATCTCCATGAGCAAAAATTAAAAGAGAGGAAACTCATAACCGTGGGCTAAAATGTTATAATCAAGAACGTACCTTGAAATCTAGCTTATTGGTGGCACAACTGAGACACAGGGATTAACTATAATTCTGATGTCTGGATTCTTTGGACTGTCCTCTTTTGACTACGTACTGCCAGAGACTTCTATGGCCGAATGTACAGTAATAGTGAAATATCCCAACCTTTATAATGATGGTGTCCCATCAGGTTCTGTTTTAGGCCCGCTATTGATCTCCAGACTTGGGGCAGTGGTGGTCTAGTGGTATAGGGTGCTGGATCGCTGATCCAAAGGTTGGGGGTTCGAGTCCCACTCTCCGCAAGGTTGTCACTGTCCCCCCAGTGCGGCTAACTGGGTTATCGAAGGCGGCCCATGTCTCTCACTGTCTATGGTGAGAGGCATGTAAAAAGAACCATTGCTGACTTTCAGAAAGAGTAGGCTGCAAAGTCGTCAGCGTGTTTCTGTCCCTCGCTAAAAAGGGTTGTGACAGGAAGGGCATCCGATGTAAAAACCACTGCCAAATCAAACGTGCGAATCAGATGATTCGCTGAGGCGACTCCTGAGTAAAAGGGAAAAAGCCGAAAGGAAGACAGTTATCATTAAAATTACATCCGATCATAAACAAACCAAAAATCCACAACAAAAAAAATGTAATAAAAATTAACAAATCAACAAAGAAAAATAAGAACATGGGCATTCCACTTTCTGATGGCCATTTCTTGTGTCGCCTACGTTTTATCTGAACACCGGTGCGCAAATGGACTTCTGTTATCTCCGATCATGAAGCAAGGTTAACACACACCGGTCAGAATATAGAGGGGACAAAGGTCTTCACCTTTCCTCTGTGTGAAGAATAAAAGATCTTCAGCTCTGCTGAGCTCACAGACATTGAATGGCTGCATAATGAGCTAAAGAAATGACACACCAGAGGTGGACATGTACCGAAATCTTCTACTTAAGAGGGAACTGTAGAGAGCATGCCACAATCTTGCTCAGTTAAAGATGGAGTTATCCAATTAAAAAAGTAAAAGTAAAAATTTTAAGTAAAAATTACAAATGCAACTCTAACCTTTTCCTGTACTAAAATAAAAAAGGTACTCCTCAACCCTCACATGCACCCCATAGGGGTGCAGTTTTTCCATTTTTTTCTGCATAATACAAGGGAATTCCAGAAATCCCAGTGAGGTCATCATAAGCCAACCAATCACAGCACAATTTCTACAAAATTATGCAAGCCGTCGGCCAGTTGATAGACAGTGTGCATAAACAATGAGCCGAACAATGAATGCCAAAGTTTCTCCCCACAGCATGCAACAAGAACGGCATAATATCATAGCTAGGATGTCTTATTCACTGCAAAAGTTTGGAGACAAAACAGCCTGGTCGGCAGCCGAGCGTATGACAGAACAGCTTTATCAATCGAATGCATGAGGATTGGCATGCATGTAAATGCACGGTGTGTTCATCTCCACCAACAGTGTCCTCAATGCGCTGAATTTAAGTGATTGAAAACATCTCAATCACCATCTCCTTCCCCCTGATTTTGACTTTGGGCTTCATGCCCAGTTCATGGATTGGTGCACTTTCATGTTTCTACTTGAGAAAAGCCGAATACTCATAATAAAGCTTCTTCCTTTGTCTGAAATGTTCAGCTCAGTCTTCATTGATGTCTGGAGTTTATTTGCGAGGCACACGAAATTCAAAATTGGAGGAGTGCTTTCGTTGCCGCACCTTTGTCAGATTTTAGGTGCACAATGGGGTGCATGCCTTAAGCGGCAAGCCTGGATACTCTAAAAAGGTGTTACAACTTAAATGTTTTTAGTTAAAAATATTTTCATCATTTTGTAAAAAAAAAAAAAAAAAAAAAACGTAAATATATAACAAAAATTGACTTTTTAAAATTGATTTTAACTTTACAGCAGTTACATACAGATTCCTGGTTCTCGCTCATTACTTGGATAATTTAGAATACATCTAAATGGAATAGGTAGTGCATGTTCACAACTCTACAGCTGGCTGGCAATCAAACTAGACTTTTAATAAAAGAAAATGAAAGTAAAGCCATCCACGCTGTCCTGTTACACTGAAAATATGAATATTTTCATCAGGTGGTTTTTACTTCTATTTTTGTTCTTTTTTTTTTTTTTTTTTTTTGGGGGGGGTTAACACTCCGGTACAAAAGACACCCCCTGTGTGAGTTCTTACACAATTTTATTTTTTTCCAAAAGTTTTTTCCAAAAATCATGGTTATGGACAAATTATGCATGCAACTTTTTATTAAGTGTTGGTTTAATTCCTATTTAACCCTCACAATGTTTCAAATGTTCTCAAAGAAATGAATAACAAGCTTGTGCCATTATATGTGTCCAGAAAAGTGAACAGGCAGTGTGGGTGGCTCGAGCTGAAATTTTGGTCGGTCACGTGTTTTCACAGCTTTTTACTTTATAAGTAGATAATGTTTACAAACTGATTTCTGAGGAAACTGTAGCAGTACAGGGGAAAAACTGACTGTTCAGAGCAGGCGGTGTAAAAGGAAAGAAAATTTACATGAAAAAAGTGACAGAAAATTATCTGTTTTGTTACTGAAACAGCTGGGGATGGGCGGTGCTAAAACGGTTCTGCAGTCAGCCAGCAGGAATTTTAAACCTGTAGTGACCTCAGGTTTTAGACATTTAGACATTAGATCTGCTGTCCATTCATTTGTGATGTCATGGACTCCAAGGTTTATCTCTGACTGTTCGAAGGCACTTCAACAAAAAATAGTTTGATCTTTTGACATGGGGTGTCTATGGGGCTTCTGTGGTAACAGTTCAATCACCAATGTATCAACATAAAATCAGCTGTACTATTGCCAGAACTGCTATTAGGGAAAACTAATCAACACCAATCACAACCCTGACCTCATCTGCCTTGCTATCTGCCTAAAAATAAAGCTGAAGCAATTTAGCATGGTGCAGGATTACTGAAGTATATTCGGAAAACTTAGCTTCGTTGCAATATTCTACGATGGATCTGGCACAGAAAATACATAATAATTCATACAAAATGGGTGCACCCCCTGGAGGAAATGTTGAAAAGTGCCCTAGCTCAAGGACAGCATGGCATTACAACAGCTGGTATTAAACTCATGACGCCTTGAGTCGTAGCCAAGTTCCCTGAACGCTGAGCTAACGGCACTTAGAACGGCAGAGGTAATAACATGCCATACGTGGTCATGCCTGTGAGATTAATGTCTCACACAAGGGCACACTCATTGGCCTTGATTAACTTGGTAAAATAAAGAACACACAGACAGAGTTAAAAGTAGCAGGATACGCTAACAAGTTAGCACAGCAATAGGAAAAGGCAATTGAAGTCCTTATCTGCCCTCGTCAGGGCACATTCTCTGGAAGTAGGAGTGAAGGAGGACCCTCCCCCCAAGACACACACACACACACACACACACACACACACACACACCTCCAAGCATGTATGTGTTCCTTACTGAGAACTAGGTTAGAAAGACATTCAGTTTTTTTCTCCCCTCCAGATTCAGCTAACAATATCCTCGAAAAATAAATCCCATATAAGGGCTTAGAAAGTAAAACAAAGAATTGCAAATATTTTCAAAAAATTGTAATGAGAAAATAAAAAAAAATACAATAAAGGGAAACATTTTACATGGCAATGAGGAAGATAAACAAAAAGGAGAGAAAGAAAAACAGAAAAATGAAGGAAGCACAGGAAGTACATTAAAGAAAAAACTTTCAGAAAGGAAGTAAAAGTGACAAATGCATGAAAAAGAAAAAATTATAAAAAATAAGAACCCAAGAGTGTGAAAACAATTAAAGAAAAATAAAGAACTATATACAAAAGTAAAAACTGCAAAAGTTTGAGCTTCATCGTTGTATAAAGTTTTCTGGACAGCATGGATAATTTCACAGTCCAGGTTTAGTGTTGATCTATAATTCTCTGCTCTGATGCATCATATTTGACTTGTTCTGCAACATATTTAATTATCTGCACATTTAGATCGAACATCTGCAATATTACATCACATCATTTCTTTAACACACATATGTACACACACACATGCACACACACACACACACTTTGTGGAAAACAGTTTAAATAAACTCTTATTGTTTATCTGATCCGAAGTCCATTCTGAGTAACACACCACACTTCTGAGGGCAGAGGGTGAAACGGTTACAACTTCAGAAGTGTGACTGTGAACTTTGACCCTGAAAAGCAGTGGTTGCATAACAAGATATATATATATATATAAAATTTTCTGAGTAGATCCTTCCATAAGAGAGCGCTCAATACTTTTCTGTAGAGAAAATATAAGTAAAAATAAAAGGTCAGGACAAAGACTTTCTATTGAAACTTCATTTTCACTACAGATCTGTTTCGAGGGGTGGTGAAACAATCCTCTCTCTTCAGGTGTGTGTGTGTGTGCGTATATATATATATATATATATATATATATATATATATATATATACACACACACACACACACACATACACACACACACACACACACACACACATACACTGTGTGTGTGCTCACTTTGAATGGGTAAAAATGCAGACGCAAAGAGCACACTCGGAGCAGTTGTGGATTAAGTACCTTGCTCAAGGACACTTCAGCCATGAATGTGAATGAAAGAGAAGGGCCTTGTCACCACACATTTTTCATGGCAGTCTGGGAATCAAACCAGCAGCCCTTTGGCTCCAAACCTGCTTCTCTAACAATATGGCTGTAAATTTAAAAGTGAAAACAATAATAAGCAGAAAGATGATAACATTGTTGAGGACAAAATAAAGAAGAAAATAAATGTTATGGGGATGAAAAAGAAAGCACACAGTTAAGCGAAACAAGAAAACAGAGCGAAAGTAAAAAGATACTTAATTGCAAACAGAAGCATAAAAAGAAAAAAACTAATGATGGAAATGGAAGCAAGAAAAGACAAAGTTGTACAAAATTGTAAAGATTTACAGCGACCCCTCACTACTTCAAGCTTCAGTGCATTGCGAGTTTTTCAAAAATATTCATCGAAAAAAAAAAAAAAAAAATTAGGAAATTAAGGAAAAATAGGGGAAAAGTTAAGGAAAATCCAGCAAAACAAGGCCAATTATGGAGGAAAAAAACAAACAAAAAAACAAACCAACAAACAAACAAACAAAAACAACCCAAAACCCCCCCAACAGAACTACATGGATTTTTATCTGCGCACGCGCAAGCGTCGAAATGACTGTGTATTTATATTTTACTTACATCTTATGCATTATTTATGAATGTTTATACGTATTTATAGTGTTGAATATGTATTTATTGATATTATATTATATACGCATATACATGTATGTATAACTTTATTGTTTATAATAAAAAGTAACAATTCATAACAATCCAGAATGTAATAATAATAATAATAATAATCCAGAAGCCTGCTGTCGTAACTGTGAATCGGGTATGACCTAAAGGTTAGAGAAGTGAGTTTAGCAGCTAACTGGGTTATCAAAGGCGGGCCATGTCTCTCACCGTCTATGGTGAGAGGCATGTAAATGAACCGTTGCTGACTTTCGTAAAGAGTAGGCTGCAAAGCCGTCCGCGTGTTTCTGTCCCTTGCTAAAAGGGTTGTGTCAAGAAGGGCATCTGACGTAAAAACCTCTGCCAAATCAAATGTGCGAATCAGATAATTCGCTGTGGCGACCCCTGAGAAAAGGGAAAAGCCGAAAGGAAAAGAAGATTTGTAGTTATATATTCAGTGCTGCTGGTTTTCGCTGTGCGCAAGAATTCAGGTACCAGCGGGCTCAAGCGTTTCATTTCTATTCACCAATTTTCCACACACTCGAGTCATTTAAAAGCAGAAAAGCACTCAAATATTTGATGAGTGCAACCATAGTCTTTCTAGATAGGAATCCTTCAGCTCACACACACACACACACACACACACACACAACCCCCCACCCACAGCTCCTGTAACAGGACTGTGTGTTAAAAGTCATCCAGAAAATCCACTCCACTCCTGCTATTGCGTCATCCAGAAACAGAGCTTGGATTTTGTTAAAGTGCATAAACCTCTTAACCTGAACATGTGACACAGTGTAAAGGACGAACCTGACAAAATCAAATATCTACTCCCATAAAGGAAAATAAGAAAACCATGAACACACCAACCATGAGGTCATAACCCTTTTTTTATTATTATTATTATTATTGGGGTGTCGTCCCTCCCCCCAAATTTAGTCATGGCCAATTTTCAGGCTCTACTTATATCTCCCCAGAATACAACAGCAATCTGCAAGGAAGGGTGTGCTTTCTCCCATGCGGGAGGTGTGAAGTCAGCTGATACCTTATCAAACAAGTGCTCATGCAAAACCAGGCAGCGTATTCATTCAGAAAAAAAAAACCCTATCCACTCTATACACTTTCACCTGAATGGGATTACAGACGCCTGCCTGTGAGTGGCTAAAGTCACAGATATTACTGCAAATAGAGAAAGAACTTCTTCTTTTCCTTTCGGCTGTTCCCTTCAGGGGTCGCCACAGCAAATGATCTGCCTCCATCTCTCCCTATCCTCTGCATCTTCTACTCTTACTCCAACGACCTTCATGTCCGCCTTCACCGCATCCATAAATCTTCTCTTTGGTCTTCCTCTGGGCCTTTTGCCTGGTAGTTCCAACCTCAGCATCCTACGACCAATATACTCACTATCCCTCCTCTGTACATGTCCAAACCATCTCAATCTAGCCTCTCTGACTTTGTCTCCAAAACATCTAATAGAGAAAGAACAAATATGGAATTTAAAAAAAAATGAATAGTGATGTGTACAAAGCTTTATTTATTTATTTATTTTTAAATTATGTGAGTGGCCAGCGTTACGTTTAGCAGTCAGTGGTGACATAAACCTCAATGAAGTCTCCTTACCTTCACTGAGGGAACTGCTGCCTACAATTGCTGTAGCGCAAGTAGGAACAGGAATTAGCCACGGCATTAAACATCACTACAAATCAGAAAAGTATTAAGAGCTTTTTTGTTTTTAATCAACTAAAAAAAAATACGGATTTGCTTGCAAGAGTGCCGACTTTCCTCACGGCCATAAACACACTGTGAGAGGAGAGATGCATGGCACCGTTCCTCTTAACAGCATCCACTTCTCTCACTCCGATTATATGAGTAGTTTTGCATTGCAAATGAGTGTTTACTACCAGGGGAATGTTAGTTCATCAGCAAGGAGAGACACATGCACAGGAAATGTCACACTACACCCAGTCATGACACATAACACTCGTATACAGATGGACAACTCACAGGTGAGACTTGAACTCTGTAAACTTAATCTTTCTATTTACTCGGTATATCTGGGTACAAATTTATCACAACATTTCTGATCAGGAGATTTTTGTAAAAGTGTTCACAATACTTCAGAAATCTTCTTTCAGACACATTTGCCACCTAAAATTTGCAAAATAATTTGGTCTTCCTTTAAATAAATGCTCAGAACAGGCAGTTATCACCGGACAACATTTGAGCTTGACATTTGAATGCTGAGGTGAGGTTTGTTGCGCTCTTTATTTATTTAATTTTTGTTTTTCACACAGAGGAGCGTACTGGCTGATCACGGATTCTGTAGCATGAAGCGACCAGGAGTTCAACTCCTCCTCTTTGGAATGCTTGTCAATTACAGGTTACTGTGGCAGAACTTTTTTTTTTACACTGGCACCCATTATTTACTGGATTCTAACATGACCTCTTGACAATGAGCCCAGCACTCTAACCACTACACCACTGGCTCCATCAATGCCTTTCTTGTAATGAATATTTGGTGGGATTAGTTGTTTAATACAGCATTTGTCTCAGCTTAGATATCTCAGTGAAGACTTACTTCATTCATCATTTTAGGCAACTTGCTTAATGGCCAAACAGATACAGTTTATTGGTATTGGGGCTTGAATCCCTGAGATTTGGATCACTAACCCAGAGTCTTAACCACTGAGCCACAACTACTGTCCATTTTGTCACCTACTCTGCTTATTTCCACTTGAACCAAAAAATTCTTAATTGAAATAAAAGAGTAAATTAATGGGAACACTTAAAGCGATTCTGTGAAAGTTTAGTTGAAAAGTTGATGAGCTGACAATGACATAGACACGGACAATGACAGACGACAAACAGTGATCCCTACATGTCACTCCAGCATTGCTGGCAGGCAACACAATGACGAGTAAAACATGACACAAATTTAATTGTTAAAATGTTACTATACAGTTAAAAAAAATAATAATAAAAAACCTGTGCAATTAGTTCAAGCCAATAAAATTGATGACGCTCATCTCAGCTGTACAGACGCTCCCCGATTTAGGTTTTAGTTTGGTTCCGGACGACCGAACGCAAGGTGAAAAAAAACGTAAGTTGTTACTGTATGTTCCAGTGACTTATGACGTTCATACTGTACTATACATCCATAAATACCCTTAAATCAATTATTATAAACATAACATTATAAAGTAATATCAAATAATATCAACATTGATTTCAAATAAATTAAATTCAAGCAAAATAATTTAAAATAGATACATTTTAATCAAATTCACTCATCAAATATCAAATACAGTCTCAAATGTAACCTTTAACATTCTCTGTGATGCGATCTTTCTGCTTGTAAATGGTTCCAATTGTCGACGGAGCCATTTGGAAGACACGTGCAACAGTTGCATGTTTTTCAACAGCAAATTTTCTTGATAATAGCCGTCTTCATTTCTAACGAGATGGCTTGCCGCTTTTCTGATTACCACTATCACTAGTAGGCTTCCGCTTCTGACCAACCATATTTGCTTAGGTTTACAAAAGTCCACAAAACAGTGTAAACACAAAGATCATAGAGACGACGTCTTAACACAAGGGTAACATGCTGTGAACTGGGAAGAAGGAGGGGCACGTTCAGTCTGTCATTTGTAAACAATGGACGCAGCGTCAGGAAGTAGCGTATTACGCCAGCGTATTACAGAGAGCACGCTAAACTCAAAATTTGGCAATTAAAAAAAAAAATGTTCTGTTTGTTTCTCCATCATGTCTGTAGCCATCCCACGAGTTTGAAATCATACTTTGCTCAATTTTCTTTCTTTTTTTTTTACTTTTTGCGGGTTGTAGTAGTGTTTCAAACCTTAGAATTGTGGCATTTATAACACACACACTAATTCTTTTCTTCAGTGGCCTTCTTTGGTCATAATGGTGCTAAACTGTCACACCTCTTGCACCCTTCGATCATAGCTATTTACTCACAAAATACTTCTTCTTGGCTTCCAACATGCAATTCTTGACTCAGGTCAAAGCACATGCTGTTTTCACAGAGCAACACCGAATGTTAGTTGTGAACTCTGGTACTTTTACGTCATCACCCCATAAGGAATCATACAGCTTTTAATTAACCACTGTCACTAAGCAATGAAGTATAAGAGACACAAAAAAGAGGAAAAATTGAAAACTGCACTATATACATTTATTTATTTATTCTTTTTTTTGTTAACGTGATGTCGGCATGTGATGTCTCAGAGTGAGGCAAACTGCTAAAATAAGCTCTTTTGTATACACGGGTGAGAATATGACATGAGATTTCAGCTTTGCTTACACAGCATATACCCTCAGTGTGTGGCTACCTGCAATTATTTACCAAACAGTGTCCCTTCTCTACTAATAATTGTGCAATTTTCGAACTAATTACATGCCATCAATAGTGGTTCTCCAGATTTTTAGAAATCTGAACAGCTTTCACACCGAGTATGAAGTGTAGTTCACATTAGACCCCCAATTTCAGCAGGACTTGAGTACAGTCCCTTAGTGTTCACCAGGGTTCAGAACACAGTTCACAGGAACAAAATCATCTACTGACCAAAGCTGATCCGGATCCGCACTAAAAATTCTAGGATAAAAGCATCCTTCTATACAGTGTAAACAGGTTTAAAAGTAGGCTGTTGTTTTTGGTTGCTTTTAAATACATAAATATAAAAAAATCCAGTGAAATTGGCCTGCATGACATAAACCAGCCCCAATAAGTGTGTCAAAATCTACACTCGAAGTCAAAGGGAGACACTCACTTCTCTGGCAGTGATCCTGGTTCCAGCAGCGTTCCCCAAAATGGCCGTTAATGGTGGTCTGGATACACGTGGTCTTTCCAGCAATGGTTCCAGGACAGATGTCGCCGCACTCGCGCTCATTTTTGTTTGCCACTATGTAGTTATCCTCCATCGAGTCAAGGATTTTGGACCAGTCAAGGGTGGAGAGGTAGCAGAGGTCAGGGTTCTTTTCCATGCGCACGGCCCCACGTGTTATGTTCACCAGGGCAGGAAGTCCCACTTCCTTCAGCTGCAGCATCTCGAAGATTACCAAGGCATAGTTGAAAAACAGGTTGTTGCCACGGATGACCGCCAGGTTTGGAAACAGCTCTCTCAAGCTTTCCAGGCCATAGACACGGAACAGCAGCAAGTAGTCAGTGATCATGACGAGCTTGGGGAAGCTAAGACCACGGAAATCCTCAGCTCGGGTCTTAAACATGAGCAGGATTTTCAGGTGGCCTTCAACCACGGTGCAGTTCTCCAGAGAGCGCAAGTTGCTGACGTCATTCCGGATGTCTTTGCTGGAGCAGACTATAAAAGTAGAGAAGAGAAAGGTCAGTCTCTGTAGTTTCAAAAAAGAAATCTTGTTGTTCGTGATCGAAACTACAAATTCTGGTGTACACAAGTCATTTAAGACACAACAAGCCAATCATAAACTGGATCACATGAGCACTCCACTACGAATGTCTTATTTCATTGACCCAATCCTTCCTTTCCTAATTTTTAGTATCAGTGATACTTGTGTTAATATAAGCAATCTGAGTAATTAATCAAGCATTAAATATCTCGTTAACCCAGTTGTTAATCAAGCCGTCAAGCAACATACCTAAAATTTTCAAATTCAATATGATATAATATCCATCTCATACTTCAATTCAGTTTATATTTATTTTTATAGTGCTTTTTACAACTGATATCGCATAGCACCTTCACATTGTAAAACTAATTTGGCAGATAATTTAAATATTTCTCCAGGGTTGACTATACTTCTCCACTGAGAAAGGCTGTGGAAACAGGGGCAAGGAACAAAACTGAAGGTTTCCCCACTACACCGTATTTTTAACAGCAAAATTCGGATGTGATCAAGTCATACCGATGAGGTTCCAAAATTATATAATGAATCTTGAAAGTTGTAAAATGTAAATATTTTAGTCTAAACCTTGATAACTGCAAAATGTTAACTCGTTTAAAAAAAAAAAAAAAAAAGTGAATCGATGATAATCATGCTTTAAAAATACACCTTTTCAGCACAACATAGGCAAAAACGTAAAGTCCGTTGGGCTTTTTACACCCGAGCCATAGCGGCTCATCAGGCCGTTGCTTATTCCCGGTTTCCATAGCGTTAAGCGACTAGGAGTACAACTCCTCCTGGATGGCACGCTAGTCCATCGCAGGTTACCTTCCCAGTATATTTTACTGGTACCCATTTATACTGCTGGGTGAACAGAGGCACACTTGTGGTTGAGACCTTGCCCAGGGGTCTTGGCACAGTGGGCATCTAACGGGGGATTTGAACACGCAACCTCTCGATCATGAGTGCAGCACCCTCACCACTACACCACAGACATAAAGCATAAAATGTTACCATTTAAAAAGCGGGTTTTATAAATATGTTTGCTAATAAACAATGCAAGTGGCATGTATCGTAGAGGTGATGGTTTTATATGGAAATTTTGAAAAAGTCAGAGCTCTACCAAAGTTGCTTGTGCTTTAGGAGAGATTTTCATCACAAAAACAAGTGAACGTTACACTGTACCGGATGTATTTAAACCATTCGTTCATGAAACAGGTGGGTCTTATCCATTCAACACTTCCATCATTTCAGAAGTGTGTGTGTGAAAAGACACCATACTAAATCCAAACAGCCACGAGTTCTCTGCATGATATTAACTTCTTTTCCTTTGTTGAAAACAATATACACAAAATATTTTTATGATAGTAGTGTTGCATTCTGGAATTTGATTGGACAGAAGGTGTTGAATAATTTTCTAACAGCAGCTCTGAGAGTAGTTTAGATTACAAATTACATTTATACACTTTAGAGTGCCAATTAAACAATAAGTACACTATTGGAACGCATTAATATTCAAACTTCCCAAATTCAAACAAAACAATCACTCGGATATATAAGCAGAGGAAAATGAAAGGACAGATGAACAATCAAAAGGAATTTACTAGAACCAAACACCTATAATGTCCAAGTCCACCATAGGCTCCACTATGATCTACATTTGATCTGGAGTTTGTAGCCTTCACAAGTTTGAGATCATGAAAAGAGAAGTTCACCAACGACCTTGGCTGATCTACTATATTACAGAGGATGTTTTGCATACTTCCCTGGGCTATGTGCATGGTGGGTGTGTTAAAAGGGACCTGCAACTTAACACCTTCATTTACGATATGTCTCAGGAAGAGCTGTAAGTAGCTTCCTTTACACAGTTACAGTTACACAGGGTTTTGGATTTTGCGAACTTCATTGTGTGCTGCAGGGCTGTTATAGCATTTAAAATGTGTAGTGCATGCATGTGTATACACTACAAAACTTAACATCTTGCCTCCCTTAAGAAAAATATCACTCTTTGGGCTGTACGAGAGCTGCTTTGAATATCTGGGAGAATGACATGAGGCTCATATTACAGATGGATAGATACACAAATAGAGACAAAGATAGACAAATAGACAGTTGCACTCCAAGCCATATTTTCTGATAACCTTCACAAAGTACAAATCAAACAGAAAAGCTCTTAAAAGTATGCATGGGCTACTGAGCAGGTAGCGATGCATTATTAGAATTAAATTTTATTTTAAATGTTCACTCCTGTCTCACTCGTTCCATCTCCTGTCACACTCTTATTTTCTCTCCCCTGTTCCCCTTTTCAATATTTTACCCAGACATTTCCTTCCCTATTCTTCTTATGAGTCATTTCACGCATGCAGCACTCTGATCTGTACATTCACACCACAGCATCATTCAATTCTCTGACCCGATTGGACAGAAAGTGTTATTTTCTACATCAGCTTTACATCAATGCACATACAGCAAATAAAAGGTTAGTACATGGACTGCATGTGGGGCCGGTGGTGTAGAGGTTACGGTGCTGCGCTCATGATCGGGAGGTTGTTTGTTTAAATCCCAGTTAGACCCCCACTGTGCTAAGTTGGCCAAAAATTTTAAATTTACAGTACCTAAGTTAATGTTTAGAATGTTTGCGTGAAATTTTATGTACTGTACTGCAGCATTTTTATCCTTTCATTGTTTTTAATACAGTTTATAAACACTTCATATTTTTTTTGTTATGGTCTGTGTTTTGGGGGAACTTTGATTTTGGTGGCTGTGTCTAGTAGTATAGGGTGCTGGATCGCAGATCCAAAAGGTTGGGGGTTCAAGTCCCACTCTCCACAAGGTTGTCACTGCCCCCACCCCCCGGGGTGGCCGACTGCATACATATATATATATATATATATATATATATATATATATATATATATATATATATATATATATATATATATTATCAATAAATATTCCAGTACAAAATTAAAAAGCTTTCACTTAATCATTACTACATTTTACTACATTAATGAGTAAGACTGTCTTTAGAATGAGTTTGAGAAGCATATTTTAGGCATATAATATGATACATAGGGTTTTACTTCCGGGTACAGAACTCGTGGCTTATGTTGATTCATGGGAGGGATCGGAACCAAACCCCCCGCGAATAACGGGGGCTTACTGTGTGTGTCAAAGTCCCGACCTGAACCCTATTGAGATGCTGTGGCATGACCTTAAAAGTGGTTCATGCCCAAAAACCATCCAATCTGATCTTAAACAATTCTGCAGAGAAGAGTGGGCCAAAATCCCATCACAGTGATCTGAAAGACTCATCGCCTCTTATTGCAAACGCTTGACTGCAGTTATTGCTGCAAAAGGT
This sequence comes from Plotosus lineatus, assembly GCA_024760905.1. Classification (NCBI taxonomy): domain Eukaryota; kingdom Metazoa; phylum Chordata; class Actinopteri; order Siluriformes; family Plotosidae; genus Plotosus; species Plotosus lineatus. The sequence goes on along the minus strand of CM045737.1, from coordinate 34,984,623 downwards.
GGTTCAACTGGTTATTAGGTTTAAGGGGGCAATTACTTATTCACACGTCCCTTGTAGGTTCAGATGTTTTTTTCCCCCTTAACCTATGCAATTGGCACTGAAAACTGCATTTTATGTTTACATGTGTTTTATCTTTGTATAATATTAAGGTTTGCTTGTTCTGAAATGGATGACAGTGACAAACGTGCAAAAAATGTCAAATTGGTCAGGGACAAAAGCTTTTGCACAGCACTGCGGGCGTGCGTGCAGCTGGATGGATGTAGATAGGTAGATATAGATATACAGTAGGCCCTTGATTATTCGCGGTTTTGCACTCGCGGTTTGAGTATTCACAGACTGCCGAGCAGCTCGCACGTGATTCAAATTCAGCCAAAGGCTGTCCTCCTTCCTGCTGATTGGTTTAGGTGATGTAACGCCCCTTTTTCCTCATTCGCACACAAGTGTGTTTTAATTACCAGTTAAGTTCTATGACTCAAACGCCTACATAAGCACGAGAAAAAGGTAATGAGGTTGGAGGAGATTCTGAAGAAATAAGACTTTCTCCGGAAACAAACAACAGTTTCCTCTGAAGTCACGTCATTGCTGAAGAGGAATAACTGAACTGTTGTAAAACTCTCCACTATTAAAGTCTTTTTTAATTATTATTCCAATCCATGACATAAGGTAATGTTTAAAATGTTTGTGTGTTATATTTCATTTACTGTGGTGTAGCATGTTTCTCATTTTGTTTTGTTTATCCAATTTATTACATTTCTTGTTCTTTTGTGTCCTTTTTGTTGTGGTCTGTGTTTTGAGGGACTTTGATTTTGGCGCTGTGCCAAAACAGAAGAACTGTTTACTTCTTGAGGGGCGTGGCTGAGCTGCCTGAGCACACACACCTGAATTCACTATTCTCATTTACTCCCAATAAACAAAAGCATGCTCACCTCTGTGCCAGAGGATTAACTCACATCAACATCACCTTTTCTTTGGTTTGTAACGCCTCTAAATCTATCACTCTAAAATTCTGTTTTGTACTTCGGCTCGGACTTAATGCAGTTAATACCTGAATTCAGTCCTGTCATGCCTAATACAATACAGTACGTTCCTCTAGTGGGCATTTTTGAAAACTACAGTGCTGTATGTTTAGAAAGAGAATGCACTGAAAAGTGTTTTATGCGTATGCTGTATAATGTTTATATTTTAGCATAAAAAAAAATAACAGTAAAAATTGAAAAGTTTTTCTTAATCATTACTACATTTTACTACATTAATACTGAATTAAACAGTAAGACTGCCTATAGAATGTGTTTAAGAAGCATGTTTTAGCGCATGTAATAGATACATAGTATTTTACTTACACCTGCTCATTCACGCATGTGACGTCATACATGGGGTTCTACTTCCGGGTACAGAACTCGCGGATTATCTCGATTCGCGGGAGAGCCCGGAACCGAACCCCCACGAATGTCAAGGGCCTACTGTATATATCTTGCTATAGCAACCACCCAACATGAACACTCAACCTGTAGTATCTTCACTTTTGACTCCCTGCTCTGTTATTTACAATTATACAGTTATTGGGTTTATAGTAAATGCAATTATACATGTTATATTACCATAGTAGCTCATTTTTGTATCGTTAAAAAAAAAAAAAAAAGTTTACGTTAGAGACAAGTGTTTTCCACAGTAACATTATAAATGAAAATGTCCGTAGTGTTGGGATTTTGGAGTTTCCAAAAGGTTTATTTACATAAAAACTGAAAATGCAACAAGAAACTGTCCTGAAACCGGAATCAGATGTTTTTTGGTGTTCTTTGCCAGAGACCGAAAACATTATCACATATGTGAGCCACTCCACCGAAAGTAGGCTTTTGGGTCCAAAAATGAAAAATGAGATTTCTACAGTCAGATAGAGGAGGCCCAAAGCTGCAAAATGCAGCAAAAAGTTTGTCAATACAGATGCTCCCCGACTTACGTTATCTGTTTTTACTTTTTTTTTTTTCCAAAAAAAAAAAAAAAAGTCAAATTTTGAGTTTAGACGTACCTGCGTAGTACGCTGACGTCGTGACGCTGCATTCATTGTTTACAAACTACAGACTGAGTGTGTATGTGTGTATATATATATATATCAGTTATATAGTGTTACCCTTGTGTTAAGACGTCCTCTCTGTGTTTACACGGCTTTGCGGACTTTTGTAACCCTATGCAAATATGGTTGGTCAGAAGTGTAAGCCTACTAGCATGGGTACAAGTCTCATACACAGAGATGAATTAACTATCTGCTCAGATCGGCACAATCTTTATATTTATTATCTTTTAGCAGAATCCTAAGAGTGTATACTTATTTTTATATTAATATTCATTAGGATTTATACTTGTTCTTTGTATGCATCTCTTGGATAAAGTTTATGTACTTACTTACACAAAAGAAAGAGCTCTCTGCTTTGCTGGGAGACTGCAACAGTGCCGGCTGTGTTCTAAACGAGTTCAACGGCACTCTTATGCACTTGAAACACCGGACGTCCGTATAACCCACAGCAAGTACACTACTTTCGGTATTGAGCGCTTCACATTTTGTAAGCGTTGATTGACTGTTTTAAGCTTCATGTAAAGTGACTCGGTATAAATAAGTGACTTATTTGAAATTAATGTTGATATTTGATATATTTGATATTATTTTACAATGTTGTGTTTATAATAATTGATTTAGTGGTGTTTTATGAGATACTGTAATGGTATTTATGGATGTATAGTACAGTATGAGAGTCATACGTCACACGTCACTGTAACAACTTACGTTGGGCCGTCCGGAACCAATTAAGTAAGTCGGGGAGCGTCTGTACGTTGAAAACTGAGCGAGCTATGCCATTTCTTGTGTCAGCATTCAACTAAAAATTTCAACGGACGTTTTATAGAAAAATGAGCAAAGATTGCACTTCTTCCAAGATCATTAGTCCTTAGCAACCAAACATTTTTACGCACTTCAGCCATATAAACTTTTAGAAAACATGTCTCGGAAGAGTTTTAGGAAGAGATGATCAGAGAAATCATCCTCATTTTAATCTGACACGCCCTTTTCAAACCCATCAGTCACCGTGGTAAGCCCCAAAAATTAACAAAAAAACAACTACTTTTTTTCCCCATTCCTGTTTATTACAATAAGATCAGTCTGTATCTTTTTGACCATTATATAAAGGTTCAAATGCCTTCAAGTGATACTGATTGAAAAAAACATCGTCAGGTTCAAACACGCACACTGAAATTAAGAAAACTATACATAAGATAACCATATAACAAAACTCTCTGATCTCTTCATAGAAGTAAGCTTCATCAACTCTGCCTTCAGAATTATCATCTTCATCTACATCCTGCTCAGCAGATAAAATCACATCTTCACAAACACCAGTCATCACACTTTTATTAACAGATGCCTCTTCATCAACATCAAAATCTTCAACACAGTTGGCATCATCATCATCAGTTTGTTTATATGTAAAAGGTATGAAACATTTAAGTATTTTTCAGGTCTTGAACAATTTTCGTACAAAAATAAACAACCCATGATCCAGCATGTCCAGTCCAGACAAGATTACACACAAATCAAATAATCAAAAAAATTCCATAATCGAATTTCGCATGCAGAGAAAAATACCAATACTCATATTAAGCTTATAAAGTACATAATACTGAGCACATGGGATTTTCTTTGACTGAATTGCAATGGAATCATGTCTTTCTTAATATTCCAGCAGACCTGAGGTATCTCACTCACACACACACACACACACACACACTGTAAGCAGTGGGTGATTTTTACATCTATCGCAACATTTGCCCCACTCCGTTCATATACTGTATTGTCTTCCATTCAAATTGCACTAGTTCATTTGGATGCTGCTCATTTAACCGTTTGCACACTGTGTGTGTGTGTGTGTGTGAGTGAGACAGAGAGAGAGAGAGAGAGAGAGAAAATCTTCTTCAAAGCCAAATTCCAGCATGGAATTTAACATCTATACGAATGCTGCTAGACATCACAGATGACATTTCACTCTCCTTTTCAAGAAATTGTGTATTCACAATCTTATAAATAAACTTACTTACTGTTATTGAAAAGAAAGTCAGAAATAAATTCCACATGCGGTATACTAGAGTCAGGAAGTAAACGTGTGCCGGGCACTGAGCATATGCAATGTGAGCATGTGACCGAGTTCACCAATCAGGGTGCTCGTTTCAGACTTCCTTAGCAACTTAGCCTGCATTGTTTACGTTAATATCGTCTTTATAACCTTTATTTTATTCACTGAAACGGCATTTTAATATTAAAACAGTATCCAAAAAATGGAGAGACGACTTCACGACCGTTCTTCTGGTGTATGGATTATAGTGTCTTATTCCGAACTCGATGAATAATTGCAAAGAAAACTGGTGGGTTTGCTACTGTTTTTATCTAGTTTTATGAGTGTACTCGTCAGAAAAATGGAAATAAAAGACGTTTTCAGTGAGTTTTAGTCGATTTCACTTCAGCAAGTGACAGTTGAACACTTGTTTGAATGGTTTCTGCAAAAATCCGAATTTCAATGAAAAAAATGACCATCTTTACTTTTTTGGCCATTTATTGATAATATATACACATATATGTCAGTCGGGGGGGGGTTCGATCCTACTTCGCGGAAATTCGGCGTTCGTGGAGGGTCTCGGTCCCATTAACCGTGAAAAGTGAGGGTTCACTGTATTTACTATAATAATATTATTCAGCAATTTACTCATTATAAATATTATAATGATAAGTATAAGATGAAAAAGAAAATATATCAATAATAGCAGCAGCAACAGCAGAATTTTAACAATAACAAATCAACTTTACCATAAATGGCCCTTTAATTTTGAGAATACTGCGGCGCAAACACAGTTTCTGGCATAACCATCAAAAACGGAGTTTGTTATCAGTGCAGAAATCTGCCAGTCAGCTGTCAGTGCTGATTTATTGAGAGAATGCATCACTCTACACACACACACACACACACACACACACACACCACCTCAGGGGGAAAAACAGGAAAGGGAAATGCAAGAGTGTGAGTGTGTGTGAGAGAGAGAGAGAGAATGAATTGGGGACAGAGAGGGAGCAAGAGGGGAGCAAGAGAGAGCGAGACTTGGTCGATTACCCTCCAACTCTCTCACGCCGTTTCCAACACGTACACATACTGCTGCCAATGCAACCCACCAAGCGGCTCAGTGTTCTCACTCCAGACAATACAAAGCCGAGTAGTTGTTTTTATTTAGCAGATATTTGTTTATTCAAAGGGACTACTGAGTATTCCATTCCTTAATTGAACACATCATAGATCTCCCCCCCCAATAGATTCCTAAATCAAGATCGATATAAAGACACACTGTACGTACAATCTACTATCAAAAGCATTACATTTCTGTTAGTCCCCTATTTCAAAATTCAATGATAACAATAACAAAGTCAAATAAATACACGAGCTTCAGATGTTACTATTTAAGCTGATGACCAATCAGATTTTTTTTAGCTACAATGCAAACTTACAATACAACAATTCAAATAAAATAACCAAAGTCAAATCTTTACACGAACCTTGTGCTACATTTCTAATTTGTTATGTGAAATCGGCATTAAAAGAGCTTGGCATGTACAATGTTAACATACACTGAAAGAAACCTTGTTTAATATTTGCAAAGCCATGTATTACATTTCTATTAACCTGAAATTAAAGACAGTGACGAACATCCCGCAGATGGGCCACAAATTACACAGCATGATCTGATTGATTTGTACTTTCTTTGCTGCAACTCACAGCCTGGCTGAAAAAGCATGAAGAAACACCGATTACAACTCAAAGTTAAGTAAAGCCGAATCAACAACAGGACTCTGATGCACACCATCAGTACGGTGTTGGGGGGGGGGGGGGGGTGCTGCTGCTGCAATGCAATCTGTTAAACAGGGGAAGAAACACTGCAACATGTTACGCTACAACCGTGCCGACACTACAGCTAACGACATCACATGAAATGTATGCCCCTAGCCTTACAACATCCCCAGTTTCAATAAGACGACAAACACACCGAGCATTACGTGCAGAAGGCCAAAAAATGTCCACTACTTACACCATACCGATAAGGTTCACACACACAAAAAAAAAAATCTATATCTGATAAAAATCAACTGATCACCATTCCACAGTTTAAAACAAAAAAAAAAAAACATTTCTATATTTATCATGATTACTTTATCCAATCTTTACACTTATTTGTGAAGATAATGCTATTACATACATATACCCTCATTACATACACACATGTACACACATGTAATATATATATACACACATACACACACACACAAGTCCGAAAAAAATTAGCATATTGTGATAAATTTCATTATTTTCTGTAATGTACTGATAAAAATTAAACTTTCATATATTTCAGATTCATTGCACACCAACTGAAATATTTCTGGCCTTTGATTGTTTTAATACTGATGATTTTGGCATACCGCTCATGAAAACCCAAAATTCCTATCTCAAAAAATTAGCATATTTCATCCGACCAATAAAAAAAAAAGAAAAGTGTTTTAATACAAAAAAACTCAACCTTCAAATAATTATGTTCAGTTATGCACTCAATACTTGGTCGGGAATCCTTTTGCAGAAATGACTGCTTCAATGCGGCGTGGCATGGAGGCAATCAGCCTGTGGCACTGCTGAGGTGTTACGCAGGCCCAGGATGGGTCGCTAGCGGCCTTAAGCTCATCCACAGTGTTGGGTCTGGTGTCTCTCAACTTGCTCTTCACATTATCCCACAGATTCTCTATGGGGTTCAGGTCAGGACAGTTGGCAGGCCAATTGAGCACAGCAATACCATGGTCAGTAAACCATTTAGCAGTGGTTTTGGCCCTGTGAGCAGGTGCCAGGTCGTGCTGAAAAATGAAATCCTCATCTCCATAAAGCTTTTCAGAAGATGGAAGCATGAAGTGCTCCAAAATCTCCTGATAGCTAGCTGCATTGACCCTGCACTTGATAACACACAGTGGACCAACACCAGCAGCTGACATGGCACCCCAGACCATCACTGACTGTGGGTACTTTACACTGGACTTCAGGCATTTCCTTCTCCCCAGTCTTCCTCCAGACTCTGGCACCTTGATTTCCGAATGACATGCAAAATTTGCTTTCATCCCAAAAAAGTACTTTGGACCACTGAGCAACAGTCCAGTGCTGCTTCTCTGTAGCGCAGGTCAGGCGCTTCTGCCGCTGTTCCTGGTTCAAAAGTGGCTTGACCTGGGGAATGCGGCACCTGTAGCCCGGTCCACTGCTTCTACAGGTCCCCCAAGGTCTGGAATTGGCCCTTCGCCACAATCTTCCTCAGGGTCCGGTCACCTCTTCTGGTTGTGCAGCGTTTTCTGCCACACTTTTTCCTTCCCACAGACGTCCCCCTGAGGTGCCTTGATACAGCACTCTGGGAACAGCCTATTCGCTCAGAGATTTCTTTCTGTGTCTTACCCTCTTGCTTGAGGGTGTCAATGATGGCCTTCTGGACAGCAGTCAGGTCGGCAGTCTTACCCATGATTGCGGTTTTGAGTAATGAACCAGGCTGGGAGTTTTTAAAAGCCTCAGGAATCTTTTGCAGGTGTTTAGAGTTAATTGGTTGATTCAGATGATTAGGTTAATAGCTCGTTTAGACCACCTGAACATGATATGCTAATTTTTTGAGATAGGAATTTTGGGTTTTCATGAGCTGAATGCCAAAATCATCAGTATTAAAACAATAAAAGACCTGAAATATTTCAGTTGGTGTGCAATGAATCTAAAATATGAAAGTTTAATTTTTATCAGTACATTAAAGAAAATAATGAACTTTATTGCAATATGATAATTTTTTGAGGTGTATATATATATATATATATATATATATATTACACACACACACACACACACACACACACACACACATATACACACACACACACAGTAGGCCCTCGACATTCGCGGGGGTTCGGTTCCGGGCCCTCCCGCGAATCGAGATAATCCGTGAGTTCTGTACCCCGAAGTAAAACCCCAAGTATCACGTCACGTGTGCGAATGAGCAAACAGAATTAAAATACTGTATCTATTACATGAGCTAAAATATGCTTCTTAAACACATTCTCGAGACAGTCTTACTCATTTATACAGTATTATGTAGTAAAATATAGTAATGATTAAGAAAAACTTTTCAATTTTTACTCATTTTTATTGATGATAAAATATAAACATTATACAGCATATACTGTTGTAAAGCACTAGTATTAAAGTATTTTTCGATTATTATTCCAGTACAGTATCCAAGTTAATGTTGGCCATCTTGGAGACGTCACTCCAACTTCAATGTAAAAGGACATGAAGAGTACTGTAAAAAAGTTTATCCTTTTGGTATCGTTTGTTAAACATGCTACAAAACATAAAATCTCACGCACAAACATGAACTTGGGTACTGTACTGGAATAATAATTGAAAAAGATTTTAATACAACAGTTCAGAGAAAACCGTTGTTTCTCAGGAGAAAGTCTTATTTCTTCAGAAGAGACAGCCAGCGTTTTCTATTGCTTAGCCAGAGAACATGCAGAGCGTTTGAGTGGTATAGAGCTTAACTGGTATTTAAAACACACACAAAAGAAGAGGCTCATTGACAACCTTTTGTGCAAATGAGGAAAAAGGGGTGGGACATGAGCTCAACCAATGAGGAGAAAGGAAGACAGCCATTGGCTGAATTTGAGTCACGTGCCGGGTGCTCGGCAGTCAGCCCATACTCAAACCGTGGGTGCAAAACCGCGAATAGTCAAGGGCTTACTGTATATACACACATACACATACACACAAAGTCACAGAATACATGTGTGTGAATGAGAAGGACCCAAGAGGAACAGTGAGCAGGGGATAGAGAAGGTGGAGGATTTTAAGTACTTGGGCTCAATCCAGAGCAATGGAAAAGAGGTGACGAAGCATGTGCAGGCAGGTTGTAATGGTTGGAGAAAAGTGTCAGTTGTGATGTGTGATAGGAAGGTATCGGCAAGAATGAAAGGAAAAGTGTACAAGGCGGTGATGAGGCCAGCGATGTTGTATGGTTTAGAAACAGTGGTACTGAGGAAAAGACAGGAGGCAGAGTTGGAGGTAGCAGAGATGAAAATGTTGAGGTTCTCTTTGGGAGTAACGAAGATGGACAGGATCAGGAATGAGTACATCAGAGGGACAGCACATGTAAGACATTTTGGAGACAAAGTCAGAGAGGCGAGATTGAAATGGTTTGGACATGTACAGAGGAGAGATAGTGAGTATATTGGTAGTAGGATGCTGAAGTTGGAACTACCAGGCAGAAGGCCTAGAGGAAGACCAAAGAGAAGATTTATGGATGTGGTGAAGGAGGACATGAAGGCAGTTGGTGTAAGAGAAAAAGATGCAGAGGATAGGGTGAGATGGAGGCAGATGATTCGCTGTGGCGACCCCTGAAGGGAAAAGCCGAAAGTAAAAAGGAGATATACACACAGTGGTACCTCACCTTACGAAATTAATCCATTCCAGAAGTGGTTTTGTAACATGATTTTTTTTCGTAAGTTGAGTAGCATTATTTTACATGTAAAAGGCTTGATTCGTTCCAAGGCCCCCAATACTACCCCCTAAACCCTTTAAAAATTATAAAAGTATACCTTTTAAGGCCTCCTTCTGCTTCAAGATCGTACCAATGGTAGACAGGTTTGGCCATATTCCTTTGCGATATCACTCAATCAGATGCCACGAGCCCGCTTCTTCTTTTCAAACCGGGAATCGTGCGTGCGTATGTGTGTGTGTTCACCATGTCTTCTTAGCAAAGTTATAATCTTACAAATGTTTATGCAAGGTTAAAAGCCTGAGCCAAAAAGTAAAGTTGCAATGAGAACGCTTGAAAAAGTCACAAAACAACAGTAATTCTGTCCTTTACGTGTGTTAGAACTCCGTGACGAACAATGGATCGAAGGCACACAAAAAGCATCATGGGTATTATGGAGATGCAGTTCCCTCCTAGCCAATGGGAGGCCAGCAGGGCGGGATGTTGGGAGATAGCCAATGGGAGAGCAATTCGCACATTGTTTAAATTTTTGAGATGGCGCATTTCGTATCGTGAATTTGTTTCGTATCTAGAGATGGAAATTTTAGGTAAATGCGTTTCGTAACCTGGATGGTTCGTTTGTTGGGTCTTTCATAATGTGTGTGTGTGTGTGTATATATATATATATATATATATATATATATATATATATATATATTATATATACATACATACATACACACACACACACACACACAGTACACTTGAAAACGCACCACTTAAAAAAAAAAAAAGTCAATATTTAAGTTCAAATGAATGTCAATATAATTATTATACAACACTACAGTGACATCACCCAACATGCCAGGTGCAAGAAATTCATGTTAACTGTAACGCTAGGCAATTTTTCACAAAAATGCAACATTTTGCAAGCACACCACGGAAAAATGAATTTCACTCTGAATTTGTGCACACATTGCCTTTAAAAGAACGTGAATCCGAATAAAATTTCATTTGTTCACTGACACTTGAGAAAAGCCAACATGACGCCACGACTTACAGCCCCTGAACGAGAACGTGCCATAGGCATGCGTCAAAATGGTGCCAGCACCAGGGAAATTGCCAGACGACTACACTGCGCACACAATGATCACAAGACTCCATCAAGGGTTTCTGCAAACGGGGAGCACTCGAGATCGTCCTCAACTGGGTCCAACAACGTGTGACAACGGCACGTCAGGACTGTCAGATCGTACGGGATCATGTCCGAAACCGAACACTACCAGCGACAAGAACGGCTTGTCAAGTTCAAGGACGACATGAATTCATTCACCCCAACATCGTACGGAACCGTCTGCAAGCTGCAGCTCTGCGTGCACAACGTCCTTATTTTGGCCCCATATTGACACATTAACATTATTGCATTAACATTATCGTGAATGAAATTGAATGATGTTTACATGTCTTCTTAAATCATTCATTATCTCAAATGCATCATAAGTACATATCAATCCGTGGAGCTATTCTAGATTTCGTGAGTGGTGCGTTTTCATATGGACTGAGTATATTATATATGTATACACACACACACACACACACACACACACACACACAGGGTGGAATAATAAGCCATTTGTTGTGACAATGTGAACTAAAATCAACTAAATATAGAATAATATATAAAAAAAAAAGCTCTCACGGATCTAGCACAATGCAGTTTTCACTTCGGAGTTTTAAGCGTGAACTATGCAAGGTTACTTAAGCAACACGTGGATGACCTTCAGAGGTGATATGAATCAACTAGTGAGGCAAGCGAATCAATGTAACTAAGCAGTGAGGCAATTCACTTCCTGTGTGAATTCTGCTCGACTGTAAAAGGGAATTGAAAAAAAATTTAAAAAAAAAAAAAAAAAAAAAAACACCAGGAAGTATCACTTCACACACACTCCAACCACGAGCTTCTGCACTATATTCACCTTTTGTACTTCCTCCAAATTTAGTACAGTCTGGTAAGCCAGATGGTGAAAACAAATACTCGCTCTCACACAAACAAACAAAAAAAAAAAAACGTTTAACATTTGGAATGGATCGAATCAAGACCAGAAAACACTTACAGGACACTGAAAACAGCGATCATATCCAGCTGCGACACCACAAACCATTTCTCAACCCCATCCCACTAGACACATCATAAATCATACTCATCAGGATATCTGAAGCCAAATATGTTGAGAAAAATCCACAAAAAAAAAAAATAGAGCAGCTGAGAAAAGGTCTCAAGGAAAATGGGGTGCATGTAGTAAACATATGTTGGAAATAATAAACTTTACCATATATATATATATATATATATATATATATATATATATATATATATATATATATATACATACATACACATACACAGTGATACCTCTGCTCACGAACATAATTGGTTCCCAGAAAGTGTGTGTAAGGCGAAAAGTTCGTCTTCCGAACATTTATTTCCCATAAGAAACCATTAAAATGAGAATAATCCGTTCCCAGGTCCCCATAAAACATAATTTTCTACTAAATAAGCCTTAAAACTACACAAAAATATACCTCATTTTATGTATAATAAATGTGCTATTGTATTGTAATTAAAGAAATAAACTGTACTGTATAATAAAGTCGTTTTATTTACCTTTGTGATGGTAGTTGATGGCTTGATGGAATGGAGTGGGAGGAGGAGGGAGGGAGGGACTTACTGTTTGGAAGGAGTGTTTGGAAACGCCTACTGTTTGGAAACACCTTCAGCCACACACGCACCCTTAATAGCTTCCTTGTTCTTAAGGATGGGAGCAATGGTAGACTTAGCGTACTGGTACTGGGAGTAAGTGCATCTCAACTTAAGAATAGCAATTAACATTAACTTACACTACTATTTTTTTAACTTTATTTATTTAATTTCCTGGATTGTTTTTAACTGTTTTATTTCACTTCACTAATTTTGTCTTCTGCTGCTTGGCCACACGCTCATCGCCATTCAGCTCTTTCGACTTGATCCACAATAAAAGAAGCCTCTCCATCTCATCACCGAGTCCTGATCTTTCCTCAGATAAAATACTAACCCCCATTGCTTGTTTAAGACTCTTCAACATGGCCTTCTGTTTGATAATTGTACAGATGCTCGACACATTCTTCCCATACTCCTTACACAGATTGGCCACGCAGACTCCTTTTTCATGTTTATCTATGATTTCAAGCTTCATTTCAAGGGAAATCGATTTTCTCCTCTTGAATACATCAGCTCGTTACGATCCATCTTAGAACATTGGAATATACACAATAATTAAAAAAAAAAAAACCACTAAAAAAGTCACAAAATCCAAACCACATAACAGAAAAACTTTTGTGAAAGTGCACGCAACAAATGCCAGAGCGCAAAGGACCGCGAAAGAATACGAGACTAATTGGCACGTATGACCATGGGAAACATGCTTTTTTACCATATTGGTGGACCAGCTTTAAGAGTGATTGCACATCTTCTACACTAGTTGGCAGTGGTGCTCTCACCGTGTTCCCTATGCTGTAGGGAAAAAGCACCGAGCAAACGATGTGAAGTACAGTAAACACTATTATAGCTGCGTGCAGGGTGCTGGGGAGGCGTAAAAATTTTTTTTCTTCTTCCTATAGGAGGCATCACAGAAAGTAATTGAGAAGCAGTGCACAAGACATTTTCGGAGCTCAGCGCAATACACACGGAAGAATACAAGGCTCATCATCCCGGAAAAGCCATTTCCCCAGCAGAGTTCGTAAGTCAAAAATTTGCTCATTGGATGGGGCATATTTTTGGTGGGATCAAAGCTCATATCATGGAAACCTCATAATAAGGGACACTCGTAAGTCAAGGTACCACTGTGTGCGTGTGTATATATATATATATATATATAAATATATGTTTTTTTTTACGCTCATTGGTTCCTGTCCTTTCAGACAACCTATACTATCAATTCATATCAGAAATTAAAAGAATTCCGGACAGGCCACGCCCATACATGACAAAAAGAACAGCCAATACATGCTCACAAGAGACCCAAATGACCTGATGTTTGCTCGTGTAAATGAATTCCACTGTTCTGGAAGAAAACCACAAGAAATTGGTTTGCTTTTTACACATACTGGATTATAACAAATTTTCAACTGATCATGTCCCAGATTGTACTCCTCCAATTATCACACTATTTATATGTTATAAGCATGCTGCATGTGCAGTGTTTATAGTGTCTGGGGTTTCAACTCCGAAACCTCACTGCTCACTTTTCATCACATGAGAACCTTGAGGACGAGGGACACAAGCCATGAGTTTTACATACAGCACTGGATATACAGAAGAGTTGTGAACCAACTGCATTCCTCTGTAATAAAGCATTGTTATATTCAGTGTGTATTAATCTCCGTTACATTTTCCCCTGGCATGTTTCCCAGACTGGTGCGAGCTGTGGCTTGAGCAGATGGCATACTGTGATATTTTGTCTCATTTCTGAAAATTGCTTCTGAATGCGAGCCATGCAGCTACAGTGTCTGCCACAAGCAGGAAAACACACACTTAGAGACAAGAGAGCGTCTTTCACACTCCCTCATACGCTGTGTATTTAAACCTCTGTGAGGACCTCCGATTGAAAATTATTAATTACTTGAAGCTAGGCATGCAACTAAATTTAACCCAAACCAAAGTGGCTCTGTGAACTTGAACACTGGATAAAATTAAAATATATCTCAAATAATCTATAAACAGATTACACTGCTCTATTAAATATATGAAAATACATACACAATAGTGGGGACTTGCATATTCACAAGATATGCATTCCAAGACTGACCAAAATTAGCTGAAACTGTGGATGGCAGCAAACAATAAACTCATTCATTCATTTGCCAAACATCTTAATTCTACTACTGTCGTTGGCGGCAGGAACCTATCTCAGCCAACACTGATCGAAGACACAGTACATCCGGAAGAGCTCACCAGTAAATCCCAATGTCAACACACAAGCACACGGAGCAGTTTGAAACAGTTAGTTAGTATATGTCTTTGGACGGTGGGAGAAAACCAGAGTACCCAGAAGAAACCGTAACCGGCACAAGGAAAACTCCACAGTGAAATGCCTTCTCCGAGTCCAGGACTTCAACCCAGTGCCTTCTTGCTGTGAGACACACATGCTAACCTTTATGCTCAGTGGATACAACTTATAAAAATAACCAAATAGACTTCCTGTGTTTGAAATTATTCAGTTATACACTACACCCTAATTTATAAGAAATTAAATGCTGCTCAATTGTGTTAAAATCTGTCTGTCACAGTTAAAATGCGTTAATACAAACTATTAATCTATTCAGTGACATCCAGCTTGCCCTTGGCCCATACGTGTTTTTGATTTGAGTACTATAGCTTTTGTCCTTCACTCCATCCAGTTCCTCAGACTGACATGGTGAAAGATATTTATTTAAATCAGAAGAGGGCAACCTACAGCCCGTAAGCCACATCGGGCCCGTTGGTTCTTTTTAATCCAGCGTGCTGAAGCCCAAATGAAATCATATAATTAATTATGAGTGCATTCATTTGGCCTTGTCCTGTAATGCCACCAGGTGGCGCAATAGGTGATACCATTGACCTGATTTTAGGAGCCCAGGCTCTGTTAGTATTCTGCTATTGTTCTGAACCCATCGGCAACAATGAGTGGGCCAAAAAAATAAATAAATAAATAAATAAAAAATAAAAAAAAGAGTCGACAGTGAGTCGAGTGTTAAATAAGGAATGGACAGCTAAATACTTTACACTGAAGTACGGTCACAGGCCATGTGACCAATTTGCCAAGAAACTGGGGTTTTAAGGGAATAAAACATCAGCCGTGACCTTCCCATCAAGCATGTTAACTACGTTAACAACCAGTCAATGCTAGAACGGACAGCAACCTCTCAGAGGTTGGCAGCTAGTTTGCGGGCTCAGCAAAACACCTTTATCCGACAAGCTCCTATCAAAGAATCAAACACAAAGGCAAGTAATTTGCCGGTACAGTGGTACACTTTACAAAAGTCTCACCAAACAAAAAAATGCAGGTTATGAAATGCATTTTCCTATAATTTTTGTCTCTGGATCCGAAACAAGTTCACGTTACGAAAGCGCCATCTTAAAAATTCAAACGCGCCATCCAAACGTTCAAACAATGCACGAGCTGCTCTCCTATTAATGACGTTCAAACATCCCGCCCCGCTGGCCTCCCATGGCTAGGAGGGATGATGCAGCTACCTCCAATTGCCCATCTCCCAACATCCCACCCCGCTGGCCTCCCATTGGCTAGGAGGGATGACGCAGCTCCCTCTTACTGGATATCTCCCAACATCCCACCCCATGGCCTCCCATTGGGTGAGGAGGTATGACACAGCTCCCTCCCATTAAACCGCATTTTACATGTAAAACGTGCGATTCATTCCAAGGCCCTCAATACTAACGCCTAAACCCTTTAAAAATTATAAAAGCATACTTTTTAATACCTCCTTCTGCTTCAGTATCGTACCGATGGTAGATGGATTTGGCCATATTCCTTTGCGATATCACTCAAGCCCGTTTCTGCTTCTCACTTGCACGGGAGGTCAAACGCGCGCATGCACACACATTCTCCTTCCATAAACATTTGTAAGATTATAACTCTGCTAAGAAGACATGGTCAACACACACACATATTTTTTATATATTATTATTATTATTATTATATAAATAAAAATAATGCAGCCGTGAGGGTTGCATTGCTGAGGCGGCAGCCCATAGCTGTGGCCGTAAGGTCGTCGGTGCTTGTCGTGGCGGTAATCCCCGAACCCGGTGGTGGACACCTGCGGTGAAGGGAGCAGTCCAGCTGAAGAAGGAGGCCTATCGGGTTTTTGTTAGCCTGTGGGACTCCTGAGGCAGCAAACGGGTACCGGCAGGCCAAACGTGCTGCAGCCGAGGCTGTCGCAGATGCAAAATCTCAGGCGTGGGAGGAGTTCGGTGAGGGCCTGGAGAGTGATTATCGGTTGGCCTCAAAAAGGTTCTGGGCCACCATCCAACGCCTCAGGAGGGGGAAGCAGTTCTTCACAAACACTTTACAGTGGAGGTGGGGAGCTGCTTCCCTTGACTGGGGATGTCGTCGAGAGGTGGAGGGAATACTTTGAGGACCTCCTCAATCCCACCAACACGCCCTCCGTGGAGGAGGAAGAGACTGGGGGTTCAGGTGAGGGTCCGCCCATCACTGGAGTGGAGGTCACTGAGGTTGTCAGAAAACTCCTCGGTGGTCGAGCTCCGGGGTTGGACGAGATCCGCCCGGAATATCTCAGGGCTCTGGATGTTGTAGGACTGTCTTGGTTGACACGTCTCTGCAACATCGCGTGGTCATCAGGGGCTGTACCTCTGGATTGGCAAACTGGGGTGGTGGTCCGAATTTTTAAGAAGGGGGACCGGAGGGTGTGTTCCAATTATCGGGGAATTACACTCCTCAACCTACCTGGGAAAGTCTATGTAGGGGTACTAGAGAGGAGGATCCGACCGATAGTCGAACCTCGGATTCAGGAAGAACAATGTGGTTTTCGTCCTGGCCGCAGCACTCTTGACCAACTCTATACGCTCCACAGGATTCTGGAGGGGGCATGGGAGTTTGCCCAATCTGTCCACATGTGCTTTGTGGATTTGGAGAAGGCTTTCGACCATGTCCCTCGAGCGATCTTGTGGGGCGTGCTCCGAGAGTACGGCGTTCCGGATCCGTTGCTACAAGCTATTCGGTCGCTGTATCACCGGAGCCAGAGTTTGGGCCGTATTGGTAACAGCTGGTCGGATTCGTTTCCAGAGGGAGTTGGAGTCCGCCAAGGCTGTCCTTTGTCACCGATTCTGTTCATAATTTTTATGGACAGAATTTCTAGGCGCAGTCGAGGCGATGAGGGGTTCTGGTTTGGTGGCCATCGGATATCGTCTCTGCTTTTTGCAGATGATGTTGTCCTTTTGATTTCATCAAGTCGGGCCCTCCAGCTCTCATTGGAGCGATTCGCAGCTGAGTGCGAAGCAGCCGGGATGAAGATCAGTACCTCCAAGTCCGAGGCCATGATTCTCAGTCGAACAATGGTGGAATGCACCCTCCGGGTCGGGAATGAGGTCCTGCCCCAAGTGGAGGAGTTTAAGTATCTTGGGGTCTTGTTTACAAGTGAGGGAAGGATGGCGCGAGAGATCGACAGACGGATCGCTGCAGCCTCTGCTGTTAAGCGGTGCCTGTACCGGTCCGTCGTGGTGAAGAAGGAGCTGAGCCGCAAGGCAAAGATCTCAATTTACCAGTCGATCTACGTTCCAACCCTCACCTATGGTCACGAGCTTTGGGTAATGACCGAAAGAACAAGATCACGGATACAAGCGGCTGAAATGAGCTTCCTTCGCCGGGTGGCGGGGTTCTCCCTTAGAGATAAGGTGAGAAGCTCCGCCATCCGGGGAGAGCTCGGAGTAGATCCGCTGCTCCTCCGCATTGAGAGGGGCCAGTTGAGGTGGCTCGGGCATCTGGTCAGAATGTCCCCCAGACGCCTCCCTGGTGTGGTGTTTCGGGCATGTCCAACTGGGAAGAGACCCCGGGGTCGACCTAGAACACACTGGAGGGACTATGTCTCTCGGCTTGTCTGGGACCGCCTGGGAGAGTTGGAGGAAGTGGCTCGGGAGAGGGACGTCTGGACCTCTTTGCTTAGGTTGCTGCCCCCGCGACCCGACCCTGGACTAAGCGGAAGATGATGATGAGGGAGGGGCACAAGCCAGTGTCTCTCCCTCACGCCGGTCCCAAGCCCGGATAAATGCAGAGGGTTGCATCAGGAAGGGCATCCGGCGTAAAACAAATGCCAAATAAAACATGCGAGTCATATCAAGAAAATTCATACCGGATCGGTCGAGGCCCGGGCTAACAACGACCGCCATCAGTGCTGTTAACCAACAGGGTGCTGGTGGAAATTGGACTACTGTTGGTCGAAGCCGTCGAAGAAGGAGAGGCGGGAGGCTTGTCCGTAGACAGAGAGAGAAGAGGAAAGGCAGGAGTCTAGAACTGAGAGTAGGGACTTTGAATGTTGGAACTATGACAGGAAAAGGTAGAGAGCTGGCTGACATGATGCAGAGGAGGAAGGTGGACATACTGTGTGTTCAGGAGACCAGGTGGAAAGGAGGCAAGGCTCGAAGCTTAGGAGCAGGGTTTCAGCTGTTTTTTCATGGTGTGGATGGGAAGAGAAATGGAGTAGGAGTCATCTTGAAGGAGGAGTTGGTCAGGAATGTTCTAGAAGTGAAAAAAGTGTCAGACAGAGTGATGAGTCTCAAGTTAGAAATTGAAGGCATGATGAATGATGAATGTTGTTAGTGCTTATGCCCCACAGGCAAGATGTGAGCGAGAAGAGAAGAGATTCTGGAGTGAGTTAGATGAAGTGATGCAGAATACCCCCAAACATGAAAGAGTAGTCATTGAGGCAGACTTCAATGGACATGTTGGTGCAGGAAGCAGAGGGGACGAGGAAGTGATGGGCAGGTTTGGTATCCAGGACAGGAACGCAGAAGGACAGATGTTGGTAGATTATGCAAAAAGGATGGAAATGGCTGTCGTAAATACTTTCTTCCAGAAGAAACAGGAGCATAGGGTGACTTATAAAAGCGGAGGTAGGAGCACACAGGTAGACTATATCTTTGTGCAGGCGATGTAATTTGAAGCAAGTCAGTGACTGCAAAGTAGTAGCGGGTGAGAGTGTTGCCAAACAGCATAGGATGGTGGTGTGCAGGATGATGCTGATGGTGAGGAAGGTGAAGAAGGCAAAGGCAGAGCAGAAGACAAAGTGGTGGAAGTTGAAAAAGGAAGAGTGTCGGGTTGTCTTCAAGGAGGAGTTGAAACAGGCTTTGGGGTGGTCAGGAAGTGCTTCCAGATGACTGGACAACTACAGCTAATGTGATCAGGGAGACAGGCAGGAGAATACTTGGTGTGTCATCTGGAAGGAGAGAAGATAAGGAGACTTGGTGGTGGAATGAGGAAGTGCAGGAGTGTGTACAAAGGAAGAGCTTAGCTAAGAAGAAGTGGGACATTGAGAGGACCGAAGAGAGTAAACAGGAGTACAGGGAGACACAGCGTAAGGTGTTTGCCTTGAGGATGTTAATAGGGAAGTACAGACGGAGCTGCGTTGTGTCTTTGTGGATCTGGAGAAAGCATATGACAGGGTGCCGAGAGAGGAACTGTGGTATTGCATGAGAAAGTCTGGAGTGGCAGAGAAGTATATTAGAATGGTGCAGGACATGTATGAGAGATGTAAGACAGTGGTGAGGTGTGCTGTTGGTGTGACAGAAGAGTTCAAGGTGGAGGTTGGACTGCATCAAGGGTCAGCTCTGAGCCCCTTCTTGTTTGCTATGGTTATGGACAAGCAGACAGACGAGGTCAGGCAAGAATCTCCATGGACTATGATGTTTGCAGATGATTGTGATCTGCAGTGAGAGCAGAGAACAAGTGCAGGAAAACCTAGAGAGGTGGAGGTATGCCCTGGAAAGGAGGGGAATGAAGGTTAGCCTCAGTAAGACAGAATACATGTGTATGAATGCCAAGGACCCAACAGGAACAGTGAGGTTACAAGGAGCAGAGATAAGGAAGGTCGAGGATTTTAAGTACTTAGGCTCAACAATCCAGAGCAATGGAGAGTGTGGACAAGAGGTGAAGAAGCGTGTGCAGGCTGGTTGGAATGGTTTGAGAAAAGTGTCCGGTGTGATGCATGATAGGAAGTTATCGGCAAGAATGAAAGGGAAAGTGTACAAGACGGTGTTGAGGCCAGCGATGTTGTATGGTTTAGAAACAGTGGCCCTGGAGAAAAGACAGGAGGCAGAGCTGGAGGTAGCAGAGATGAAAATGTTGAGGTTCTCTTTGGGAGTAACGAGGATGGACAGGATCAGGAATTAGCACATCAGAGGGACAGCACATGTAAGATGTTTTGGAGACAAGGTCAGAGAGGCTAGATTGAGATGGTTTGGACATGTACAGAGGAGGGATAGTGAGTATATTGGTAGTAGGATGTTGAGGTTGGAACTACCAGACAGAAGGCCTCGAGGAAGACCAAAGAGACGATTCATGGATGTGGTGAAGGAGGACATGAAGGCAGTTGGTGTAAGAGAAAAAGATGCAGAGGATAGGGTGAGATGGAGGAAGATGATGATTCGCTGTAGCGACCCCTGAAGGGAAAAGCCAAAAGGACAAGATGATATTATATATATATATATATATATATATATATATATATATATGCTGTATAAATGTTTATATTTTATTATCACAGTACAAAATTAATAAGTTTTTCTGAATCATTACTCCATTAACACTGTATTAATGAGTAAGACTGTCTATAGCAGGGATCACCAACGTGGTGCCCGTGGGCACCAGGTAGCCCGCAAGGACAATATAAGTTGCCCGCGGACCTGTTCACTGCTATTTTTAGGACAGGCCCATTTTTAGGACAGCGCCACTCTCCATTGAGCTGCATATAATTTTTTTGAATATATTTTTAAATCAAGTCAATATCTTCACATAGATGAATATCATTAATTATTAATAATAACATCTAATTAAATCTAATTAAATGTAAATTGAGCAAATTTGTAATTTCAGAGGTGTGTATCGACCTAGTAGCCCTTCGCATTAATTGGTACCCATGAAGTAGCTCTCAGTTTCAAAAAGGTTGGTGACCCCTGGTCTATAGAATGTTTAAGAAGCATAATTTAGCGCATGTAATCGATACATAGTATTTAACTTCCGGTTGATCATTCGCGCATGTAATATGATACATGGGGTTTTACTTCCGGGTACAGAACTCGCGGATTATCTTCATTCACAGAAGGGGTTGGAACCAAACTCTCGAAAACAACGAGGGCCTACTGGATATATTTTATATATTTATACTTTCTATATATATATATATATATGAGAGAGAGAGAGAGAGAGCGAGAGAGAGACTGCAACACTTGGATTGTCTCATTTAGAAAGAGGTGAATGAGTTCACTCTTGTTCCAAAGTTGGTTTATTTTTCTTCAGGCCTTTTCTCCCTTCACACACACACACACACACACACACACACACACACACACACACACACACACACACACACTCAGGTGGCAAGTGCAGCCTGAATTTCAGGTCCACTTTACAAGCCCCTAAACGCATAAATATATTTCTCTCAGGCTTCCAGATATACAGGAATGTTTATGGTTTACTGAATGTTCATATCAATTTTGGAAATCATCTTGAGTTTTACAACACTATAAATACACTTAAAAACTTAGCTGTTTTACAGTTTTATTCCTATAAAAACGATCAGTTAAATTTCAGTACTATAAAAATATAATTCATGATAAAAACCTGACTTTTTTCTGTTTCATTTCTCTCCAAAAAACCTTCAGTCAAATATTAATGTTTAAAAAAGAAAGAATATCTGGAGAAAATATTAAGTCGAAAACCCAGTATGATATTCTTGCTATCTTTGTTATTGACTTTCCTAAACAGTCACAGATTGAGCATTCCGACCGTGAATATACTAGCAAGGCAATATACTAGCAAAACTTGGTGAATATACTAGCAAGGCGATGTCATCAAAAAAATTTTGTGCATGCACAAAATTTTCAACATATGCCAACATATGGCTCATATGTTCCACATACGCTGGCCATAAACTGTAGGCAAGTCATTTTAGAGTAACTCGTAAATTGACTCATATCTAGCATACATTGAATCTGTGTACAATTTAAATTAATAAATGCCTAGTGTATCGGCAGCATTTGTAACTTATGACCAACAGCAGCCATTGATGGAGTTTAAAGTCATACTGACCGGCTCCTCATTTGAACTCCATTTTTTTTTAAATACCAATCCCCTAAAAGCTCCTCATAATATGATAGCTGTAAGTTGGAAAGACGTTCACTTAAGTTATGTGGTCATTGGGAACAAGCCAACTCCATCAACATACATTATGTTGCTGATAAGTTAGCTACAAGCTTCAATAGGTTCTGGATAAATTACCAATAAGTTGTATACATGTTCAAAAATGTTTTATAAATTGGTCATATTTCAATAAAGTTCTGCAAATCATCAATGTGACAGGGGCCCAAGCTACACTTTTTCACCAGCATTTTAACCATAAACTTAACTATAGCAACCGAGTCTTGCTTTTGTGAGTGTAATATACATGTGTGTGTGTGTCTGTGTATGTATATTTTATTTTTATATATATATATATATATATATATATATATATATATATATATATATAAAAATCAACCATTTTGTGAATCATGGTTTTACCCATGATTTTCATGCCCTATACAACTAACTAAAGCAATACTATCTTTACAGTTGCTCGGAATTAAGTCACCTTTTTAGGCTGTCCTCTTATTCATCCCAAATAAAACCAGAGACAGAAATGTTTTCCAAACATGCTATTAAGGCAGCAATGTAGTTTTTGAAGTGACCATGATAACAATATCATGTTGAGTACTGTGGGGTATTATATAACAAACCACTCATATTTCCGAGATGTGAAGGAAAGTCAACAAGTGCATGTTAAAACGGTATTGGAACGCAAGGCAAGTAAGTCATGCCTCCTCCATATTCCAGTGATATGGCACTTTCTTAAAATACATTTAACCCTTCAGATACCGTAACCAAGCCACTAAACACAAGCATGGCTCAACAGGGGTGCTAGAGCATGAGATCATCGACACCTACAACTACAAACAGCAACAAGCTCATAGGATTGAACTGTCATGGCAAGCTTTTAAAACTGGTTCAGAGAGCGGCTACACTTATCAGATCACAGCTTCAAGCAGCTCTAAAATAAGTGATCTGACAGCTAAAACGCAAACACTAAACCGAAAGTCAAATGGTATGCATTTCTGAAGTTTCCTTATGTTATTTGTTTTTTAAAATCCTTGCACCATTCGCGAGCAAGACTGATCAACACAGCCAGGGGCACACTCTTAGGAGAGGCAACGCAGGCAAATGCCAAGGGGGCCCCCTTAACAATCCGGGGAGAAGAGGACCCTCAGTGGCACATTTCGTAATGATGACTACAAACGCCTTCCTTAAAAGACATGAGAGCGTGTCCACCACTTCTACCACTCCAGTTGTCTAGCTACCACAAGAACTGAATACTTAGTTGGGACAGACAGCTGGCTACATACATGTAGCTCGTGATGAATACAATGTTCGGTGGAACCATACGCTGAGGAAACTAAATATACAGTTGGCCCTCTACTTACGAAATTAATCCATTCCAGTGCCTTTTTCGTAACCTGGAGTTTTCGTAAGTAGAGGTGCATTTTACATGTAAAATGCATGATTCGTTCCAAGGCTCCCAAGACTACCCCATAAACCTTTTAAAAATGACAAAAGTACACCAATTTTGTATGAAATATGTGTTAAACGTAAAAGAAAATGATTTACCTTTTTTTTTTTTTTTTAAATCTCTCAAACCACCCATGTGACGCTTTAAAGTCCGGGGGTTGCTGGTCAAAAGAACCCTCACGCCCATCCTCCTTCACAATATTTTTAAATATGTCGCCTCAGTCACTGTATTTCCACTTTTAAGGTCTCCTTCTGCTTCAGTATCGTCCTGATTGTAGCGGGGTTTCGGCCATACTCCTTTGCGATTTCGCTCAACCGCATCCCACTTTCGTTTTTTTTTTTTTTTTTTTTCTTTTTTTTTTTTTATCTCTTGCTTCACTTTGATTGATAACGGAGCCCGCTTCTTTTCGGTTTCACCAGGAATCACTTTCTTTGGGTCCACGATGGATAACGAAATACAACGCTGCAACAATCACTCAAAAAAAAAAAAACCTCACAAGCCAACAGTTCAACTCTCCTTCACGCGTGTGACAAACAGGAAGTATGGGTACAAG
Organism: Plotosus lineatus; assembly: GCA_024760905.1. Lineage (NCBI taxonomy): Eukaryota > Metazoa > Chordata > Actinopteri > Siluriformes > Plotosidae > Plotosus > Plotosus lineatus. The sequence continues at coordinate 34,960,136 of CM045737.1, read as the reverse complement.
AATAGGCACAGTTCAGCTCCTTCCTGGCCAATGGGATGCCAGCGGGGCGGGATATTGGGAGACAGCCAATGAGAGAGCAACTCGGGCCTTGTTTGAATGGCGCTTTTCGTAAGAAGTTGTTTCATATGCAGAGGACGAAAATTTAGGAAAATGTTTTTTGTATTCAGAGGTTTTTGTAAGTAGAGGGCCGACTGTATATATGTGTGTGTGTGTGCGTATATATATATATATATATATATATATAAAACAACTAAAAATCCCATTAAATTTTATATCGAATGTAGACAATAGACACAGATGCACCTGAGGATATAGCCACTGTTAGAGATAAGGACCATCATTAGTAGTATTATTTTGGACAAAAACAACGCACCTTTCTGTTACATGGTGACTTGATAATTTTATCACCGTTACCAACAACTGGATCAAAAGATGCACTTTTATCAGGTCAGTGCATTTATATAGACCCTTTTCACATGACGTTACACATCCGGGCATCGCCGAACAGCCGCCATTTTATGGGTCAAGCTTAAGTGAACGATAGTCAGTTACATCGTGGCAAAAATTGCCTGGGGAAAGCTTTTTGTTCGTTTGTTGTAAATATCAACGGACAATGGTTCACACGTGTGTTGTAATCGGGTGTAGCAATCGTTCCAATCAGGAAATCAAGTGAAAATTTTTCGCTATACCAGCTGTGCGTTTGACTGAAGGCAAAAGAACGGAAGAGCCGAGTCGACAAAGACGTTTGCTAAGGATTTCCCGCATCAACCGAAAGAATTTTCAGCCATTGAAGTATTCGAAGGTGTGCTCCGATCACTTCATTACAGGTAAAAACATTTCATTTATACAGGTTTGTCTAAGCTACATGTTCTAATGCTGAATAATGATTATTTTTGTGCTGTTGTTCGACCCTCAAATGTAGCGGCGCTTGGTGGAAAATAGCCGTGCTTTGAATCATATACTTTTTAAACAAATAGATCTATCTAGATATGAAAAATGAAAATAATGCCCTTACTCTTGCCAGTAGTAGACCGTTGTTGTTGATATTTGTATGGCACACGTCTGTCACCTAACCACATACGAACTGGTTGTATGCCTCAAGGCATCTGTAAGTCTTTTTCTTCGAGTGTGTTGGCACTTCTTCCGTTCACCAGATAATTTACTATGTTGATGTAGGTGACATCAGGGAAAGAATCTCTGTCTTTCGTCCACTCTTGCACTGGTATGTCTTCGTATGGGTCTCTTCCGCTGATCAACAGCAACTTTTCATCGTACCGCTCTCGAGAAACACAATCCAAAGTGTCTCTGTAGTTCGTCTTGGAAAATGAGGTCATGTTCACACATGCGATCACTGAATGACAATGGTCTGACACAGTGGCTTTTATTTGCTTGACCCACAAAATGGCGGACATGCTGATTACATCCGGGTTACTGTGCGAGAGTGAAGTGTCTATACACAAAAGTCTACATGCAGTCAAAACTTAGCTTACATTTTTTTAAATGTATATATAAAAACTGCCTTTGAAAAAAAAGTCAATGATTTTTGCCTCTGGAAAAAAAGAAAAAAAAAAAAAAAAATCAGCTCCCTTCTGGCTGATGTCATACAGTGTACGATCAGGTCTAAACAGTGCAGACAGCACTATGATGCAGAAGACTCAACATTTGATAAGACAAAATAAGTTGGACATAGCATTTCTTCATTTCTTCCACTGGAAGACACTTGGGACCTTCGAGCTTCTTTTCACATGAAAACCTACACTGTTCAAACTCATACCTCATACAATCACAAGCTCCTCAGAATTATGAGTAAAACAACAGGTGGCACTTGGATGTAGTCACACATACTCACCGACGAGGCACACCAATATAAGTTTCAGAAAGATCTGTTGTTATCATTTTGTAGAGTAATGTAGGATGTCAAAAGATTAATGGGGTAGGGTTACTGTATGACATCACAACCCTGGGAACGCTTTCACTCACAAGTGGAAGAAATAATACTATTTAAAAATTTACATTTTACTTTAATTGCACAGATAAATTAATTAGTGCATCTGATAAAATTAGTAGTCAGGAGTGTAAGTATCCAAACATGGGTGATAGTTACGTTCAATTTAACCCACTTTATTTGAAAATTCTAGATCCATGCCCACAAGAAGTCATCACGTGTATCTGAAGCATCTGGTTTGCTAACTTTATGTAGTTTCACCAACACCACTCTAAAGTTTACTAAAGACAGGTAGCATGAAAAACGAGACCAAAGAAAAATGGCTAGCGTGCTCTCGGCCTCCAGAAAGCAACTGTTCATAGATGATGGTCCAGACCTGGGTTTACTTTTACTGCATTTCTGATTTCCACCTTTATTTGTAACACCTGAGTAATTATTTTAGGTGTCTGTTTAAGAACTTATCATTATGTCAAGCTTCTGATTCCGGCATTTGCTCCATGAACAAGTTTGCTGGTCACATTGCTAGAGAAAACAGCACTTGTAATGTCTATGAGTTTCAGATTTCAGACACTTGAATGCAAATCCGTGACTATTAAAAAAAAGGTTTTACTCTTCGATTTCTCTTTAATTTCTAATACATTGTGGTGGCAATTTATGAAATGATTTTGTAAAGGAACAGAAATATTATATTCCGTTAAAGTGAAACTGCAGTCAATACAAATCGGTTGAATGATATGCTGACTTCATGTCAGGGTTCAAAAGCCATCTTTGGCTTTTGAAACCTGGGGGGGTGCACTTTAGACGAGCACACGCCAACAAGCAAAATCGTAAAATGAATGAATGGTAGAGAAAAAGGAACGAAATAAACAGTAGCACTTTCAGTCTACAAACAGTACTGAAGCTCAGAGGTTCAGTTAGCTCTTGCTCAGGGAAAGTTGTTAGGACTGTGGCATTAAAAAGTTCTTGTGCATGTTTTAACAGCAATATGACAAGTTTTTAAGATGCAGCTACATGGCAGATTAGTTAAGCTTTGTATGAAGGAGCCAAAAAAAAAATGATCCTATCCAACTATGAGCTTTGAATTCCTGAGAAGAACAAGTTTAATATGGTTAAAATGGTCCAGCAGCAGAAATTAGTTTTATACTGAACATGACCATTTTCCACATTATGACAATTATTAAAGCTTAAAATGTTTTTTTCTATTTTTAAAATATAGGGCATGGTTGTTTCCCCCCAAACATCATCTTATCCCTTTTCACTCCCTGTGGAGCATCAGTCCAAGGAAACCTCACCCCATCTCCTTCTATCCTGGGCCAGCTTCTCTATTTCGTTCCAGGTGTAACCTGATTTGGTTGCCTCCTTGTCCACAGTTCTCCTCCAGCTGTTTATCGGATGGCCTGGTAACATTGCTGCTTGGTTTTCTGAGGGTGTGCCCTACCCAACCCCATTTGCGCCTTCTAATCTGAATGTCAATTCTTTCCTGTTCTGTTCGTGCCCACAAATCTTCATTCCTTATGACCTTGGACTAGTATATGCCCATGATGGACCCACCCATCCAAAAGCATGCTGCCAATAAAGATACTGCATAATCCAACCATAGTATCAATATTTACTTCTCATCACAAATTTCTACTCGATATAAAATCTGAATTGAGATGAAAAAGCTGAAATGGAGGATTAAAAAGTCAGACAATTAACTAAATAAAACTGGGGGGACAATAATAATACGGATGACAATTTTGTAAGTTCTTCATAATGTTTTCCAAAATCTACAGTAGAAGCATTGAAAACAACCTGTTTGCTAGTAATACAAAGATTATGTAATCAATTTTTTTTATCTTTAAAGAGCAGTTACACGTACCTTTCTTTAACGAGCAAAAAAAGTCTCATTACTTTTGGAAGAAATAAGTACTGTACTGAAACATGTTTTGAGGTTTAAACAACACTTGGGTGTTGAAACAACTTTAAAATTTTTCAAAAACAACGTAGAGGGGAAAAAAACAAATTCAAAAATCAATTCAATGCTTTCTCTCATTCACTTACTGGGTATGTTAAATAAACAAACTACAGTGTCATCTCTTGGAAATCAAATGGAATTGAGCAGACAGTCTTTCTAAAGCCAGTTTCTTACTCCAGTATGCACGTGGGAATGACGCCTGCAGCAGGCACCGTGATATCACTTACTTTTTTTTATTACTCTTGAGATTGTCTGCCTTCTCTTTCTTAACACTTGATCTCAGACTTTTTCACTTTAACACTATTAAGTGTTGCACTGCCAAGTTATCACACAAGCGTAAGTTCATTGCTCTGGTCACACGTTCTTGTTATTGTTATTATAAACAGCCAAAAAAAATAAAACAAGATGCAAGTTGTGCCATGAGATTCGAGACACTCCATCCAACAGGACTATATGATAATATTTGTCAATAGAGCATGGTCGAATGTACAAAACATGATCTTTTGAACATGAAACAAGGTCAAAGTAACCCATATACAATCCCACCCCATTCACCCGGACAGGGAACCCATACACCAAATTTGGCCATTCAACATCCTGTCCTTCTAAAGTTATCGCACCAACAAATAATCTAGATGGACAGAACTCATTTCTCTCACCCCAGCTCCACTCACTGTCAAAGGCGGCTAAAAACAGGTGTCTAAGAGATACGAAGGCTGCGAGCCGGGATGGTTTCATGTGGGAAACTGTTGTATTCAGCCAAAATAAACCGATAATCGAAGATAAAACACAGACTATTGATTCGTGAATGGACACCAGTATGTTGCGCCACTCAGCGGGCTGAGGCTCTGCTATTAAGATCAACAAATTAATGACTTAAGTCAGAGTATTTAAATAATTGAGATAAACAGTCAGCATCTTTAGATAACTGCTGCTGAAATAAAAGTTTTTTTTTTCCACGGAATCTTTAATTACTACATGCGAGTCTTTGTTTACAGAAAGCACAAAAGAAAAGGCATAAAGAAAACAATGTGTATGTGCCAAATTTTACTCATCATCCTGAAAATAAGGCTGTACATGATTGCTTCCTCTGAGAACTTTATCTGAAACACTTTCACATTGAGAAAAGGTTTGGAATTTAAATCTACAATGAAAAATTACTCTCATTATGGTGCCTACTGACTGGAACTGTAGCTCAACACTCAGAAGTTAAAAACGCTAACTACCATAATAATCTAGCTCAAAATGTAACATGAATACAAAAAAAATGCATGATCCTCTGAACACTGTAATGTAAGAAAAATATTTTAAACAAGACTTAATTTTAATTAGTTTATTTAACATTCAAAACAAATGACTGCAAACATTTAGAAATAAATGAATTAAAAAAAAATAACTAAAACTGCACCCAGTGCACTGTTCTCACACACTAACCAGCACATGTTCAACCCTGCGACGGCCCCCCTCTTCTCAGCACTGAGGGAACCTACAGGGTGGGCCACTTCAAAGGCATTCCACAAGCAATGCATTCTGGGAGAAATACCTTTCCAAAGATCAGGGCACCAAAGCAGCATCTACACAAGACCGTATTGGTGGAAGTACACAGATCAAATCCAGCTCGCAAATCTATAAATCAATTAAGTATACATACTGATTAGCCAGAACATTAAAACCACCTGGCTACTGTGCTTCCAAAAAGCTCTGAACCATCAAGACATGTACTCCACAAGACCTCTGAGGGTGTGCTGTGGTATCTGACACCAAGACGTTAGCAGCCGATCTTTCAAGTCCTGCAAGTTGCAAGGTGGGCCACCATGGATCAGACTTGTTTACCTACTACCAACCACAGCCACTGGATTAGACTGAAATGGGGAATCTTCAGAAAATAAGGAATCTGCAGGTCAGCCTGCAATATTTGTCATAACCCTGAACAAAATTCTATTGCAGTGCGGTTGGGCACTTTATTCTACTGAAAGACACCACCGCCATTAGAGTAAAACATTACTGTGAATGAGTGTATGTGGTCTGTGACAATGTTTAAGAAGTTGGGGAAAATGTGGATGGTTTTTTGACATGTTCCAAGTATCACAGTGCCTCCAATGCCATGCTTTCTTCCCATAGTCTACCCTGGTACCAGGTGATTCACTCACACACCCACCCACACACACAGTAAAAAATAAAATGTGATTTATCAGGCCAAGTACCTTTTTTCCACTGAATTCTGTTGCTCACATGCGAATAATAATTGAATGGGGTCAACATGGGTGTGCAAACTAGTCTGCAGCCCCTAAGGCAGCATCCGGCAATGCACTGTCTTTTCTTTTTTTCTCCGATAACCAGCATTACAGTTTGTGACAATGTTGGCTAGAGTAGTTCTTGTGCTATATCAAACCAGATGCAATAGCATCAATGAGTCTTGGTTGTCCATGACCCTGACACTGGTTCACTGGTGGTCCTTCTTTGGATCTTTAACAACTAGCCGCTGCATACCAGGAACTTATGCTCTGACACGGTCAGCCACAGGACTTAAAAAAGTACTGTTAAGCAAAAACTACAAAGAGAGGTACCAGTAGTAAACAAAAAGTAAAAATTAAGCGCAAAGACACTTTGCTTTAAAAATGCATATAGTAGCTTGGGGTAAAAACATTGTGTAGTTGTACAAGTAAACAAGCTGCAGGTTTCACTAAACACCAGCCACAGATCTTCTGGATATTTTAACTGTTCCACTTGCTTCTTATTCACCCCAGCAGTCTTCAGTGTTTTTTTTTTAAGTGCTCCTGTGTATTCTGCTACTTTATTTAATGACAAACAAGCATTTTAGTAGAAATTTAATTCTTCCCTGGAAAAATAATGCTTTGGAAATCTAAATGTCTTGTATTGACTGAATGATCGAGAAGTAATCAAATATGAATAATACATTTATCCGTCCAAAAAATGTATTTTGGTAAAACGTATTTTCCCCAAACACATTGATAGTAAAAATTACCATGTTAAAGAAATAAACTTATAAAAGTAATGATTTATAATTTCTTCAGAAATAACCATGAAAAAAATAACTATCTAAAAGAAAGCTTGTTGTTCGGTAGTTTACATTTACAGCATTTAGAATATTCTCTGAAAGGGTACATGTACCCAAATTTTACAGCATTCAAAAAATATCCACTATACTTTATTAACTTTTAAATATCGCGTGATGTCGGTAGTTTATTTATAAGTCCACATTTCCTTTTCTTCTATATGACATTCCTTGCTCAAAGGTTGAGCGCGCGGACATGTTGGCTTATTTTCACCGGGGTTAAAGATCATTGTGACGCAACATTGTTGTCAGTTGTATAGCCAATTACAGAATGTCAGTTTAGTCTGAGCCCATGTTCTTTAGAACAATAGCACTCTTGACCGGTTTGTTGACGCACGCATTTTCCACAAGAGTACCAAATATTTGCTGGTTGTTTGCTACGATTTTCCCGTGTAAGAGCTTCTGCCAACTCTCCAATATCATCCTCCGAGTCGTCACTTTCCTGGTCCGATTTCACTAAATGTGGCTAGTCTTTCTTCAGTGGTTCATATAAATAACCTTCTAATCCTTCTATGAAATTGTCTTTGTCCATGGTTTAAAAAATATATATATGCTATAATGTCTGTTTTTTCCAAGTTTCCGTGAGCTTGTGTTGTATATGTCAAGTATATAGCCTTACGTTTACATTGCAATCTCACAGTTCCGGTAGAGGCTTTGACAACGATATGACGTCATGGCAAAGTCCATCATAGGTTACCTTCCCAGTACAGTATGCCCTTGATTATTCACGGTTTTGCACACATGGTTTGAGTATTGGCTGACTGCCGAGCAACCAGCACGTGATTCAAATTCAGCCAATGGCTGCCCTCCTTTCTCCTGATTGGTTGAGCTCATGTCCTGCCCCTTTTTCCTCATTTGCACACAAGTTGTCAATGAGCCTCTTTTTTGTATGCGTTTTAATTACCAGTTAAGCTCTATGATACCACTCAAACGCTATGCATCTTCTCTGGCTAAGCGATAGAAAACGCTGGATGTCTCTTCTGAAGAAATAAGACTTTCTCCTGAGAAACGACGGTTTTCTCTGAACTGTTGTATTAAAATCTTTTTCAATTATTATTCCAGTACAGTACCCAAGTTCATGTTTATGCGCGAGATTTTATGTTCTGTAGCATGTTTAACAAACGATACCAAAAGGATAAACTTTATTACAGTACTCTTCATGACCTTTTACATTGAAGTTGGAGTGACGTCTCCAAGATGGCGCTGCCCAGAGGGCGACGTCGCGGAGGTCTCGGAGTCAAATTGTTTCTTTGTTCATTTTAATTTGTTTTATTTGTTGTTTCGTTTGTTCATGTTTTGCTCTATGCTAGTCTACGACTGGTCGACTCTACTACAGCTATAAGAGCGGAGTATCTTCGGGCATGTATAACTAAGCATGCTCAACTGGGCTTGTTAGCCGGGATGTGGCTAGCAGAGCTAATATGCTACGGTAGGCAGCTCAATGTGAGCTGTACCCCAGGTAACAATAAGCCCAGGCGGGAAGGGGCCCGAACGATGACTCTGGCACTTGGGATTGCAGGGGATGAAGGCCGTGTAGCCGGCTGGTGCAATCGCCTTATCGGGTGTACTCTCCTCGAGCCATGTTTCACAGAAACACAGCAGATCCATCTGCGCTGCAATCTGAGCATGAGGATCAGATTTTCAAGTAGTATGGCCGGAAGTGCTAACCAAGCCTCTGAGAACTCCGCCTGGGCTTAGCCGGTAACCGCTAGTTAACCGCTAGCATTGAGCTCCAATAGCATATAAGTTCAAGATAGAAGTTGTTGCGTGCTTAGTTGCCCAAAGCTGAAGCTGCTCATAGCTGTAGTAGGGTCACCCAATCATAGACGAGCATGTATGTATGTGTGTTTGTATTTTATTTACATCTTGTGCATTATTTTTGAATGTTTAATTGTTATAAGCATACATTACAGTGTGTATGTATTTATTGATATTATATACACATATACATGTACGTATACATCAGTTGGGAGGGTTGGGGATTTGATCCTACTTCGCAGAACTCTGTGGTTGCAGAGGATCTCGATTCCAATTAACCGTGGAAGGTGAGGGAGGGATCCCTGCATACACATACATGTGTATACAGTGAGGGATCGCTGTATATGATATTATATATATATATATATATATATATATATATATATATATATATATATATATATATATATATATATACATACATACATACACACACACACACACATAAATACACACACACACACACACAAATCTCCGCCCCTTCCCACGGATCCTGAAAATCCGCAAATTATTGATGCAGTCTTAAAACCTTATGTATGATATTGGTAGGTAAGTCTGTTGGGTTTTTCCACCCGAGCTGAGTGGCTTAGCCTCGTGGCTCATCAGGCCAGTGCTTATCCCCAGTTTCCATAGCGTGAAGCGACCAGGAGTTCAACTAGCTAGTCCATCGCAGGTTACCTTCCCAGTATATTTTACTGGTACCCATTTATACTACTGGTTGAACATAGGCACACTTGTGGTTGAGACCTTGCCCAGTGGTCTTAGCACAGTGAGGGTCTCAGTGGGATTTGAACTCCCAACCTCTCGATCATGAGCACAGAACCTAATCACTATGCCACCGACCCCACATGTATGATATTACATACGCTTAAATATGCTTCTTAAACACACTCTATAGACAGTCTTACTCTTTTATACAGTAATAATGCGGTAAAATGTAGTCATAATTAAGTAAAAACTTTTCAAAGGTGTACATGTCATCTGCAACCAATCGTTTGTGGGGGGCCTCGAGCACTGAACCATGATTGGGGAGGGGGTTATTGTACACATAGACATATACATACACACACACACACACACACATACAGAGACAGACAGACAGACAGAAATATATATGAACAAATCTAATCGTATAGCCCTACACTGACAACTCTGTTGAATAGCCATTTTTCAACATTTTCATCTATATTAAAGTGGTAATTGTGGGTTAATTGTAACAAACATTTGTTTGATGGTAGCAGAAACAAAATAGGAGTGGCTGCTTCATTCAAAAAAAAAAAAAAAAAACAACAATGCAAAAACAAGCTGAACATAAAAGCAACTTCCATTCTTGTCTTTCTTTTGTTGGTTCATTTATCCAAGTTCAAAGAAACTTCAAACGTTAATACATTTCAATGGACATTCAGGATTCAAACCTATCACCTGTTCACTGAGGAAAACCACCATAAACTCATTCAGAGACACTCACAACTAATGGCAGTATGCAATCCAACCAGTGGCATGTTTCTAATAGGTAGAAGGAACCTGGAGAACCCAGAATGAACACACAAACACAGGGAGAGCATGTCTCAAGTTCAGGGTCAAACCACGGATCCTGAATCAGTTACCCAAGGCACCACTGTACAACACAGCTGGAGTACCACATCCTTAAATTTATCTAAAGTCCTATATAATAAAATTAAACATAACCATTTTATTAAAATCATATGATTAACAAAAAATTTAGTCTTACAGATCAAATATTTAAAATGCTTGGGGTTTTAGAAGTTATTACATCAGTGTAATAAAATTGGTGATACAGTATAAACGTCATTTTATATTGCTCTGAGGACATGAATACGTACATACATTTTATTATAATGGTGACTGAGAGGGCAACAGCTTGCCTGGTAACAAGCTCCACCCCTCAGAACCCTCCCCTCAAAAAAGTCGTGACTCTTAGTTCAGTTATTTAAACTAAAGCCATCATTAATTTCGACAAGTTTATTAAAAATTAATATAATAAATAATGAATATAATCAATAATTATATTTCTAATGTAGTGGTTCCTAAACTAGTATTTTCAGTTTATACGAATTTAAAATGTATCTAAAAATTTCTCATTTCCCAATATAGTATTTAAAAGCTGGTATAAAATAATTATACAATTAAATAAAATAACTATTTTAACTTCATGATCACGTGCACATTTATTACAATCAGAACAACAACGCTGTGTGGTAACTATGGTAACCTGTCGTAACCATGCCGCGGTCGCGTGCATACTACAGTATTTCGTGAATAAGAATTGTGAGGAAGGGAGTAGTTGTGTTGTTTTTCTCGCCTTTTATTATCGCTTAGTGGTTATGAATCGCTAGGAAGCAGTGGGGTTTTTTTCTTAAATCTGAGCAAATCCAACAACAATCTACAGCGCTGTTGTGTACATGGATCGTCTGGAATTCGAGGCGGAAAAGGCCCGCCACTACTTCCGGTTGCAACTAGCCGAGTCCAGCGAAGAGGAGGAGGAGGAGGAGCTAATGTGGCCTTCAGGATGCAGGATCAGCCAGGCCTCGGGGGTACATTCAGGAGCAGGGAGGGACCCGAAGCCGACAAGAAACGCGCATTAATTCGAAATAAACGCTGAAATGTATTCGGAATAAAATGAGTAGCCAGTTATATTCTCGATGAAAGACAAAAAAAAAAAAACCCCGCAGTGAATCTGAACCCCTGCCAAAATGTACACAATGCTGCAAACGCACCAAAACATCAGCACACTGTCTACATTCCCACTGAGCCTTGAGCCGCAAAACAAACTCAAACACACCGACTTACTGAGGCATTCTACTCTGTACTGACGTGTACAACGTAAGAAATGGACCCTTCATACTCACTTTCAGCATTTAAAGATCCAGACAGCCACATGAGGCTGATAAACGTGAAGAAAACAGCCGGAGACCACAACAGGCGCATTGTGCCGTCAAACGTGTTTCGTTTTACTTTTCCTGAAGAAAAAAAATGCTCAAATTTGGTTTGTGGTGTCTTCAAAGCTTTGCAACAAAACAATGATTATCAAAAATAAACGGGATAAATAAAATAGTCAAATAAGTCCAGGGGGAAAGTTGGGAAAAGTTGAGGCAAAGCGGCCGGAAACACGGAGCACGAGCCCAACGTGGTGCTTCAGTCAGATTTCACCTCCAACGCCTCGATTTATTCCGCCTTCTGGACTCTACAGCGGCCCACCATCAAACACTGGCAGCTTTTATTCTTGCAAAAATGCAAATCATTACCCAGCTTCATTTTAGTTGTTTACTTGGACTTCCTTTTCAAAACTCAATGGTAAAAAGGGGGGGACCCTCCAGATGGTGCGTTCAGCCGAAAGAAATCTGACGTGTTTATTAGGCCTGCAGCTTCCTCAGTGAAATTCCAGTCAGGGGTTCACTATTGAACACAAACACGCCGGCCTTCTGGAGTCCAACAAAAACGTGTTTATTCGCACTGTTTCCGTTATGTAAATGTTCCAATTAATTAACGTCCCGACTTGTATATTATTTTCCAGGATAAATAGACGTTAGTCGACAGCGAAGTCCAGTTTCCTCCTCAGGATTTTTCCTCCTCAGCCTCAACACTTCTTCTTTTAATATCGACCAAAGCACAGCCGTTTCCTCCTGAAAAACTCTCCGACTCGAACTATAATCCGTTTACAATCGACTCACATTCACCAAAATCTTGGGAATCCCGTCTGTTTTGTGTTTTTTTTTGTTTGTTTGTTTGTTTTTGTTTTTTTTCTCCTCCGAGCCAAAATGGTGCGGTTTGTGTTGGACGCGTCTCCTCGTCCTTATTGAGTCTTAAACCCTCCCGACACCTGCAGCCCGAACACGCGGATAAAACACACCCGTTTTCCGTCAAACACGTCTTGAAATAGACGCGTCAAAAAAAACTCGCAAGTAGACACAAAAGTAGGTAAAATTGGTCGTTGTGTCTCATATGGACTCCTGTCTCTCTCCGTGTGTCCCTCCAGCAGTAAACAAGTCAGCTCGGGTCGATCCGCGGCGCGCGACAAAACCTGGCGTCCGGATCGAGAGCTCGCGGATCTGGATTTACATTCGCGCGCTGCTGATGCACGCGTTCATTCAGTCTCTGAACTGCTTAATCCTCATTAGAGTCGCGGGGAGGCTGGCGACCATCTCTGGGCGAGGGCGGGGTACACCCTGGACAGCTCACCAGGCCATCACTGGGCCAACACAACACACAGACACAGAAATGAATTGGAACAATGGATTAACATACTGTGCATGTTTTTGTGCTGTGGGAGGAAACCCGAGTACCCAAAGGAAACCCAAACAAGCACAAATAGCAGGGGGGGCCAACCAGTCAGAGACCAGGAGCCACATTTTTTACTGTGTTACTGCAAAGAGCCACATCATACACATGGGCACACGTGAACATCACCCATACCATTTTCTCTCTCTCTCACACACACACACACACACACACACACACACACACCTCTGCTCAGCCAGATTTATTGTAAATTCGCACACCAGCATGATAAAATTCATCGTTGACAGTCAGAGTGCGACTGTGATTCAATAGCCGTGTTAATGTGCAAAGTTCTGTGTTCAACACACTGTGGTTCATCAGGCCGGTGCTTATTTCCGGTTTCCATAGCGTGAAGCGACCAGGAGTACAACTTCTCCTGAATGGGACGCTAGTCCATCGCAGGTTAACCTCCCAGTATATTTTTACTGGTACCCATTGATACTGCTGGGTGAACAGAGGCACACTTGTGGCTAAGACATTGCCCAGGAGTCTTAGCACAGTGGGGTCTAACTGGGATTTGAACACACAACCTCCCGATCATGAGCCCAGCACCCTAACCACCAGCCCCATCTTGGACATCCAATGCCACACATTTTAATTTTTTTTTTTTTTTTCAGGAGACAAGATTTCAACATCACTGAGGGATTTTATAACGAATTCTCATTTTATATTTTCATTTTGCTGTGCGTGTTTTTTTCTGCCATTTTAAGAGCAAATTTGACACAAATTGTTGACTGAAATGATCTCGCCCATACTGGGAAGCTTTGCAGTATTTTCATCTCATTCAGATAAATATTTGGCAATAATACCATATTGAACCCAAACGAAGTAAACACACACATTAAAAAAAAACAACACAAACTTTGATATGAACATAAGAGCCGCATGAAACTAGGCAAAGAGCCACATGCGGTTTGGAAGCCACAGGTTGGCCACACCTGACAGATAGAGTATGAAAACTCTATACAGAAACGCCCGCACTATGAAGCAAACCCAGGACCTTCTTCCTGTGCGGCGGACATGCTTGCTACTAGGCCACCCACCATATTTTGCCATTTCTATCTGTGAGGAACAGGTTTACATACACACTGGTGTATTATCAGGCATGAGAAATCCTACAGTCCAACCTCCAGGGTAAAAGCTGGATATCTGTAAAAGTGACTTTAAAGCCATTTTGATTTATTAGATTACTGCATGAACAGTTTTTTGTCTTCATGAAATAGCACGTGCACTTTCTCTCTTAACTAACAGTTTAAAAATGTGGCGGTGTGCTGGTCGCTCAGTGGTTAAGACTCTGGGATGTTGATACAGAGAAATGGTGCAACATTTTGTGGACTGATGAAAGTAAGATTGTTGTTTTTTTGGGTCTAGTGTTCAGAAACAGGTCGCCAGACGAGCCCCAAGCACTAAATTTAAGCCACAGTATACTGTGAAGACAGTGAAGCCTGGTGGCGTAAGCATCATGATATGGGGATGTTTCTCATATTACAGTGTTGTACCTATTTATCACATTCCAGGGATCATGGATCAATTTGAATATATCAGAAGACTTGACGAGGTCGTGCTGCCTTATGCTGAAGAGGAAACGCCTTTGAAATGGGTGTTCCAACAAGACAATGACCCTAAACACACCAGTAAACGAGCAACATCTTGGGTCCAGAACAACAAGATTGACGTTATGGAGGGGCCGGCCCATCCCCTCACCTTAATTAAATAGAAATGTTGGGTGACACAAAGAATGTAGTTTCTGAGGCAAAACCAAGAAATATAGAAGAACTGTGGAAAGTAGTCCAATCATGCCGGGTTGGTAAACCTGCTCACAGGTGCCAGAAGTTGGTTGACTCCATGCAACACAGATGTACAGCAGTTCTCAGAAATAGTCGTAAACCACTTTTCAGTTCGTGCAGGGAATGAGTTTGTGAAGAACAATGCAGACTTGTTATTTTTTTTAACAGTCTTGTATTCAGTTTTCTTCAATTTCTTTAAATGAATAATACAAATTTGATATATATTTTCTTCATGTTTTATGTGTATGGATGGTCTGTGTGAATGGAAATAAAAGTTGTTATAAGGATTTTGAGCTTTATTCACTTCTTTTAAAAACCCTGCTATTATTTTGAACACAACCATACTTACAAAATATTCTTTTAAACAATCATTCTCATCTCATCTCATCTCATCTCATCTCATCTCATCTCATCTCATCTCATCTCATCTCATCTCATCTCATCTCATCTCATCTCATCTCATCTCATCTCATCTCATCTCATCTCATCTCATCTCATCTCATCTCATCTCATCTCATCTCATCTCATCTCATGCTAAGTCCAGGGTCGGGTCGCAGGAGCAGCAACCTAAGCAAAGAGGTCCAGACGTCCCTCTCCCCAGCCACTTCCCCCAACTCTTCCGGGTAAACACCGAGGCGGTCCCAGACAAGCCGAGAGACATTGTCCTTCCAACATGTTCTAGGTCGACCCTGAGGTCTCTTCCCGGTTGGACATGCCCGAAACACCACACTAGGGAGGCATCCAGGAGGCATATAGACAATAATTTTATTGCTTATAATAATGAAGACTGTTACAGCGTTACTTCAGAAAGTTTGCAGCGTTACCCAGGAAACCTCACCGCAGAAAAATTGTTGTTAGCGTTTGGCAGATATCCTTGTCCAGAGCAACTTATTCAGTACAGTATTTATCGTGTTTTTATACAACTGACCAATTGAGGGTTAACAGCCTTACTCAAGGGCCCAGCTGTGGCAGCTTGGAGATACTGGGATTTGAACTCCCAACCTTATAGCTCATCAATCCACGGCCTTAACTGCTGAGCCACAACTGCCACCTTTAACTTTAGTCCTCTAATATTTAAGCATCTGTATCCTTTTCTGGAAGGTCAAACACTCCAGATACTTCTCAACAGCATGGATGATTTCATCATCACTCTGAAAATAGTGACCATGCAAGTGGAATTTCAGTTTGGGAAACAGATACCGTAGAAATTAGATGGGATCAGGTTGGGTGAGTAAGATGAATGGGGCAACAATTCAAAGCCACATCTGACAGTTTCTGCTTTTTGAACAGGTGCATTGTCCTGGAGCAACAACATTCCAGCTCAAAGCTTTTCTGTCCTTGACAGTCAAATGGCGACAAAGATTTGATTTTTTTGGGGGATGGTTATATAAGGATGTACTGTACAGTGAAGCCCCCAAATGGGAGGTATACCACTTCTTTCCAGATGAGGCCAAAAGATATTTTTAAGTTCTCTTCATTCATTCACCCAACCACTTCATCCTATTAGGGTCACGGGAAGGCTGGAGCCTATCTGAGTCAGCGTGCGAAGGTGGAGTACACTTTGAGCAGCTCACAAGGTCATTGGAGAGATAACATACAACCATTCAGACTCACACCTGGGGCAATTTGAAACAGGCAATAAGCCTAATGAAGGACGATCACCCAGTGGCCCTTACCTCTGTAGTGGTGAAGTGCTTAGAAGGACAGATCAGAGACTTCATCACTTCTTTACCTGTCATACTGGACTTGCTACAGTTTGTGTACCCTCCAAACAGATCCACTGACGATGCTACTGCGTACATCTCCATCATGCAGCCCTGAGCCATCTGGAAGGCAGAAGGGGAAATGATGCTAAAATGCTGCTTGCTGACATCATAATCTGATCCACACTCACCACCAAGATGGAGATCCTGGACCTCAGTCCATCTCTGTGTCACGGGATCTCCAACTTCCTGACAGACCGATCACACGCAGTATGGTTTGGGCAACCATGCCTCACCCAAACTCACTGTCAGCACTGGAGCCCCTTGCTGTACTCTCTGTATAACTGTGACTGTGTGGCCACTTCTAGCTCCACGAACATCAGACGATACTGTGGCGATGACCTGATCTTCAATAATGATGAGACAACCTACTTCGAGGGGATTACAAACCTCAAATTATAGTGCCAGGTCAACAACCTCCTCCTGAACTTCAACAATACAAAGCAGCTAAGGTGAATCACCATCCCCTGACTATTAACGGGACCCCAGTGGCAAGACGACAGTTTCAGGTACCTAGATGTTTACATCATGCAGGACCTGACATGGTACTGTCATGTCAACACCCGGGTAAAGAGTAGGTCTTTATCATCCTAGACACCTGAAGGACTTTAAAAAAAGGTAAGGTAAGTCTGTTGGGTTTTTACACCCGAGCCTAGTGGCTCATCAGGCCGGTGCTTATCCCCGGTTTCCGTAGCGTGAAGCGACCAGGAGTTCAACTCCCCCTGGATGGGTCGCTAGTCCATCGCAGGTTACCTTCCCAGTATATTTTACTGGTACCCATTTATACTGCTGGGTGAACAGAGGCACACTTGTGGTTGAGACCTTGCCCAGGGGTCTTAGAACAGTGTGGGTCTCAGTGGGATTCGAACTCACAACCTCCTGATCATAAGCGCAGCACCCTAACCACTATGCCACCGGCCCCACTGAAGGACTTTAAACTACCCTTAAAGGGGCAAAAGACATTCTACACCCACACCAGATCATCCTGACAGGACCTATCACAGCCTGGTTTGGAAACAGCACCAAACAAGACAGGCAAGCTCTCCAGTGCGTGGTGCGATCAGCAGAGCGTACCATCCATACCAAGCTTCCTGACCCAAAAACTATATACAACAAGCGGTTCTGGATCAAGGCCAGGAAGATAATTAATGACCCCAGACATCCCAATAATGGTCTCTTCTCTCTGCTGCAGTCAGGGAAACGTTTCGGTTTGTTGAAGAAAAACACAGAGCGATTGAGTGGGAGCGTCTTCCTGTAGGCCATTCGTGCCTTCAACCAGAACTCCAGGTACCTCGGCTTACTTTACCTTCTCCACACATGAACACTACATTCCACCTCAGCTGATGGTTGCGCACACAAATTTCAGTTATACTGTGCAGACAGAATAATCACACTCATTGGTCATCTTTGTAAGCATATTGCACCGACACCTCCCATGCTATATTATTTGTTGTCATTCCGTTTATATTTGATTTCTGATATATTATGTGATACACGATAAAGTTTACATAACTGTTAGTGTTTTTTTTATAAGTTTTCATAACTTGTCATGTCTTTAAATTCTACTATGATAGTTTTAATTCTACCTATTGCTTCCATGTACAATTTATTACCTATATCATTATACTTTTATTCTATTTTAAAATATTCTTGGTTAAACAAAGAACAGACATATTAAGCATTTCACCACCTTTCGTACTATGTATGATCTTGTATGTGACAAACTTAAAAAAAAAAATCTGAAATATAATGTGCATGTTTTCAATGTGTGGGAGGAAATCAAAGTACCCAGAGGAAACCCACACACATATACAGTGCTGTGCAAAACTTTTCTGACATTTTTTGCACGTTTGTCATCCTCATCCATTTCAAATCAAGCAAACCTAAATTCAGTTCATTTTCTGGAACCGCTTCATCCTAATTAGGGTCGCGGGGAGGCTGGTGCCCATCCCAGCCAACTCAGGGCGAGGGCAGAGTACACCCTGGACAGCTCGCCAGGCCATCGCAGGGCGGAAACACGCTGACGGCTTTGCAGCCTACTCTTGTCGAAAGTCAGCAATGGTTCTTTTACATGCCTCGCACCATAGACAGTGAGAGACATGGCCGGCCTTTGATAACCCAGTTAGCTGCACTGGGGGGGGACAGTGACAACCTTGTGGAGAGTGGGACTCGAACCCCCAACCTTTGGATCAGCGATCCGGCGCCTTATACCACTAGACCACCACTGCCCCTGCAAACCTAAATATTATACAAAAAAATAAAACACAAGTAAACACAAAAATGCAGTTTTCAGTGCCAATTGCATTTATTAAGTGGAAAAAACAACTGGACCTACAAAGGCCTGTGTGAATAAGTGATTGCCCCCCCCGAGACCTAATAGCTGGTTGAACCAACTTTTGCAGCAATAACTGCAGTCAAGCGTTTGCGATAAGAAGCGATGAGTCTTTCACATCACTGTGATGGGATTTTGGATCAGTCTTCTCTGCAGAATTGTTTAAGATCAACCAGATTGGGTGGTTTTTGGGCATGAACAGCTTTTTAAGGTCATGCCACAGCATCTCAATACGGTTCAGGTTCGGACTAGGCCACTCCAAACCCCTCATTTTGTTCTTTTTTAGCCATTCAGAGGTGGACTCGCTGGTGTACTTCAGATCACTGTCTTGCTGCAGAACCCGGGTGCGCTTTAGCTTGAGGTCTCAAACTGATGGAGGAACATTCTTCGCCAGTATTTCTTGGCGAGCAGAATTCATGGTTCCATCAATCATGACAAGTCGCCCAGGTCCTGAAGCAGCAAAGCAGGCAGGCCCAGATCACCACACTTCCACCACCATGCTTTACTGTTGGCACAATGTTCTTTTTATCGTATGCAGTGTTCCTTTTGCGCTCTGGACATTTTCCCAAAAGCTTTGAGGATGATCAAGATGATTCTTGGTAAAAAAAAAGAAGGGAGTTGTGCCTTGATATTCTTATTTTTCAACAGTGGTTTCCGCCTCGGGACTCTTCCATGGATGCCATTTTTGCCTCGTGTCTTTCTGATGGTGGAGTCATGAACATTGACATTAACTGAGGCAAATGATGCTTGTAGTTGTTTAGAAGTAGTTTTTGGATCCTTTGTGACTTCTCCGGTTAGTCTGCGCCGTGCTCTTGGAGTAATTTTGGTAAGTCGGCCACTCGTGGGAAGGGTCACCACTGTGCTATGCCTTCTCCATTTATGGATAATGGGGCAGTGATGGTCTAGTGGTATAGGGCGCTGGATCGCTGATCCAAAGGTTGGGGGTTCGAGTCCCACTCTCCACAAGGTTGTCACTGTCCCCCCCCAGTGCAGCTAATTGGGTTATCAAAGGCGGGCCATGTCTCTCACTGTCTATGGTGAGAGGCATGTAAAAGAACCATTGCTGACTTTCGTAAAGAGTAGCTGCAAAGCCGTCAGCATATTTCCGCCCTGCGATGGCCTGGTGAGCTGTCCAGGGTGTACTCTGCCCTCACCCGAAGTTGGCTGGGATGGGCACCAGCCTCCCCGTGACCCAAATTAGGATTAAGCGGTTACAGAAAATGAACTGAACATATCGTGCAATATACAGTATTTGCTAAATACTTTGCTAAAGGGTTGTGACAGGAAGGGCATCCGACGTAAAAACCTCTGCCAAATCAAACGTGCGAATCAGATGATTCGTTGTGGCGACTCCTGAGAAAAGGAAAAAAGCTGAAAGAGAAGATATGGGGCCTGACAGTGGTCCGCTGGAGTCCTGACGGTTTACCAGTAATTTTGTATCCTTTCCGCCTCTGAGACATCTCTATCATCTTCCTTGTTTGCTCTTGAAGCTCACTGGATCGCGGCATGATGATGTGTGGTCAGTATGGCCTACCTCACCTTGTCAGACAGGTTTTATGTCGGGGATCTCCTG
Organism: Plotosus lineatus; assembly: GCA_024760905.1. Lineage (NCBI taxonomy): Eukaryota > Metazoa > Chordata > Actinopteri > Siluriformes > Plotosidae > Plotosus > Plotosus lineatus. Next base: position 34,939,646 of record CM045737.1, on the reverse strand, counting down.
ATTGGAAATGTCTGGCAGCAATCAGGCCTGGGTGTGGCCATGAAATTGAACTCAAGTTTTCCCCAATAATAGGATTAATCACAATTACCTCACCTTTTAACTTTTTCACAGAAGTTCGTGTAGGTTTGGATAGGATTGTTCTCTTAACAAATAAAATCACAACAGGAAAACCGCATTTTTAAAATACTTGTGTTATCTTTGTGGAATGTTTAAATTTGTTTGATGATCTGAAAAAGTTAAGTGTGACAAAGGTGCAAAAAAAGTAAAAAATCAGTAAAGGGGCAAAAACTTTGGCACAGCACTGTAGTACAAACATCGAAACGCCACACAGAAACACCTGCTTGGAGCCCAGGACTTGAACCCAGGTCCTTGCTGTGAGGCAAAATAAAGTACAGTATTAAGCAATTTTCTAAGGTGCTCAATCCCAATTAGAGTTGTGGAGAGGCCGGCACCTATCTTAGCCGGCTCTGGGTGAGGGCTGGAGACACCTTAAACAGCTTGCCAGGTCATCGCAAGGCCAACACTCTCATAACCATTTACACACATTCACACCTGGGGGGCAGCGGTGGCCGAGTGGTAAGGTGCTGGTTCACTGATCCTAAGGTTGGTTATATATATTGATATATGGATAGATGTATATACGTATGTTTCGACAAGAGAAGGCTGCAAAGCCGTCAGTGTGTTTTTGCCCTGCGATGGCCTGGCGAGCTGTCCATGGTGTACTCTGCTCTCGCCTGGAGTTGGCTGGGATGGGCGCCAATCTCCCCGCGACCGGATTAAGCGGTTACAGAAAATGAACTGAATGAGACTGATAGTTTAATATACATGAGTAAATTATGAAGGAATAACGAGAAGCTCCTGGGTCCAAGTCCAAATTCAGGTGTTTCTGTGTGGAGAGTGCATGTTCTCTCCGTGCTTGTGTGGGTTTCCTCCGGGTACTCCGGTTTTGTCCCCCAGTCCAAAGACACATTAAATTAACTGGCTGTTCCAAATTGTCCCATGGTAGGGATGTGATGGTGAATGGTTGTGTGCGTGCGTGTGTGTGTGTGTGTGTGTGTGTGTGTGTGTGTGTTTACCTTTGGTGATATGGTAAGCTGTTCAGGGCGTACCCTGCTGTTCCCTAATGTTGACCGAGATAGGCTCCAGTCTCCCTGAAACAGTAATAATAGGATTAAGTGGTTCAGGAAATGAGTGAATGAGATGAAAACAGATGGGGCTACAGATTGAAAACAAAAGGATTTTATAAATGGAAAAATCTGATTAAAAAGAACAGACTACGTGCATCTGTTGTCTTGTTCCTTGGATACAGATCGAACACATGGTCACTTTCAGCTTTTAATACCTCATCTGCAAATGTACTGTAAACTTTACATTCAACATGAGCATGGTCTGATATCTGAGACTGACGCAATATCATGTTCGATATGTTTCGACCATCACGAGCCGGGTCACTGGTTTGTGTATTCGTTTCCGTAATCTGTTTTCGGAGTCTTCAGTAAATTCATGCATGCTACCATCGTTTCCTTTCCATGATTCTTTCGCATCTCACTTTTACTGAATATAATGATCATCCAGGGAAATAGAGATTTAAAAAGCAAACATGGTTTTGCTTGCAGAATTGTTAGAAATTCGACCACAGGTCCTTACAGGAACCTATCTGATGGGATGGCAGCATGCTTGTGTGTGCAAGTTTAGTGTTGTGTCAAACGGCTTTATAGTATCTGTACACTAGACATCATGTATGCTAGAAAATGCCGTAAACATAGAAATGTCACTATAAAATATGCTATAAAAAGCACTTTGTGATAAAATCACAGTTCTGTAAGTGAAAGAATTTATCATGAACACTTTAAATCCTGGGGCAGTGGTGGCCTGGTGGTGAAGGGTGCTGGATCTCTGATCCCATGGTTGGGGGTTCGAGCCCCACTCTCAACCAGTTGTCACCCCCCCCCCCCAACCCCCCCAGTGCAGCTAACTGGGTTATCAAAGGCCGGTCATGTCTCTCACTGTCGATGGTGTGAGGCTGTAAAACAGGGGTCCCCAACCACCGGTCCGCGGCTCAGTTGGCACTGGTCCGCAAAAAGAAATAATTAATTATTTTTGTTATGTTCATTATCTGAGTCTGAACGATCTTTATTTTTGAAAAATCTTTGATTTTGAAAAATGACTGGATTCTCTCGGTTGAATGTCGGTCATTTGAGCGTTAAAATGTAACCCACAAGGGGACGGCACATGAACAGAGGTGAGGTGGACATGTTTCAAACAATATTGGGGATTTTCGGTGAGTCTGAGCCTGTTCTTCCTTCGCAAACTCAGATCTTTTCATATTGATAAAACCATTATGTTGTTATTTTACAAATCATGTGTGCAATCTGTTTTACTTTTTAGTGTACAATGTTGGTATGGCACCCTCTCTCTCAAAAACAAAAACAAACTTGGCAAAATTGTAAACGTAAGCAGCAAAATCATTGGAACTCCTTTAGACCCTATTGATTACTTTTATGAATCTCGCGTACTAAATTTAGCATCCAAAATTATTAACGACGAAACTCATGTTCTTCATTCTGAATATATCCTTCTTCCTTCCGGCCGCAGATATCAATTACCCAAACTTAAATCAAAGAGAGCCCGTACATCCTATATACCAACTAGCATTTTCCTTTTAAATAAGTAGCCTCCACCTTTAGTCTCTTGTATATTGTTACATTTTGTACCACTGTTTTTATCTGTTGCGTTATCTAATTTAAAAACTCAGTTTTATGTCTTAAGTCGTTACATGTCCGTTTAACATACAGTATTCTTTAAAGTATTTTTAAATTTTATTTTTGAAATTTTAGTGCTAGTTTCTTACATTGCACCTTAAGATATTTAATATTTAATATTTAATGTTATATATTATGTATTATGTCTTCATGTTGTAATATGTTATGTATGTATGTTTATGGAGCCTGTGTACGTGCAAGACAAATTCCCTCCTCGGGCAATAAAGTATTGTCATTGTCATTGTCATTCTCCCACTGGTGCACCATCACCTGTGGGTTTTTTTTTTTGTTGTTTTTTTTTTAAAGTTCAAGTTCTACTTCTCAACCAATTTTCTTTCAGCTGTTGAAAAATAACATTCAAGGAGTTATTATTATTATTATTATTATTATTATTATTATTATTATTATTATTATATAAATAAATAATCTCCCTTAGAGATAAGGTGAGAAGCTCCGCCATCCGGGGAGAGCTCGGAGTAGATCCGCTGCTCCTCCGCATTGAGAGGGGCCAGTTGAGGTGGCTCGGGCATCTGGTCAGAATGCCCCTCGGACGCCTCCCTGGTGTGGTGTTTCGGGCATGTCCAACCGGGAAGAGACCCCGGGGTCGACCTAGAACATGCTGGAGGGACTATGTCTCTCGGCTTGTCTGGGACCGCCTCGGTGTCCCCCCGGGAGAGTTGGAGGAAGTGGCTCGGGAGAGGGACGTCTGGACCTCTTTGCTTAGGTTGCTGCCCCCGCGACCCGACCCTGGACTAAGCGGAAGAAGATGATGATGATGATGATGATGATGATAAATAATATTTACAACATAAACAATCTATGACCCCCCCAGTGCAGCTAACTGGGTTATCAAAGGCCGGCCATGTCTCTCACTGTCTATGGTGAGAGCCATGTAAAAGAACCATTGCTGACTTTCGTCAAGAGTAGGCTATAAAGCCGTCAACGTGTTTCCGCCCCGCAATGGCCTGGCGAGCTGTTCAGGGTGTACTCTGCCCTCGCCCGAAGTTGGCTGGGATGGGCGCCAGCCTCCCCGCGACCCTAATTAGGATTAAGCGGTTACAGAAAATGATGAACAATCTATGACACACACACACACACACACACACACACACACACACACACACACACACACACACCCCGGTCTGCTATAAAATTGTGAAGCGTTGACCGGTCCGTGGGGATAAAACGGTTGGGGACCCCCGCTGTAAAAGAACCGTTGCTGACTTTCGATACGAGTAAGCTACATAGCCGTCAGCATGTTTCAGCCCTGCGATGGCCTGGCAAGCTGTCCAGGATGTACTTTGCCCTCATCCAAAGTCGGCTGGGATGGGCGCCAACCTCCCCGCGACCCTAACCAAGATTAAGTGGTTACAGAAAATGAATGAAGAACTTTAAATCCGAAATAACAACCTTTAAAAAAAAAAAGTATTTTTAGGATTCATCAGTAATACAGGAACTGGCCAGGATGTACTCCACCTCTCGCATCAATTCAGCTGCGACCAGCTTTTCCCACGACCTTGAAGGATAAACAGCACAGATAATGGATAGATCGTTGAAAGAAACCACATCACACAGCGATCGCTCGTATAATAATAATACACTGATTTGCCAACAATTCCATTGTCAACTAGATGCACTCAAAGAGCGCCAACCTTTGCCAAGTGAAGATGATCTCTCTACTGTTTACATAACCTGTATTGCAAAGTTGCTTTGTCTGACACAAACAGATAAACATAATTATCATAACATTAAGTAATGGACTTAATTTTTATTAAGTAATTATTTACATTTGATATTGTGGATTATTAAAAGCAGCAACACACAGTCATTGCCTCATTGGTCTCATTTCTCTTATTTCAATTGAAAATAAGACACACACACACACACACACACACACTCAGTGTGAGTTCCTCTCTCAGGAAGATGTTTTTATGTTGAAATTGTTCCGAAATGTTAAAAAGCGTCACCATTAAACAGGTTTGCTTACAAAAACAATGTTTTCGAATGAATGCATTAATTAATTATTGAATGCGCATTCACTAATAAATAGCCTTTCTTAAATGATCTGTTAATAAAAAATGATTTTGGCTGTATACAAAGAATTTCTGATGAACCACCCCAGCTCACAGGTTTCTCTTACTCACCAGTTTTACATGATGTTTTAGTTTTGTATCCGTTTTCAATAACAATAACAAGACCGCATGACCGCAGGAGCAATCTTGCACATGTGCGATAAGTCCGAGATCAAGTGTTCTGTGCTTTCGCTCATATTAAGAATGCAAAGTTTACCAATATCAGTACTCTCAATGCAGAGGGATGCAAATGGTTCCCAAAAGATAATGTGGCTGATTACATTGTATTTCCAAGAGATTACACTGTACAGTGGTACCTCGCTTTACAAAACTCTCACCAAACGAAAAATGCAAGTTACGAAAAGCATTTTCCGAAAATTTTGCCTCTGTATACGAAACAAGTTCACGTTACGAAAGCGCCATCTTAAGAATTCAAATGCGCCATTCAAACATTCAAACAATGCACAAGCTGCTCTTCCATCAATGATGTTCAAATATCCCGCCCCACTGGCCCCCCATTGGCTAACAACTGAGCTGTCATTCATGTCGCCTTCACTCGAGCGCCATCTTGGACAGGTCCACCTGATGCCATCTTGGACAGGGATCCCATTGGCTAGGAGGGATGACGCATCTACCTCCCATTGCCTATTATGGAGCTGAATCCACCATGATGCTTTTCGTGTAAAGGACAGACTTACTGTTGTTTATACTTTATTTCTTGACTCAGGCTTTTAATTTTCTATAAACATTCGTAAGATTATAACTCTGCTAAGAAGACATGGTCAACACACACACACACACACACACACACACACACGTGTGATTTCCGGTGCAAGTGAGAAGAAGAAACGGGCTCGAGTGATATCACAAAGGAATATGGCCAAACCCGTTTACCATCGGTCCGATATTGAAGCAGAAGGAGGTCTTAAAAGTCATGCTTTTATAATTTTTAATGGGTTTAGGGCAGTGCTTCTCAAATAGTGGGGCGCGCCCCCCTGGGGGGGCGCGATGGGATGCTGAAGGGGGCACGTGTGACCCAGGAGAACATGCTTTTTTTCCGCCGTACTACAAGAAAGTGTAATTGCACATCCACTCCAGTAGTTGGCAGTGGCGCCCTCATTGCCCATTGTGCGCAGCAAGTCCAGGTCCCAGCTAAACATTGAGCAGGAGCTGAGAGTTGCAGTGTCATGCTTCAAACCTCGCTTTGAGAAACTGTGCGCTGCAAAACGTGCTCATTGTAGCCATTAATCTTGGCTTCCTCATTTTGAGAAAAAAGTCAGCACAAATTGTACTATTTGTTCTTGATTTGTAGGTAAAAGTGTTTATATATTGTGCTCCTGAGTTAATGTTTCTGAAGTCAATTTGAATTAATTATTTATTGATTTTATTTTCAGCAGCAAATGGTGTGGTAAGTTTGTCAAAAATGTAACAAGGATATTATTATTTTTAAATTTAAGGCAAATTGATGCACTTTCTTTTACAGACTAATAAAAATGTTAAAAAGTTATTCTTGTAAGTTGAACTATATCTCTTTCTTTTGTTTTATTTATGTTAACAAGGATACGATATAATGAAGAGATATACCTGTAACTATATTATAGAAAAAGTTATAATTTATAGTTGCGGCGGAAAGTGGGTGGTGGGGGGGCGCGAATTGTTTTCTTCTTGCTAGGGGGGGCGTAACAGAAAATAATTGAGAAGCACTGGTTTAGGGGGTAGTATTGGGAGCCTTGGAACGAATCACACGTTTTACATGTAAAATACGGTTCAATTTACGAAAAATGCAGGTTACGAAAAAGGCTCTGGAACGGATTAATTTCGTAAAGTGAGGGACCACTGTATTCGATGTTTACGCGAATGGGCCTTTCTTGAACATCCATCTCTCCCTCCCTCCCTCTGTACCTCTTTTCAGTCAGAATTGCAGGAAAGCTGATGTTGGCATGAGGAAAAACAGGTGGAAATGGGTGTCCCTGAACAGGTAACCAATCTATTACAGGTTATCTGAACCACCTCCACCAACTAGGAGGGATTGTAGTCCATTCCTCTATTAAAAAGCACCATCTGAAGGAAATCTGTACTTTGGGCACCAAAGAGCAAATGAATTGAGTACTCTTTATTAAAACCTTATCCAATGATAATGACAGCTGGCCAGGATATTTATCATAAAAGCATCACACAGAACATATCAACATATAGATTGTGTTCCTGAACCGAACCAAAACTAGGCTGTGCACAAAAACTTTTATTTTTAAGGACCATGCTGCTGCCAAGGCCTTTAATAAACCAATAAGAAGAAGAACTTGTGATGATTTTCATCACAACGTCAGTTTTATTGAACAGGTTTTAGTGCAAGATTCATAATTATGACACGGCATAATCTAGCCATGTGGGGCCAATGGTTTAGTGGTTAGGGTGCTGCGCTCATGATCGGGAGATCATGAGTTCAAATCCCAGTTTAGACCCCCACTGTGCTAAGAGCCCTGGACAAGGTCTCAACCACAAGAGTGCCTCTGTTCACCCAGCAGTATAAATGGGTACCAGTAAAATATACTGGGAAGGTAACCTGCGATGGACTAGCGTCCCATCCAGGAGGAGTTGAACTCCTGGTCGCTTCACGCTACGGAAACCGGGGATAAACACCAGCCTGATGAGCCACTATTGCTTGGGTGCAAAAAGCCCAACGGAATTTACTTTTTTTATAATCTAGCCATACAATATATTTCTAATTTCATCAGATTGTGATATGATTACCACAATACTATACATAGTTAATTTTATGTCCAGCTTTTTGGCAGATAGGTGTTAATTAGTAGCTAAAAACTGGCTGATCAGGCCAAAACATATCCCTGGTTTCCACAGCATGAAGCAAATAGAAGTTTAATTCCCCCTGAATGAGGCGCTCGTCCATTGCAGGTTACTTTCCCAGTACGTATATATTTTTTTACTGGTACCCATTTATATTGCTGGGTGAACAGGGGCACACTCGTGATTAAGACTTTGCCCAAGGGTCTTAGCATAGTGGAGGTCGAAAGGGGATTTGAACCCACGACCTCTCGATCATGAGTACAATACCACTACTAAACTACACCACAGGCCCTGGCACGATGTAGATGCACCACTCATAAAGCCATTAGTACTTTTTACATTATTGTATTTAAATGTATTTTTAAAGCCACTTAAAGGCAAAGACAACACTTGTTAAGCTCAAACTAAACTTAATAGTATAATCTGCCTGTTTGCAAAAATCACAGACCCATAACTTTTATTTTCACAGTTTTTTGAGCGATTGTGTTAAAAACTGAGTCGTAGAATGATGATGTCATCAAGGCCTTGATTATATAACTAGGTACCAACTGTGCAGAAAATTATTTTAATCTAAATCCTTTAACACCTCCAACACAATTCTGTCAATAAATGTTGCGAAAGTGTCAAATTCCTGTACATATTAACTTGGGCTTTTGATGACATCATCAGTATGAGACTCGAATTCCAAATAACTGTCCTTAAAATCATTTAAACAGAAGTTATCGGCTTAAAATTTGGCACAAAAAGATATTACTCTGGAGATTTCAACAGAATTAACTTTCAACACGTGTATACCTTAAATCCTAATGCAAGGAGACTGGTGGCCATGTCAGCCAATTTTTTGTGGGGGTAATAATAATAATAATAATAATAATAATAATAATAATAATGATAATATTGATTTATTCATTTTTTTTGGCTGCTTAATGGAATTAGGGTTGCGGGGAGGCTGGCACCCATCTCAACCGACTCTGGGCGACGGTGGGTTACATCCTGGACAGCTCGCCAGGCCATTGCAGGACCAACACTCACACAACCATTTAACCTCACACCTAACTGAGATTTGGAAAGACTAATTAGCCGACTGTGCATGTTTTTTTGACTGCGAGAGGAAACCCGTGCAGGTACACGGAGAACATGTCAACTCCATACAGAAACACTGGGAATTACACCCGAGCCTTCTTGCTGTGAGACGGACGTGCTAAACAGTACGCCACCGTGCCACGCATTATTAGTATTCTTATTATTATTATTATTATTATAAACTGCTCACACAACATCTCCATAGCATTACTGTCAGGACTTTTACTTTGCCCTTGAAAATCGTTGTCTTGCTGCAGGACCATTCAAGACCACTGACCCTCTGTCCAGCAGTCAACCAAAACAGATTACGGCAAGCACAAGATGTGTAACAGTCCATATCTACATCGAAATACTGAAAATTCTAGGAATTACAAACTTCCACGCACCACTGTAAGTTATTTGTATCTGTAAGTTACGTGGATAAAGTTCTTCCCTCTGATCGATGACCTACGTATGTCCGTGTTTACAAAGCACCGATTACGCAGCCACCTCATGTTGTAATTCCCATGTATCCACAGTTAATACCCTGCGGTTATTCCAAGATAAAAATGTTCCAGAACGATCTTTATGCACTCACACTGTAAACATGTAAAGTCCGTTGGGCTTTTTAAACCCGAGCCATAGTGGCTCATCAGGCCGGTGCTTATTTCTGGCCGGTTTCTGTAGCGTGAAGCAATCAGGAGTTGAACTCCTCCTGGATGGGTCGCTAGTCCATCGCAGGTTACCTTCCCAGTATATTTTTACTGGTACCCATTTATACTGCTGGGTGAACAGAGGCACACTTGTGGTTAAGACCTTGTCCAGGGCTCTTAGCACAGTGAGGGTCTCAGTGGGATTTGAACTCACAACCTCCCGATCATGAGCGCAGCACCCTAACCACTACGCCACCGGCCCCTGTACACTGTAACATAGCTCATTCCAATTTGCTTGAAAAGTCATTAACTGGGCTTAACATCAGCAGGTCAGCAGTGCAGTTGGTCCCCAGTCAGACGGATAGTATAGCCATATTGTTACACATTCGAGAAAAGAGCTGGTATGGGTGAGGGTTAGTATATTTAAAAAAACAAAACAAAAAAA
>CM045737.1:34904847-34922347 GCA_024760905.1 Plotosus lineatus | reverse complement strand
AGCAACGCCCTCCATTTTTTTTATTGATCTGTCCCTGCAGAGACACACTCAGGAAAAAAAACAAAAACATTAAATTGTTTATTTCAAAGAACTCCGGGGTTCATCAAGAACCGTCAGTGGTTTTACACTATGGGTTAAGTGTTTAAGTGGAAGATTGCAGATCACACGGTTATCCTGAAGATTTTTAATGAAAGAAATAAACATGAAGATCTGAATTAGTGTTAATGCAGAGACACTGGCCATGTTTGCTCATGAAAATGGCATATGATCCTTCCAAGTCTCTTCCAGGCCTTCAGTGGGGTTTGCATAAGCAAACATAGGTCTGTGTGTCTGTGTGTGTATTAAACCTGCCGTTTGGGTCGGGCTGCATCACCTGAGTCTGGGGAAAATGCGGATAAACAGGATCATACTGATAAAGGTGAATGAGACTAATATGAGCATCAGCCAGAGGAGCCAGTTGACAGATTTCTTTGCATGTTGTTCCAGTCGCTCTGATTCGGTCTTCAGCTTCTCGAAATTCAGATCTGCCTGCCGCATGGACTGACTGAGAGTCTGGAACAAATGCAAACAATGCAGTTAAAACCTACTTAACAAGACAAAACATATCTAGATCTGCCACAATAGCTACAGAAAGGTGAAGGCTATAGCACATGCTCAGTAAACAACCAATCACGATGAAAACTGACAACATGGGCGAAACCCCACACAAGGAGATCACCCTCATAATTGTTTAATCCTACTAAGGTCGCAGGGAGGCAGGTGCCTATCTCAGCTGACATTGGAGGGATGCACCCTGAACAGCTCACCAAACCATCACAGGGCAGCACACACGCCCACATCCACACCTAATGATGATTTGGAGCTGTTGATTAGTCTAATTTGCATGTTTTTGGACCGGGAGGAAACCGGAGTACCTGGAGGAAACCCATGCAAGCGTTACAGAAACACTTGAGCCCAGGAAATCAAACCCAGGACCTTCTTGCTGTGAGGCAGATGTGCCCACCACTAGACCACTATACCACCCCTCCATGAGCCACGGTGCGAAAGTCAATCAGATGATGAGCAGAAAATAATACGTTTACTTGATTTGTACATTTCTGCAACGTTCAAAACATTTTCATGTTGAAATGGTACTATTATAAGTTATACATCATCTGAGTAGTACAGGAATTAATTCAGAAATGCTATTTACACTAATATTAAATAGACCTGGTTAAGAGAAAAAAGGTCGATCACCTGCCAGATACCTGAAGTTATATAACTTCAGCAGAAATACAGTGATGTGATTACAACATGGTGCTTGTGTGAGATATTAAATACAATCTTCTCATTCTGAGTTATAATTATTAAGAAATTATACATTGAATTTAGAAGAAACTGGGTACCACTAGTCCTTCCAGACGGTGCTGCACCCTGGTGGTCAAAGCCAAACATTGCAATGGTGTGTTTATGACGCTTCATCGAGTAAATACACGTGGACAAGTGGAAAGTGATGTTCAACACAACGTCACTCGAATTCCAAAAGGGGGCGCGCTCGATCTTTCAGTGTGAGAATAAAAATGTCTTCTACGGGGATCCCTCGCTATTTCGTGCTTCAATTAATGCGGCTTCAGTTGCATGGCAGTTAAAAAAAAAAAATCGAATTAAAAAAATAAGGAAATTAAGGAAGAATAAATGGAAATTTTAAGGAAACTGCCACAAAAACACGGCCAATTATGCAAAAAAAAAAAAAAAAACCCTAAACAAACAAAACAAAAACAACCCAAACTCTCCCATCAGAACTGGAAAGAATGTTGCATCTGCACTGCCACGCCCCAGTCTGCCACAAGATTTTTACTGATAAAAAACTGGCATCTGGTCAGGATGCCCCATGAAAGCCTCTCTGGTGTGGTGTTTCGGGCATGTTCAGCAGGGAAAAGATCCTGGGGTCAACCTAGAACACGCTGGAGGGACTAGGTCTCTCTCCATTTGTATGGGGCTGGGAAGAGGGACGTCTGGACCTCATTGCTGAGGCTGCCGCCCTCATGACCCAACCCTGGAATAAGCGGAAGAAGATGAGATGAGATGAGACCTGATTGTCCTGTTTGATGATGTTCTGTGCTGCGATGGTGTTGTTCTTCAGGTTGCGTGCGAGGTTCAGCATATCCTCAGCCAGTTTCTCCTGCAGACCGTGGTGGTGCTGCAGTACGGCGTCTAGCTCGGCCGCGCTCTCACTCTCATCCGCCGGTACACTGCGACTGGGTAACAGGAGTGGATCTTTTTCATTAGTTTGAATTTAATGTTCAGTTAAACACTACAATTATATTTTGCATAAAATCTATTCAGTTGGTATCGAAAGCTGCATTAATACGGGACATTTTTTATTTTACAGGAAGCAGCTATGAAGAGCGCAGATCACATTTTTGCCAATGAAAGAGAGCGAATTAAGAGCGACTGAAATGAGAGAGAAAAGGAGAACATGATGCATGGAGAAGATGCGAGTGTCTCACCTCCTATTTCTCAGCTCCGTCTCAGACCCTGACGAAAAGAGAAAAACACCTACTTAGAGCAAAGCCACAATAAATTCAAGCATGGACACAGGGTGCTTCTCAAAATCCTTCAATGGCATCCTCGTTTCCTCACCTGAGCCTCATCTTTGTGTATTCGGCCCTCCCACCGAGAAAACATACAGAGACACGAGGAAACTATGTGAGGAGCACGACGATCGAGGAACTGTGTTTTATAAGAAATGAGACATTGATTGCACAGTGTCAACCTGGGCGATATTGGCTGCTGCTGATACATACAAGTGTTTGACATCATAAAAGGGGGTGGGCTCATTTATACACTGGTGCCCAACGCTTTTTGGAAAGCTGTTCTGGCGTATCCGCACTCGAAGCTCCTCAATGCACAAATAAAGGAATTTGGATGATGGACCACAAGAACTTCCAATTCAAGCGAGGCTTGAAGAGCATCGAAACAACAAAGAAAGGTTATGAGAAGCACCCGTAGTCTTCATCTCCCTCTTTGCCAATCAGATCAAACCTAATTCAAATGACAAGGAAACATACCTGCATGTGACGCAGCCTGCAAAAGCAAGAGGCAAACAGTTTATAAGCATTTTCCACACCATCAATTAATTTATTCATGAAGATTACATTTCATTTTTTTAAAATTTAATTTTTCATTTATTCTCCCCTGATTAATATAGATTCAAATAACAAGCTTACAGTTGCAAAGAGCTCGTCACGCATCTCCCCTGTGCACCGTGCTTTACTCTGCATGTGTACCGTCTTGGTAGCAGACATCCTCTCATTGGAAATGGTGGGCGTGCGACCTGGTGCAAGAAGCTGATTGGCTAAAGCTTTCTCTGACGGTGATGGCTGTACAAGGGCAAGACGAATGGAATGACATGTACACTGTTCTTGCATGGCGTGTCTAAAAAGTTCGATATAAAACATCACACTGACCAGCTTCTCAGCCTCAATGAGGCCTTTGAGGAAGTCAACTTTCCGTGTGTAGTCTGCCATGAGCTCAGAAGTAGGTTTACTAAAAGGATAAAAAAAAAAAAAAAAATGAATGAAGTACATTACGGATTAACCGACAGACTTATGATATTATTATAATACTTATTATTGACAATACTTGATACAGAACCAATAAAAAGCTAAAAGGTATTCAAAAGTGTGATGGTCAGACCTTAGACTTTTTCCCAATGCCACCAGCATGTCCTCCAAGGCACCGACATACTTGGGAACAAAAGAGGGAAATATTAAAAAATTTTCCACAATAAAGTGAGTCCTCGACTTACGACATATGCGAGTTACGTCTGATCGACTTTACGACCGCAAAAGTGGCATCGGCGCTCCACAACCGAGAGTTCACCTCCGATTAATAAAACTATCCTCTGTCCACTAGTTAACATTACTATACTTAGGAATATATCGAATGGAAAAATTGCTAATTAATAAAAAAAATAATATTTTCTCATTTTATATTTATATCCAGAATAAGTTTTTAAAAATTAAAATTGGACAAATGATCGGAGCAGTTTGTCTGAGCACAGCTTCAGGAATGAAAGTTTTTGAGTTTGCGTCCAGACAAAAACACTAAAGCTATCACTCTGTACATGGAATTTGGGATTTTGCACACGATACAGAATACTTCGAACAGACTCAATAAATGTCCCACAATGATGTGTTTTCCACAAAACATTGTGCAGCTGAACACTATGAAACTCATCAAAACTTTAGAGAAAACTAACTTAGGAAGCAAAGTCAGGCTATAAAACCCGTGTATCATTCTGATGGATGGTTCTGACCTTCGAATTGGAAGATTGAGATTTTGTTTTATTTAACTTGTACACTTAGACTATGTCTATCCTTTTACAAACCCAAACATATATGACCTCACATTTCACACAGATTAAAGACGAGCAATACACGGTCAAGTACGAGAGTAGTTTGGAATTATTGAGACAGAAACTAGTTAAAAATGAACATTAATCCGGATATACACTCAATTAAACAGAAGTTTGGACTCTTTAAAGCGAATTACATAAACAACTCGACTGACGTGGCTCTCAGTCAAAACGGCTGGAAACCTCAAGAACGCAAATTAACTTTAAATTCCGACGAAACATGCCAACATTAACACTAAATACCTTTTCTTTAATTTACCTTCTCTAGTCTCCATTCCGCTTCTCCTCTTTTCTCAGAAGCAATAGCTTCACAACGCGATAATAACCTGATAAAATTAATTTCTAACCTGGACGCCGCCATATTGGAAGCAGGAAACTGGTCGTCGCAGGAATATGACGCAATAATAGTGCCGCACAAAGCACCCACACTGGTCATGTCGGAGTTTTAGGTACAGTTTACAGCGAAAATATTCAATGATACCCAAAGTGTATTTAACAAATGGAGATTTTATGGGTGGATTTAACTGTATTTAACAGATGCAGAAATAAAGCCTCTTGAGTCATTTCAGACTTTTTCCCTGATGGTTTCATAAACAAAATCAGCACACTGACATCTAGTGGTTAAGAGAAGCAGGAGACATGCACTTGACTTGTCCAGTACAGTATTCATTGATCCTGGCTGTCAGTGCTGCTGGGGTGGAATTTTAGCAAAAACAAGCTACTGGCCAACCGGATTTGTTATTATTTTAATAAGATTAGTTTTAATAATTAAATAATTAATTAAATTATTTTGAATAGATTATTCATCCTCCAAATTTATTGGTTCGCAACACGGTCTGATAAGTCAAAAAACAAAGTCACCAGCAGGATGGCTTGATCACGAATTTCCCTCGTCCTACAGACTTTTTATCCTCCACAGACCAGTGTTAATTTCCACCCCTCAATCCGTGCATCATATCACGAGGATCATTAAACATTTTCTCATAGAAAGTTTTAAAATCTGTGTTTGGGATTGATGCGTTCCAGCAAATGATTGATGGATATATTCCATCAAAACCCCACAGCGACTATGTAACCATATAACTGTGTACGAGCGTGTTGAGGGGCAATTGTTATTTCAGTCAAGGATGTTTTTGTTGCAGTGCTTTTCAAATAGTGGGGGTCGCGGTATGACGCCAAGCGGGGGCGGAAGACCCTGGGGAACATGCTTTTCTGGAATGGAGTATGAAGAATTAAGTGGAATTGCACCTCCACTACACTAGTTGGCAGTAGCGCTGTCGTTGTCGCGCTATGGGGTAGCCGGTTTTTTTTCACGAGCAAACGATATAAAGTGCAGTAAACAACCGCGAACAAGAACGAAGAGAAAGGTAGAGAGAGACGGAGATATTAAGACATAAGTTGAAGGAGTTAAAATAAAAAGGTACTTTTATATGTCAGGCACATTTGTGCACTTTAAATCTTTTTTTGTTACAGATTAAAAACAATGTTAATTTTTTTTTGTAAGTTGAACGATATTTCGTTTTTTATTTTTTTCAATGGTAATAAAGGTACAATGTTATGTTGAGGTGGACGAATAATTTTGTAGACAAATAATACTACGTGTTTTTTTTTTCTTCCGAGAGGGGGCGCTACAGAAAATAATTGAGAAGCACTGGTTGATGGAAACACATCTTTATTTGTGGTGGCCTGAAAATCCCTTTCAAATTAACCAACATGACTTGATCTGAGCACAAGCTCTTGTGGGCTTCTCTTTCTGGGTGTGGTCCTTTAGAATTCACTGTGAGTCACTCAGTCCACATGTGGGAGCAACAGACAGCACAATCCCATGCAGGTGACTGTGTAATCTGAAAATAAACAGTAAATGAGCAGAAACTGATTTCTTGGCTCTGAACAGTAGATTGTAGAGTAGTGTAGATTTCCTTTGAAAATAAAGCAGCTGTTAAGTTTGTGATCATTGGGTGGTGATGAAGCTGATCAGGGTTTGTGGAAACAGAAGTAAAAAAAAAAAAAAGAAAACAAAAACCACCCCCCCAAATAAATAAATAAATTAAAATTGTAAAACATGTAATATAAAATATGTTCTCTCAATTTATTTCTCTACTCAGGGTTGAGTTACCAAAACCAGGTGGTTATGGGATCCATCTCATAATCTCGTAAAATCCCCAACACTGCAGACATCATAAGATGTGTCCCCATTTAGAACATATATTTTACGAACTCGAGATTATACGTTTCTTACTGGGTCAATAAAAACACAGCCATCTGATGTTTAAAAAAAACAAACTGGTCTTTATATTATATAATAAACAAAACACTCCAAGATGTGCTGCTGTAGAAAATCAGTGACATGGAGTTACTATCACTCCAAACTTGATTATTTTCTTAAACCCAAATGGATTTAATTCTTATACTTTCTTTCTTTTGTTGTTTATTAATTTATACTATTTATGTATCTATTTATTTATTTACTTATATAATATATATGTATGTGTGTATGTTTGTATATGTATCTATTTTTGCACCCACTACTGATGGTACCTCAAGAGCCTGTAACAGTGAATTTCTCCATTGTGAGATTAATAAAGCTGTATCTTAGCACTGTCAACTAAACTACATTCAATGGAAAACTTTATGACCCCATCTTTATTCTTTTAAATATAATAAAGAGCAACATCCATGAACTAAAATACATCTTGTTGTTTTACCTCGAGGTAAACTGACAGCATGAAGTGAAAGCAATCGCTGTTTGCCTCAAATCACAATCAACTCAGTGGTTTAAATTTACTTCAGAAAAGGTCATGATGGAGGTTTATACGGATTTATAAAAGTTTTTAAGAATACATGCACTTCCTGAACCACATTAATTCCACCCTGGATCCAGATGGCATCATGGAACTCATTAAACCCCTCACTGTTCATTCATTAGTGCAAATTCCATACAGATGATGAGCATCAGACCAACGACTCGAAGCGCTCAGTTATCCTGAGATAACTCTCAGCCCCCCCATTTTATATATACAGTGTGTGTATACATATACATACATGTATACATATATACACATATACAGAAACACGCACACACATATATACATATGCATATATATACATATATACACACATATATACACATAAATACATATACACATATATACACACATAAATACATATATATATATATATACACATACATATATATATATATATATATATATATAGACACAAACACATACATATATATATATATATATATATATATATACACACACACACATATATATATATATATATATATATATATATATATATACACACACATATATATATATATACACACATATATATATATACACACACACACACACACATATATATATATACACACACATACATACACATATATACTAGTCCTTCTCAAAAAATTAGCATATTGTGATAAAGTTCATTATTTTCTGTAATGTACTGATAAAAATTTAAATTTCATATATTTTAGATTTATTGCACACCAATTGAAATATTTCAGATCTTTTATTGTTTTAATACTGATGATTTTGGCATACAGCTCATGAAAACCCAAAATTCCTATCTCAAAAAATTAGCATATTTCATCCGACCAAAAAAAAAAAAAAAGTGTTTTTAATACAAAAAAGTCAACCTTCAAATAATTCTGTTCAGTTATGCACTCAATACTTGGTCGGGAATCCTTTTGCAGAAATGACTGCTTCAATGCGGCGTGGCATGGAGGCAATCAGCCTGTGGCACTCCTGAGGTGTTACGCAGGCCCAGGATGCTTCGATAGCGGCCTTAAGCTCATCCACAGTGTTGGGTCTGGTGTCTCTCAACTTTCTCTTCACAATATCCTACAGATTCTGTATGGGCTTCAGGTCAGGACAGTTAGCAGGCCAATTGAGCACAGTAATACCATGGTCAGTAAACCATTTCCCAGTGGTTTTGGCACTGTGAGCAGGTGCCAGGTTGTGCTGAAAAATGAAATCTTCATCTCCATAAAGCTTTTCAGCAGATGGAAGCATGAAGTGCTCCAAAATCTTCTGATAGCTATCTGCATTGACCCTGCCCTTGATAAAACACAGTGGACCAACACCAGCAGCTGACATGGCACCCCAGACCATCACTGACTGTGGGTACTTGACAATGGACTTCAGGCATTTTGGCATTTCCTTCTCCCCAGTCTTCCTCCAGACTCTGGCACCTTGATTTCCGAATGACATGCAAAATTTGCTTTCATCCGAAAAAAAGTACTTTGGACCACTGAGCAACAGTCCAGTGCTGCTTCTCTGTAGCCCAGAGCAGGCGCTTGTGCCGCTGTTTCTGGTTCAAAAGTAGTTTGACCTGGGGAATGCGGCACCTGTAGCCCAGTCCACTGCTTCCACAGGTCCCTCAAGGTCTGGAATCGGCCCTTCTCCACAATCTTCATCAGTGTCCGGTCACCTCTTCTGGTTGTGCAGCGTTTTCTGCCACACTTTTTCCTTCCCACAGACATCCCACTAAGGTGCCTTGATACAGCACTCTGGGAACAGCCTATTCGCTCAGAGATTTCTTTGTCTCTTACCCTCTTGCTTGAGGGTGTCAATGATGGCCTTCTGGACAGCAGTCAGGTCGGCAGTCTTACCCATGATTGCGGTTTTGAGTAATGAACCAGGCTGGGAGTTTTTAAAAGCCTCAGGAATCTTTTGCAGGTGTTGAGAGTTAATTGGTTGATTCAGATGATTAGGTTAATAGCTCGTTTAGACTACCTTTTCATGATATGCTAATTTTTTGAGATAGGAATTTTGGGTTTTCATGAGCTGTATGCCAAAATCATCAGTATTAAAACAATAAAAGACCTGAAATATTTCAGCTGGTGCGCAATGAATCTAAAATATATAAAAGTTTCATTTTTATCAGTACATTCCAGAAAATAATGAACTTTATCACAATATGCTAATTTTTTGAGGACGAGTGTGTATGTATATATATATATATATATATATATATATATACACACACACACATCAGACTTCAATGGACATGTTGGTGCAGGAAACAGAGGGGATGAGGAAGTGATGGGCAAGTTTGGTATCCAGGACAGGAACGCAGAAGGACAGATGTTGGTAGATTTTGCAAAAAGGATGGAAATGGCTGTGGTAAATACTTTCTTCCAGAAGAGAGAGGAGCATAGGGTGACTTATAAAAGCGGAGGTAGGAGCACACAGGTAGACGACATCTTGTGTAGGCGATATAGTTTGAAGGAAGTCAGTGACTGCAAAGTAGTAGCGGGTGAAAGTGTTGCCAAACAGCATAGGATGGTGGTGTGTAGGATGACTCTGATGGTGAGGAAGGTGAAGAAGGCAAAGGCAGAGCAGAAGACAAAGTGGTGGAAGCTGAAAAAGGAGGAGTGTCATGTTGTCTTCAAGGAAGAGTTGAAAATGGCTTTGGGTGGTCAGGAAGTGCTTCCAGATGACTGGACAACTACAGCTAATGTGATCAGGGTGACGGGTAGGAGAATACTTGGTGTGTCATCTGGAAGGAGAGGAGATAAGGAGACTTGGTGGTGGAATGAGGAAGTGCAGGAGTGTGTACAAAGGAAGAGGTTAGCCAAGAAGTGGGACATTGAGAGGACCGAAGAGGGTAAACAGGAGTACAGGGAGACACAGCATAAGGCAAAGGTAGCAGTGTCAAAGGCCAAACAGAGGGCTTATGATGACTTGTATGCTCGGTTGGAAAGTAAAGAGGGAGAAAATGATTTATACAGGTTGGCACAGCTGAGAAATAAAGATGGGAAGGACGTGCAGCAAGTTAGAGTGATTAAAGACAGAGAGGGAAATGTATTGACTGATGACAGAAATGTGCTGGGAAGATGGAAAGAGTACGTTGAAGAGCTGATAAATGAGGAAAATGAGAGAGAAAAAAAAAAGAGTAGAAGAGGTGACTGTAGAGGAGCAGGAAGTAGCAAAGATTAGTAAGGGTGAAGTGAGGAGGGCATTGAAGAGGATGAAGAATGGAAAGGCAGTTGGCCCTGATGACATACCGGTGGAGGTATGGAAGTGTCTAGGAGAGGTAGCAGTAGATTTCCTGACAAGAACATTCAACAGGGTCTTAGAGAGTGAGAGGACGCCAGAGGAATGGAGGAGAAGTGTGCTGGTGCCCATTTTTAAGAACAAGGGAGATGTTCAGAGTTGATAACTACAGAGGGATAAAGTTGATGAGCCATACGATGAAGTTATGGGAAAGAATAGTGGAAGCAAGACTAAAGGCAGAGGTCAGTATTTGTGAACAACAGTTTGGTTTCATGCCAAGAAAGAGCACCACAGATGCAGTGTTTGCCTTGAGGATGTTAATAGAGAAGTACAGAGAAGGTCAGAAGGAGCTGCATTGTGCCTTTGTGAATCTGGAGAAAGCATATGACAGGGTGCCGAGAGAGGAACTGTGGTATTGCATGAGAAAGTTGGAGTGGCAGAGAAGTATGTTAGAGTGGTGCAGGACATGTATGAGAGATGTAAGACAGTGGTGAGGTGTGCTGTCGGTGTGACAGAAGAGTTCAAGGTGGAGGTGGGACTGCATCAATGGTCAGCTCTGAGCCCCTTCTTGTTTGCTATGGTGATGGACAGGCTGACAGACGAGGTTAGACAAGAATCTCCATGGACTATGATGTTTGCAGATGACATTGCGATCTGCAGTGAGAGCAGAGAACAAGTGCAGGAAAATCTAGAGAGGTGGAGGTATGCCCTGGAAAGGAGGGGAATGAAGGTTAGCCTCAGTAAGACAGAATACATGTGTATGAATGCCAAGGACCCAACAGGAACGGTGAGGTTACAGGGAGCAGAGATAAGGAAGGTGGAGGATTTAAAGTACTTAGGTTCAACAATCCAGAGAAGTAGAGAGTGTGGAAAAGAGGTGAAGAAGCGTGTGCAGGCTGGTTGGAATGGTTGGAGAAAAGTGTCCGGTGTGATGCGTGATAGGAAGTTATCGGCAAGAATGAAAGGGAAAGTGTACAAGACGGTGTTGAGGCCAGCGATGTTGTATGGTTTAGAAACAGTGGCCCTGGGGAAAAGACAGGAGGCAGAGCTGGAGGTAGCAGAGATGAAAATGTTAAGGTTCTCTTTGGGAGTAACGAGGATGGATAGGATCAGGAATGAGCACATCAGAGGGACAGCACATGTAAGACGTTCATGGAGACAAAATCAGAGAGGCTAGATTAAGATGGTTTGGACATGTACAGAGGAGGGATAGTGAGTATATTGGTAGTAGGATGCTGAGGTTGGAACTACCAGGCAGAAGGCCTAGAGGAAGACCAAAGAGACGATTCATGGACGTGGTGAAGCAGGACATGAAGGCAGTTGGTGTAAGAGAAAAAGATGCAGAGGGTACGCTGTGGCGACCCTTGAAGGGAAAAGTATATGTGTATATAATAATTGTCCAAATGTCCAATAATTCTTCTATAATCACCTGAAGAGAGAGGATGGTTTCACCACCCCTCGAAACAGATCTGTAGTGATAAATGGAGTTTCAATAGAAAGTCTATGTCCTGTCCTTTTATTTTTATTATTCGCTCTACCAAAAAGTATTGAGCACTCTCCTACGGAAGGATCTACTCAGAAAATCCTCTCTCTCTCTCTCTCTCTCTCTATATATATATATATATATATATATATATATATATATATACACACACACACACACACACACACACACACACACACACACAGACATATACACATACATACATACATACACACACACACACACACATATATATATGTATACATACATAAACACATACATATACATATATATATATATACACACACACACACACACACTCACACACATATATATACACACACATATATATACATACACACATATATATATATATATATATATATATATATATATATATATATATATATACACATACACACACACATATATACATATACACACACACACACACACACACACAGATAAGAATTTTCAAGAATGAAAATCAGGCACATCTGCAGCCAAAGTACAAAGTGTATTTTAAGAAAATAATCTTTTCAGTCTGTTCTTCTGATGGAGAACAGCAGAAGAGAAACATTCGCCACTTTAGATTATTAAAAAAAGGGAAAGCATGATATCTGAACTGCAATCACCATCACCCATCCTTTCTCACTTACGTTACTTTCACAACACGCACCAGCAGACTAAACATGTGACATCATTCATAATCACAATACACAATTCCTCTCAGACATTGTCACTGATCTCGAGCACAGCAAACTATTGTTTACAGCAGGATCCAGGTTATGTTGGTTGTTAAAAAAAAAAAAAAACTACAGAAAGTTCCATATTGTTATTTCTGGATCTCTTGCATCAGGTGCACAAATGGCTCATGATTTTTTTTTTTTTTTGCTTCTTTGTAGAATTAAAAGTCCACAAAAGCAGATTTTCTACAAACATGGTACGTACTGATAAACATCGAAACCATTTCCAGCATCATAACATTGTAAGAATTGATCTAGAAGCAACAAATAATTTACAGTCATGAAGATCCCTACATTAGGGGGAGAGGGGGGGAATCAGTGACCCTGTTCGAATCAATTGTTTAGTCAAGGAGTACACCAAACTGCACGACTATACACTGAGAATAAATATCTAAAAGTCATCCACACATGTATATACATCCCTCTCACTCTCTGTGCTGTGCATATTTTATTCAGAAGACAACTGGGAGTGGTAAAATACTCTGGGAGCCAAAACATAAAATGAAGAACGCGGCAAACATTTGACTGCTAAAAACATTTTCAAAAAGGTTTGTTGGTCCTTAGAATCTGCACCAGCAATGTGTTGGTGGGGAAACAGATGTAAAAGTGTCTGTGGCTTGATTTAAAGTGTTTGAAGTCATTTCTTAAAAACATCCTTGACCTCATAACTTTTCTGAAAAGGAATAGCACAAGCATTTATGAATTTATACACTGACAACAAATCAAAGGCAGAAAATGTAAAACTTGATAGAGAGAGAAAAGGAAAGGTGCAACATCATGCTTTTTGTCCATTAAAAAAAAAATAATAAAAAATTATGAAGCATAGAATTGAGGTTCATGATAGCACCCATGAGGTTGCACCAAAAATCTACACTATAAAAAAATATTTTAAAAATCCTAGATTAATAAAATGAGTGAAAAAGTGCTTGGTGAGCAGGATCAGTCATTCTGGCTGAACTGTTATGAAAGGCATAACTCAAACTCCATCTTGGATGTGAGAAATGTCGGGGTCTGAGAAGCGTCTGGAGGAAACGAGATGGTTCTGTGGGATAGAGGAGGAAGATGAAGAGGCCAAGGTTTCTAATTCAGTCCCCGAGCTGAAGAACAGAGACTGGATGCTATCTTTGCGGCGTCCGGGCCTTGGGCGTCTCTGTACGAGCGTAAAGACACCAGGGGGCAGGCGCAGTGTGCAGGGAATTATGGGATACCGGCGCTGCAGCTGGTTTCTGGAGGTGGGGGATGGAGATAAGAAGGTGTTCTTACTTCCTGATGAGGTCAACATGGGTAAAGAAGATGAAGTACGAGATTTAGGTTTACTCATTTGCAGTACGGCAGTCATTCTACCTGGACAAAAGGGAAATAATGGATTGGTTTAGGTAAGAGAAACAATCCCTGACCTCTCTCCATACTAAACTGAAACCACAATGCAATCATGCAACTACTCATGCAGTTATCAAACCTACTAGAGCCCCCATGCACTGTACAGATCAGTTTACCCCAAATACCAGCTCAAGAAATGGCTGAAGTAGGATACAGTACAAGGAAAGTCAAAGCAAACACGAATACCCTAATTTTAATTACAGGAAGATTTTAGTATTCAAGGATAGGGACAGACAGATTGAGCAGTAAAGCTACATACACCACCACAAACCGCATCAGGTAAAAATTGTCATGATGAGGCCAGACTAGAAATATGTTCATTCTTTGTAACCGCTTAATCTTAATTAGGGTCACGGGGAGGATGGTGCCCATCCCAGCCGACTCCGGGTGAGGGCAGAATACAGTCTGGACAGCTTGCAGGCCATCGCAGCGCGGAAACACACTGACAGCTATGCAGCTCCTCTTGTCAAAAGTCAGCAATGGTTCTTTTACATGAATCTCACACCATAGACAGTGAGAGACATGGCTGGCCTTTGATAACCCAGTGTTCCGCAGGGGTGGGGGGGGGAGGACCAGTGACAACCTTGTGGAGAGTGGGACTCGAACTCTAACCTTAGGATCAGTGCTCCTGCGCCCTATACCACTAGGCTACCACTTCTTTACTATAAATACGTCATGCACATTTAGTGTCATTTGCCTTTTGCTCTGAAAACATTTGTGCTTGACCTTTTATTTTTTTTAATTGAAGCTTTCTAATACAATTAATCTAAAACCTTCAGCAGATATCACTACACAATAGAATGGCTAGTTTATGATTGGTCAGAAAGTGATGAATATATATATTTTTAATAACAGCTGTGAACATACAAACATCACACAGAAATGCCTCTTCTCGCTGTGAGGTGGGTGTACTAACCTCTACGCCACTCTCTTGTACTCATTAATATCGTAAAGGATTCTGTCAGATGATGTTCATTAACTGTGGTTTCTGTTTATTTTTTAAAGTAAGTGTATTGATATGACACAAAAGGCTCTAGTTTTTTCTATTTGACACCAACCTACTCATGTGTTTATTTCTGCTTTCACTGACTGCCCTGAGCTAAAAAAGCGGAGTGTGTCAGAACTGGTGAATCCGAGCCACCTACTGTCACATTAACATTAACAGAAGTCACCAGTGTTTGCCAGTGGTAAAACTGCATGCCAGGTTTTCTGACAGTTTATATATTTCTCAGTAACATGACAAAGTATTGTTTATCCTGTTATCATCAAGAGATAAATTAAAAAAAAGGGGGCCAGTGGTAAAACAGCTGTTTACAGCCTCTATAATGTAGGTTATAACACGAACTTGTTTCAGGAATGTTCCAGAATATTAAACTTAAGTATAAATATTTAAAATATATGTTAACGTACTTTAATACATTAAATTGCTTAAACTTACTGAAAGTTTAGTCTTGTAAAGAAGAGGAATGCACCACGCACGAATGCACGGTGATATAAAATTAATCAACTCTAGAATTGCAATTATAAACTTCATGCCGTCATGTCATGGATTATTTTCCTGAAACGGTAAAAACTTTTATCACTGGCGTATAACACTCGAGACCTTACTTGTGTATGTGTGATTTTGCAGACTTTTCAATAAATAAATAAATAACGAATGCAACAACGGTTAACTGTGTTAATGTTGAAAAATTAGATGCATTTGGCAACACCAGCTATTCAGCAAAATAGTTCAGAAAATCACTTATTTTCTGAACCGATTAATTGTTATTCGAGTTGCGGGGAGGCTGGTGCCCATTTCAGCTGACTCAGGGAAAGGGCAGAGTACACTCTGGACAGCTCACCAGGCCATCGCAGGGCAGAAACACACGAAGAGCAAACCACTGGCCTTCTGTTTATGAAAGTCAGCAATGATTCTTTTAAATGCCCCCACCATAGACAGTGAGAAACACGACTAGCCTTTGATAACCCAGTTAGCTGCACTGGGGGAGACTGCAGTAACATCTCTGATAAGTGTGGCTCGAACCTCCAACCTTAGGATCAGTAAAGCCAGCCCCCTACTTCTGGCCCATGTCTAGTAACTGTTCGTTTATTATATGAAGATGAAAATGGAGATCTTTGATGTTTTAATGTGTATTATTTGCATGTTCAAATATTAAAACATATCCCGACAGCCCCAACATACACAATTTAAACTAGTTTCCCTACAGACCTCAGGACCATGCTCTCTACTGCCAATACAACATGCATCCACAAGAGCATAAAACTTGCACACACACAGTTTGACCACAACCTGCTATAGAGCAGCCGGCACTGCCACTCTCTTTAATGGGACCAGCAGCGGCCTCTCCACACCTGCACCATAAATGACACGATGACTTGGAATGCCAAGACAAAATCCAGAGAATATAAAAGCAAGTGTCTGTACCTTAATACTGACCTTCTGTGTCCAAACTGAGGGCACGATCATCTAACAGACTCTCTGAGCTAGCAGAGGCCTCAGAGTCCAAATTCTCCTGATCTGAACCAGGCTGCTCCATATCTGGCAGTCTGCAGACCAGGTCTTCTCTGAAAGTCGAATACACAGATACAGTCAACAGGCTGCATTCATCAGAACAAAGGCAAATAAAGATTACAACCCTTGTGTGAGTGAGCTGAGTGAATTTCTCAGCACCATTGTAACATTATAACTGTTGCATTCATGAATGTGATGTGTGAGAAAGATTGAGAGAGAAAGACTATGACTGAGAAAAAAGGGAGAGAAACACAGTAAAAGTGACACTTGTGTTCATTCGTACTTTTCCCGTTTGATTGACTTGATTCGCTCCATCAAGTTCCTTTCAGCCTCAGTGTCAGAGTCAAGTGGTTCATTCTCAGGAACAGCCTGCAGGTCAGAGGGTTTCTCCTTAACCTGGAGCACAATCACATGTTACTTCTAAATAGGAAAATGCTTTCAAGCAGATGCCAAAGCACTGAACACAGTCAGTTTAGATCAGACCATTCATCTCCATTACAAATAGTTCAGGGTACCTCTGAAAACCCGAGTTATAATTTTCATGTTATTAAGACAGTAACAGGTGAAAGTGCTTGTATACAATTATTTATAACTGGATTACCAGCCAAAAGGTAAATGGACAAGGAAATATTACAGCACTGTGCAAAAGTCTGAGGCACCCCAGTTTACATTGTACCTGAAGTACATTACAGATGTGTAATAAGATATGGTATGATCATTACTTTAAGTCTGTACAAGAGACTACTATTCTTTAAAAAAAAAAAAACCAAGGGGAAAATCACACCAAACATTGCATTAATTTTTTTTAACTGTGCTTTAAAGTATTTGTAGAATCCACATTGAAAGGAATCAGGTGAAGTGGTTTGGGAGTCTGATTAGAATGCCTCCTGGTTGCTTCATTTTAGCAGTGTTCCAGGAATTTTCAACTGGGAGGAGTTCCTGGGACAGACCCAGAACTTTCTG
>CM045737.1:34862347-34899847 GCA_024760905.1 Plotosus lineatus | reverse complement strand
GTTGAGATGGCTCAGGAGTCTGTATAGAAAACCTCCTGAACACCTCACTGGTGTGGTGTTTTGTGCATGTCCAGCCGGGAATAGACAAAGGGGTCAACCCAGAGCATGCTGGATGGACCATGTCTTTTGACTGGTATGGGAACGCCTCGGTATCCCTCTGGAAGAGCCGAAGCAAGTGGCTGGGGAGGGGCATGTTTGGACTTTACTGCTTAGGCTGCTGCCCCCACGATACAACCACAAATTCAGCTCATGACGACATTATCCATCAATCTACCTCTCTCTCCCTCATATACACACATACACAGGTAGTGCCCGACTTACGACCGCATTTGGTTCCAACCAACAGTTTGCGTGTCTCTTTACAAAGGACGTGAGTTAAGAGTCACTTCTCGTGAATCAGTTCATGGTTCAAAGAATCACGAGTTAACTCCAGAGCATCGGAGTCATTGTTCAGCTCAAATGATGGGAAGGGAACAGTACAGGATATGTCTATCTATATGTCCAAATTCACCACGGTAAGTGAAATATATATATGTATATATCACATGTACATACACACAAGAAAACATCTCTATTCAAAGGTACACATACGTGGTTGTTTTGGCAACGTCTTTCATGCTGAGAAGTGGGTCAGCGCTGTCAGGACCACGTAGAATGCACGGGGCAAAGACAATGGCCAGGGAGTTTGTGGTCATCCGGTTACTCTTCTCCTCTCTTGTCACCCTGAAGGGAAAAAGTCTGTTCATGACTACACGCACCTTTACATGCAGCAAGATGTTCATGTTGTGCTGTTCTACAATAAATAACAAGGTTATGTGACTAACTGGAGTTACTATATACAGTTATACCTCACCTTACGAAAGACCCAACTAACGAAAAATCCAAGTTACGAAACGCCTTTACGTAAAATCTTTGTCTCTGAATACGAAAGAAAATTCAAATTATGAAATGGATTCTGTATTTTGTTTTGAAATTGGCTCAATAGTTGCTCTCCCATTGGTTGTCTCCCAACACCTCGCTGGCCTCCCATTGGCTAGGAGGGCGCTGCATCTCCATGATGCTTTTCGTGTGACTTCGACCCTCGTTCGTCATGGAGTTCTAACACGCGTAATATCTTGGTCATAGTTGCCCAACACCAATGGTAAATGATTTGCATGTCTTATTCATTTTAATGGTTGAATAAATAATTTTCTTTTACATTTAACACATATTTCATACAAAATAGGTATACAGTGAGTCGTTGACTTACAACCGCGTTTTGTTCAGGCAGACCGGTCGTAACTCGATCTGGTCGTATGTCGACTTTCCATCCAAATACACTCACGCTAAACAAAAACAGATGAATAAATCTTGCGCATTTAAATATATACATTTATTTTCAATTCCACGTCACTGTGACATGCAGCGGAGAGCCATTCCTTTCTGTACTCCACTGTGTGGGCGGGTCCGATAGCTTCAAACTCCAATTTTATTTGATTGTAACAACAGCCACAGACTGCGCGTTGTTTGAGTAAAGAGATAAATTTCCCTCGTTTTGATCGTCCCATTTCCATGAAGCCAAGCACAGCTGGCAAGCAAACACAAATAGACAGACATGGAAAAACTTCAACCCGCAGAGCAGCCGATTGCCAAAACTTGGGACGCGCTTCCTGTTACTTAAACACTGCAGCATGTGAGTCCAATAAAATTAGAGTTTCAAGGTATCGGACCCACCCACACAGAAAGGATTGGCTCTCAGCTTCACACCACAGTGACGTGGCATTGAAAGTAGATGAATGGATTTGATCTGAGCAGTTCGAAGTGAAGCTGCATCATCTCCTGCTTGGCTTTTTAAGATGCTGGCGCTGCCGGCAGCGCAAACAACTGTCGTACGCAACACTGCCACGAATCATGCTTCAAGACTTTTGCGGTCGTAAAGTCGATCAGACGTAACTCGACGACTCACTGTACTTTTATAATTTTTAAAGGGTTTAGGGGGTAGTATTGGGGCCTTGGAACGAATCAGGCCCCTTTTACATGTAAAATGCGACTCTACTTCTGGTGTGGCGGGGGTCACGTTACGAAACCACTTCTGGAACAAATTCATTTCATAAAGTGAGGTATGACAAATATATATATATATATATATATATATATATATATATATATATACACACACACACACACACACACACACACACACAAATATTATATTATATATACATACACACAGTATATAGTACCAGTCAAAAGGTTTGGACACAATTATTTGAGTATCCAAACATTTGACAGATATTAATATTTATAAGGAAGAACAAGGGTAGTAACTGAACCCCAACTCACATACTGACATCACTAAACACCAAAAATTCCACCCAATTTTATTTTCTATTTCATTAAAATATATATACTTAACCTTATTTCTAAATGTATATAGTTTTATTATCTGAACATATATTGACTTTATATTAACTGGATTTATATCAGTGTAATAACACAAGACGAGTTGCATATTGCTCAAGGTCCTAATTTTTCAAATTCCAACCGAGTGCCCATCCCACTGCGCTCTCATCACAACGTTGACAACAGAAAGCTTTTCAAAGTCATGGGACCAGTGGACTGCATTATACCTTTGGGAGGAGGAAAAATAAAACAAAAGAGCCTTTTGCGGGAACAATTATTTATAACAACTGACAGAAAATACTGATCAGAAGTCTGGACACACCCACTCATTCTAACTGAAATAAATAATTCAGTCTTTTCACTGGTGCTATATATGTTTATTAACTGCTAAAGGCAAACCAGGGGCGGTGGCGGTCTAGTGGATAGGGCGCAGGATCGCTGATCCTAAGGTTGGGGGATCGAGTCCCCACTAGGTTGTCACTGTACCCCCAGTGCAGCTAACTGGGTTATCAAAGGCGGGCTATGTCCCTCACTGTCTATTGTGTGAGGCATGTAAAAGAACCATTGCTGACTTTCGTATAGAGTAGGCTGCAAAGCCGTCAGCGTGTTTCTGTCCCTTGCAAAAGGCTTGAGACAGGAAGGGCATCCGACGTAAAAACCAATGCCAAATCAAAATGTGCGAATCAGATGATTCGCTGTGGCGACTCCTGAGATAGGGAAAAAGCCGAAAGGAAAGAAAGAAAGAAAACTACTAAAGGCAAACCATATGCTATTTATCCATTTATAAGAACATTTAACTACAGAACATTATTCTCCAACAGTCAAATAAATAGTCAGTCCCACACCAGCCTCTTTTTATTCTCTCTCAAAGTTAAAAAGGGAAACGGCCCTAGAACGGGACATACTGTTAGTTTTGGAATATTTGATGATGTAAATATTCAGTTATTCTTAGCAATTCAACTGGAAAAGAAAACAAACTGAATGATTCAGTGAGTCTTTAAATGTTGCTAAATCCTGGTTTCAGAGTGCTTCCTTCTGAATCAACTACAAAGCTAAACAACAATTCTGGACTGGGAAAGCCAGAGAAAATAAACAAACAGCAAAAAGATGCAAAGCAGGAGTACATGATGAGGAGAGATACACTGGCTTAACACACAACAAAACATTTTAGGGATCCAAGGTCTGTAGGTTCGCGCATCGGTCGGTGTATACAGTGATCTGCTATAATGGGCTGATATCAGAAGGATGATATATGATCTTGTCACTTACACAACACTAGCCAATCATGAGCATCTTTAATCACATCAACACAAGGAGGCAAATAGCACTTTCCGCCGAGTGGACTATATTTCCCTTGACCATGCATGTGTAGCACTGCCTGGTTGGTACGGTATCATGTGGCATTGATATACCCCCTGATGTGTGGAAACAAACTACAACTAAGTAAGGGAGAAGATCAGGAAAACAAAACCTGAGGCCAGTTATTTTACATGCATTAATTCATCAGGAGGTTAAAAAAAGTGACACAAGTCAATTGATAATTAAAAAGATGTTGGAGTCCTTACCTGACCAGGTGAAAAATGAGTCTCTCCAGAGTTTGATAGTGGGCTGTTGGGAGCTCCTCGATAACCCTGTAGATGGTCTGAAGCTGTTCCTGCTTTTCAGGTAATTCTAACAAGAAAATCTACCATGTAACACTTACAGATGACAGAGAAAAATGTAGTGACAGAGGGATAAAAGAAGGTTTCTGTAGCTATGTCACCCATGATCTATGGATTAAAGACTGATTATTGATTACATAAATATTCCACCGTGGAATCAGGTAGCATGTAGTATTAACTCATCATTACTACTACCACCTTTTGTATACCACTCGTGTTCCTAACACAAGATATGTTCCAAAACCTTTACTTTCCTGCCGCAGGTGTGTTTCACTTAAACAAATGTGGACTGCAATGGAGGTGTTTAAAAACTCACCTACTGCATGGAGGAATTCATTATAGAGAGTAAATGTCATTAGGGGTTCAGGAAGCTCCCTCAGCCACTGCTTCACCAAACCGGTTACAGTGTGGATGGGGTAGTCATCTAAACACACTGTATGAGGATCTGCAAACACATAAAACAAAATACTCTACATTTTTCACCTGATCTGAAGAAATATCATACCAGAACTACAATAATTAAAGGGTATTTGTGGTGAATTTGTATTACTAGCTTTTAAAAATGATCACGTATAACATCTGTGGTTCCATCGGGCAATGTTAGTCCTTGTCTCTTGTCAAGTATACATGAGTACTACTACACTACTCGGCATGCGCAGCTGTATGTTATCTTTTCATTGGCTGTTCTAGCCCTGGCAGTGATGTGCTCTGTTGACACAGAATTTCATCATTTAAAAAACAAGGAATGACAACAGACAGGAGTAGCACCTCACCAAAAAGAACCATTAAAAGATAAGAGTCTTCATAATGAAGGGAGTTTTATTACCTAAAATGTCACTTGCTGCTTGTCCATGGGATAAACTTGCCCAGAAAAGTGATTTTATCATCATTTATGTTAAAATAAGCTCTGTGTCACCTAAATATATTACATTATACACAAATCATGCTGTAACATTGACCAATAACAGTAGTATTTACGGATATCTTGTATATGACACGTTATAAAAGGTTGTCATGTATTAAGTGTGTGGTCAGAGGAATGTTGGACATAAAGCAAAAAAAACAGTCATGGCATGCACAGTGATCCTTATAATCTTACCGGATTCCAGAAGTTGTCGGAGCTCCTTCATGCGGTTGGCTGAACCAGATTTCCTGTAGATGCCCTCGGTGTAGAGGCCGTTCATTTCCACGTGTTCCAGCATCAGCTCCAGAAGCATCGGGACTGGGACCTTATCACTGACCAGGCGGCACACACGCACACCAAAGTGCTGAGAACCTGAGTCCTCTTCACTCTGAACCAGCCATAAATAAACACCAGCAAACACTGAATATAAAACATACAGAATAAAACACTCCAAACGGTGCTGTAATTGGAAGACAATTAAAAAATCGGGTGGTTTGCTGTTATCATCATAAATTACTTGGTTTTCGTAGAATACCAAGTGTTCTATTCCTCTAATGTAGTTGCAGTTTTACCAAAGACTTTTACAAAGCTCTGGCACTTAAAATTTTCCACAGAAATTGCAAATAAAAATCACCCTATGGAAAAACCTAGCGATACAAAATAATAAACAAGCACGGTAATGTAAACCTGTGATTCGCAACAGCATGGACAGAGAGTATTTTTCAAACATACTTTGAAATGAGACTTGAAAATGAGTGGATGAGATGGCACTGTAAATTGTACCTTTCTGGAGCAGTACGTATTACAATCTGTGGTAATTTTGGACAGACACTTCTTGTGGCAAACCAGCTTGCAATCTGAAAAACAAACACTGATTTGTGGCTGTATCAAATGAATGAAGTAAAGTCCTCTTGTCTCTGACACCGCCATTCGCAACATTATAAATTGTGAAATTTGAGAATAGTACAGAACGCTAGTCACAATTTTAACCCTATATCACAAGAACAGCAGATTTTGATAAGAAATGATGGATTTTACATTAACGCCGGTTAATAATGCACAAATAAGCTGCATACTCACAACTGCACATGTAGGCCTTCTCCATCACCCAGATGTAGGAAGTGCACTGGTCACATGACTGCATTATGTTCACCTGGAAGTTACTAAACACATGATCCAGTGGACTCTCCATCTAAATGTGAAGAGCAGAGATGTACAGGACTGATTTAGTGCCTATGGTTACTCCAAGACATTTTATGCCAGGGTGGTGAATGTGTGTGAAATGGGTGTATATAGCAGTACTTACATTCTTGTCTTTTTTCCGCCTCTTTTTACGTCCTTTTGGAGGCTAAAACGGATGAATCAAAAATTCTAAAATCACTATTCCTGGTTAGTACTTAGATTCATACACAAAGAAATTCAGGCATGATGACCCATCTTATATTTTGCAAGAACGAAAACTGGTGTGCAGAATTTATCCCTACTTTAAGGTTTTTACCTTCACAGGTTCAGCCTCCTCTCTTTTGATCTCGCCTCTGATAAACCCATCCAGCACAGATTGGAACAGATTGACAACAAGCTGCACCTCGCCCTTTTGCTGCTCATTAGCTAAACTGATCACCTTTTTCTGGTAACCCTTCATGAGACTCTTGTATCCAATGTGAGGCTTCTGCAGGAGAAAAAAGAGAAGGGTGTGGTCTGTCAAAGACTATGAAGATGACAAATTTAATCAATCATATAATAGGTCCATACTAGTTTTATTTTAAGGCTTTTGAAAACACATTTGGGCCAATATTAGTTTAAAATCAAAGTGTACCGTTTTAGTCTGGATGGACAGAAACGGCAACGGTGATTGGAGTCAGCTATACTTTCTTTCTAACTGGGTCTCATCAGGCACAGCATATCTTGCCTGATTTGTCATTGTCCCATCAGCTGATTCTTTTACTGTTAAGTCGAGAAACAGTCTCCTGTTTATACCGGCACACACATGCCCACTGTATGTGAACTGCAATGTGATGTACCAAGTGTGTGTTTTCAGGTGTTAATATGGACAGAGATCATTTATAATATGGAGCTGAAACACTTCATGAGTAGGGATCCAATTAGTGCTAGCAAGTTGGAGCGAGATTAAGTAAAAAATTGGCACCGACTGATGCTGGTGGGGACCGCTGCAGGCCACCAATCGGGACATAGCAGTGTAAAATAAACTACAAAAAGACAACATAAAATGACTAAATGAAGTAAAATTTTCAATCCATGTACCTACACTATAGTGTATACTAATAGTGAAAGGATATCTTACTGTATTACTGTGTAACTCATGTTCCAAAGTATGTAAAACTGAAACTCATTACTGTTCCTTTAAGCAAACTTCCAGTCATGAATGTGCTAATTCGTATCAGGAGCTAATAAAGCATAAAAGATGTGTTGTGCTCAAGATTCTACAGTGACAAATGTGGACCTCTGGAACGACTTGCAATGTGGACATGAAGTGGGACTAAAAGGGAAATCTCTCATGTGATCAAGTTTTAAATAAAGTTGTGTTGTTGTTCTCTCTTACTGTTTTATTTGTAATGCATGAGAAAGTTTCCTACATATTGTATACATATTCAGAAGGAATGTTTGAGAGAGTAGGTATAGGTATGTATATAAACCAGCACTTCACAGGCAGGCTTTGTCACAATGGGACTAAGTGAGA
This sequence comes from Plotosus lineatus, assembly GCA_024760905.1. NCBI lineage: Eukaryota > Metazoa > Chordata > Actinopteri > Siluriformes > Plotosidae > Plotosus > Plotosus lineatus. The sequence goes on along the minus strand of CM045737.1, from coordinate 34,892,202 downwards.
CTCACATGTAAGCATAATAGGGTGAAATCTAAAACTTTCTTCCCTGTTGTTTTCAATAGACCAAAAAAATGCATTGCACAGAATGTGCCATTAAAATGTAAATAAAATTAACCCAAGTTCTTTCCTTCCTAATGATTTTTTACATTTTTTTCCACTGTACATTTTACAGGTAATCTCCATTTGATTGTTCAGTGGGTCCAGTTGAAATTAGTTCTGTTTTCCAGCATGAGCTGCTCAGCTTTGGCTTATGGGACAACCACTATTTCAGCCTGTACTATTGGCTTTACCCTAAACTGTGCATATAATTATAGCACAGAGCTGCGTGGAAAAACCTGTGCCTTCCTCTACGATGAGTTCATTCCGTCGGATCGGAGCATAGTTACCTCATAGACGTTTTTATTAAATCAATTCTGGTGATTTATTATTTTTTTGGACACATTACAGACTAGATCAGCTTTCCAACTCACACTGATGAGCAGAATCACATTTTATAGTGAGGAGCTTATATGGGAAATCTGAGTTGAACTGGTTATTCCAGGAAAAGTAAAGAACAAATTACAACAAGAGATTACTGCAGAGCCTAAATATTTTTGCCATATGTCCTCTATAATGGTGGTCCCCACCCTTTTTATCACCGCGGACCAGTGAACGCTTGGCAATTTTATCACAGACTGGGGTGGGGGGTGTCATAGGTTGTGTATAATACAAACAATCACCTGTTGCAATGAACCTGTAACTCAGGTAGGAATCTTGGTATTTTCTTTTAAATGCAGCTTTCTTTTTGCAGGCAATCTGTGACCCTTCTGCTGTCTCATCATTGTCTCGTTTACCCGTTACAAAAAACTCTGCAGTAAACTCTGTTTCTGGCTCATTTTGCGAGGGCTAGCTTGCATTGCTGATGCAGGACAAATGCACGCCAAAGAGTCAAGCGCGGAAGTTAGGTGAGGGCGGAAGTGGTTGACTTTCAAAATAAGACACTCGGAAGCAAAAACATATTTTAATATATATATTTTAATAACGATTATTCATTCTTTGCAGCCTGGTACAAAATGATCCACGGACCAGTACCGGTCCAGGACCCAGTGGTTGGTGACCCCTACTCTATAATACATCCCAAAGAGTCAGATCCTAGCAAAAACAGAACTGTTCTGAGATATGTCCCCCACTGTCTGTTGTGAAAATCATCTTGAGCAGTAAGTGCACTGACATTGGAACAACCATTTAAATTTAGAAGTAATACACTTTTTATAAATGAAATATATATGAAAATATATTAAATTACTCTCAAAATAAAATTTGCTTGTACATTCGCAAGTGATTGCTTAAATGTGAGCGAGGCCTAACACTTTATTTAGAAATATTAAGTAGGTTTTTTTCTGTATCTAATGAAAAAACAACAATGTTTGCACACTACAACCGACATCCTAAAGCGTATACAACCGTATTAAATGTAATTACTTCATCTGACTCCCTTCTATAAGCATCCTAAACAAGACACACAGTAATACTGTTAACTGCAGCACTAGTGCTCTATGCTGATGTACACCAATTCCTGGTTGAGATAAATTCAGCAAAGAACCAAAAATTTCAAAATTGATGGAAATGAGTTTCTTGTCCAAGTGCTAACACCCATGACAGAGAACTCTGTTTTTGTTTTAAAAAAGATTTTTAAAACCAATACATATAAATACTGTATTGACATAGCCTGCTGTTTACATTTACAGCGTTTGGCAGATTCTCTTGTCTAGAGAGACTTACAATTATTACTGTTTTTATATATACAACTAAGCAATTGAGGCTCAAGGGCCCAACAGTGTTAATAGTGGGTATTGAACCGCTGACTTTCAGATCAGTAACTCATCGCTTTATCCACTAATCCACTGCTACTAGTTTAGTGTTACCAGCTGTTTGGTTAACCAATTAAACGCTTCTTTTACATGTGGCAAAAAGAAACTGCGCTGCATGGATCCTTTGTTTTAAACTGGAATGTTTATAATTTATTTTGTTTACTTTTAGGCGGTTCATTATTCCATGAAAGGATCTGCATGAAACACATCCAAAGCCATGATCACCGACCCAAGTCCACTACATTTATCCTAACTGACAGCGAAACTAGAACTCCAGCAGGAAACTACGAGGATTCAGAAGCTGATGTGGATACTTACTGAGAGAGAGCACATGCTTTTGATGTTCTCTCTGAACTGCATAGTGGCTGTGATAAAGATGTTCTCTGTTGCTGACAACTGTTTTCCTCGCGATCGTAGGTCATTCACCTGGACCACACAAATACATTTAAAAAAGCCTTTATCACAAAAATGTATTTGTTTATCTTTGTTTGATGCAATATGGTATGTGATCCACGCTTGGTAAAATACCTGATTTCCCAGAAACTCGTCGAGGTGCCGCAGTTCGTTGGCGTTGGTGATCTCTCGGTCCAGCGAGGCATTCCACTGCTCTGTGACCCGAGTGGCACGACTGATCTTAATTGTGGGGTTTTGACTCGAACGCCCACTGAGAGGCTCTGAATGATGTGTGCGTGAAGATGTGATAGCTGTGTGTCAGATAGACAGAAAACCATTTTAACACGGTTCCTTGTCTTAATGAGTCCAGATGATTAAAAAAAAAAACAAAAAAAACAACAACAACCCATATCACACAGTTCAATAAATAATTTTATGGAAATCGTACAGCTAAAATCAATCAATAAATAATTACAGTGAATGCTCTCTTTTTCAGTCAAAGCAGCTGCCATCGTCAACTCTGCGTCTTCCGGAGTTTGAGCTTCTTTATGAGGACGTTTCTTCAGCATCTTCCTAAAGAAGCCTGCTGGTCTATAACAGAGGAAGGAACACTTAACAGCTGCACATCACAGGTTTATACACATGAATGCACTTATGATACATTATCTTTATTACAGTAACAGTCACAGGGACTTGTATAATGCCCTCTCCACATAAACATGTTAATGTCAGTTTTTGTTACAGAAATTATTCGATATTTATGAATCAACTTTGTTGCTTTGAAACAGTCGGGAAACTGTTATTCTTTTAACTTCGAGAGGTGACTGGTGAGGGAACAAGTGTTTATAGACGATGTAATGTCAGTGACAGCAAGTAGAGATAATAGATTTATACAGAATGAATTTGTTTCACAGCCAGCACAGTGACATAGTGGAAAGCACATCCACTTCACATCAAGCAGGTCCCTGTGTTTGGGCCTAGCTTTGAGAAAGGTATGTGGGTATACACAGGGATGATAAGTACTAAATGAAAATACAGGGATCCGTCACTTTCCACAGTTAATGGGGACCAAGAGCACCCCCCCCCCCCCGATTTCCACAAAGTAGACCCCCCTGACTGACCTATACGTACATGTATATATTATCAATAAATACATATCCAACATTATAAGTGCTTATAATGACTATTAAACATTCAAAAATAATGCATAAGATGTAAATAAAAGATAAATACACACACATACAGACGCACACGTGCACATAATCAGATGCGCACCTCACATAAAAATGTAAGTACAGGTATACCTCACACAACGTCGTTAATTGGTTCCAGGAGAGACGACTTGAGTCGAAAAACGACTTAAATCGAATTAGCTTGTCTCTATGCTAGCCTGGGCTAGGCTACGCCAAATTTACTTGTCAAGCCTAAACAGAGAATAACCATTCCTAGTTCTGTACTTTATTCATGAATGCAATTTTCAATATGGTTAATAATGTTGCGCCTGGAGCATATGTGTCGGACCCAAAGATGCAGGAGACCATGTAAGAAGATACAACAATTTTAATTTGCACTTTGGAAAATCTAAATCGCTGGAAATAATTAATCGGTGGAAACTGGTCGATCACGAAGCAGGATACCAGGAGTCAGAGAAATAGAAGGGAAACAGAATCACTGGGAAGGACAATCTTCTGACGTCGGAGGGAAGTTCACCGCTCCTATTTATAGCTCGCTGATTGCTGAATGGAAACAAGTGCGCTCTCTGGACCCCGCCTGCAGGTAGCAGCCACGCCCCTTGCCAGCACTGGCAATGAATGAAGAGAGAGTTATCGCCTCCAGCCAGCACAGACCATAACAAATAAGATCTATTTAATTAAACTTTATTTATTTATTTTTTCAAAACCGACGTATAATCGAGAACGACTTAACTTGAAACGACTTAAGCCGAGGTATACATGTAGTTTTATTAGGTTGTTTTTTTGTTTGTTTTTGGTTTTTTTGCATAATTGGCCTTGTTTTGCAGCTTAACTTTTTCCCTTTTTTCCTCATTTTTATTATTTTTTGATGAATATCTTTGAAAACCCTGTGCTGCACTGAAGCCGCAGAAACTGAAGCATGAAGTAGCGAGGGATCACTGTACTGAAAAACTTTGTCGCCTCCAGAAGGTGGCACAATAAATAACAGATTTCCAAATGCCATAAAACAAAAGAAAAAGAAAAAAAAGATAACAACCTTGGACAGAATCAAGAAAGCAAGGCGTGCAATTTAAAAAAAGTAGGTTAACTATATTTTAACTTGGCTAAAAACCAAAACCCAGAATTCCGGATTAATTCAGAATTTGACACCCCTGGTAGAGTTTGAATGCTCACCCCTTGCTTGCATAAGTTTCCCCTGGGTACTCTTGTTTCCTCCCAGTCAAAAGGCATGTATTTTGCTAATGCTAATTTACTGTTCCAAATTGCCTCTGGGTGCACATGTAAATAAGTGGTTGTGTATGCTGTTGCCCTGTGATTGACTATTGACTTCCAGATAGCCTTCCACGACACTAACAGAATTCAGTGGCCCAGCACATGAATAAACGCAATGTGTTTCACTGAGATACCACCACAACATTAAATGGAAATTAAAAACAAAAACAAAAACAACCCATTATTAAATACACACATCATGACAAAGTACTTTCTTCTAAGTTGAATAAAGTACTTGGTATATGCTGCTGGAAGAAAATCAATCCTAGGACGGTCACAGTAATTTCAACCCAACACAACCCCCTGTCACTAATTATTTAAATAAAAAGTACTCTGATGAAAGATCATTTAGAATCTTATGCAACAAATATCCCATGCAAATTAAATATATCTTGTGGACAAGGCATCAAGCCCTTATAAACATGCATGTCTATTCCAAATTCTTGATAACGTGAAGAATTAAAGGAATCTCCTCGTTCACACAGCGACTATATAAGGGAGTAGAAATTCATGTTGGACTTATGAGCAGGTCAGATAAGCTGAGGCAGGGCTGGTATTTTCCCAAGAGTCAGATGACTCAGGCTTTCCTGTGTGATAAGAGTTTAACAGCACCAGCAGCTTATACAAAGATACAGCTAAGATGTGAATGATTCACTGAAATAGTTGAGAGCAAAGAAACGTTTCTTTTTTATCTTTAGCTTTCTGCATGTTATCAGTTGAATTCACTGCCAAAACGTTCTGAGGTGAAAGACTTCTGCCTGTTCACCATTCCTATTCAGCAGCATGTAAACAAAACAATATGAAAAAAAAAAAATCAATGATGTACGGATATAAGAACTCAAAGAATTTGCATAAAGAGCTATTACCAAATTAATAAATGACAGCTTTGTTTTAGAAATGGACCTTGGCAATTTTTACAAATTCTTCTATAACAGGAAGAAAGAGAAAGACAACTCTCCATGTTGACAGACACCTATAACAACATTTTGAGCCATCAGGGATGAAGTAAGCATTTTTAAATGTGGATATTTGCACCACATGGTTACCATATAAAGCAATTTTTGCTATTATTCTGTAGCATTCTATCTCAGTACTTGGTCTGATTTACATCGTCTTTATCACTATTAAAGAACAGATGTGAAACTAGGGTTCAGATTAGGTTGCAACAGACTATAATGGCAAAAAAATATATATATTTTTTATATAGAGAGAGAGTTCATAGAGTAACTACATGTATTTAGCGGTCGGTCATTGCCTGCGTGTTAACACTATTATATATTGAAATATAATCTTACTTAATTGAACCATTGCTTTATATCACATAACTGATGGTGTGCTTTAGTTTATTAAAGTCAATATTCTTGCTTAGATCGCTTTTGTCCCTAATCATTAACAAAACAACCACTGCGACAGCATAAACACGTCACTGTTAAATACAGTATTTATTCATTAGACACACAGGAGACCACTGATTGAGTGATAATAGGGTAAGTGACTAAGTGATGTTATTTAACTTGTATACTTACATTGTTCTATTTAGATAACAGAACAACAATTGTTAATCGGGCCAATTAATAAAAATACATAAAAGGCTAGCATCTGGTTACAGTGTTGTGGTTAGCTAGAGTGTCATATACTAGTCCTTCTAAAAAAAATTAGCATATTGTGATAAAGTTCATTATTTTCTGTAATGTACTGATAAAAATTAAACTTTCATATATTTTAGATTCATTGCACACCAACTGAAATATTTCAGGTCTTTTATTGTTTTAATACTGATGATTTTGGCATACAGCTCATGAAAACCCAAAATTCCTATCTCAAAAAATTAGCATATCATGAAAAGGTACTCTGAACTAAATTAAATGTTAAAAATTGTCAAATTATCAAAAGTATACTACACACACATATATATGTATAGATGTGTGTGTGTGTGTGTGTATGTATTTATAAATATATACACACACATACATGTCTGTCTTCCTTTCGGCTTTTCTCCCCTTTTACTCGGGAGTCGCCACAGCGAATCATCTGATTCGCACGTTTGATTTGGCAGAGGTTTTTATATCGGATGCCCTTCCTGTCACAACCCTTTTGAGCAAGGGACAGAAACAAGCTGACGGCTTGTTTTATATATATATATATATATATATATATATATATATATATATATATATATATATACATACACATACACACACACACATATATATATATATATATATATATATATATATATATATATATATATATATATATATATATATATATACGCATACACATACACACACACACACACACACACACACACACCATATTTTCACAACCATAAGGCGCACGTAAAAGCCTTCAACCTCCAAAAAAAGCTGACTAATTGAAGCTATGCATATAATTTGGAGAATAATCAGACTGATGTTCATGCCATACCTCTCTGGAGTGTGAGGAGACACATGAGGGCTGTCATCCTGTGACAAACTTTTCACAACGGTCACTTTTCCTGTATGGGGACCCTCCACATCATGGGATGTGGGCTGAAAAGGAAAACAGGAATAAGGTCAATCTCTTGTTACAGCTCATGGAAGTATGTTCTAAGTAGTTCAGATAAAGGCACAGCACATTTACAGGTTGAAAATCTGCAAACCCCACCACCAAGATTATAAATAGTCTTTAATCATTATGCTCAGTGTTAGTATTTTAGTCATTAATCTGAGAAGGAATTATCTTGTTTTTAACAACGTCACATAAATAAACAGGCCTCTGCCACCTGATGAAAAAGCCTTATGGTAATAAAAAAAAAAAACTGACATTAAATGACAATGTATTTAACATGATTCTTGTAAATATGCATATCATAATTATTATAAACCAGAAAAAAAAAAAAACAGTAAACAGGTTTAATCATGGCGCTCAGGATAATTCTAAGGTTTCTGTTTGATTTTAGGACTCAGGCCATCAAGGTCAGTGGTGGCTCAGTGGCCAGCGGTTCAAGCCCTAGTAAGTCAACACTGTTGGGCCCTTGACCAAGTCCCTTAAGCCTCAACTGCCCAGCTGTATATAGGAGACATAAATGTAAGTCTCTCCAAATATGGGAATGCAAGTGTGAAATGGCCGCTGATGTTTAAGGTATTACTGAATAATTAATATCACACAGATAACTAAAGAATCATCAAACAAAAAAAAACAAAAAACAAAACAAAAAAAAAAACAAACAAACAAACAAAAAAAAAATCACCTTGCATCCAATCAGCAACCTGCATCCTTTTGGAAATAATATATTGAACATAATGATGGCTCAAAATTACATTCAAACGCAGTAAGTTTCAAGCTTGATTCTGCACTGCTACAGCAGGTCGGGGTGGCACGGCATCCTTTTTACTAGTTCTTAATCTTCTTCTTTTCCTTTCAGCTGCTCCCTTCAGGGGTCATCACAGCGAATCTTCTGCCTCCATCTCACCCTATCCTCTGCATCTTCTTCTCTTACTCCAACTACCTTCATGTCCTCCTTTACCACATCCATAAATCTCTTTGGTCTTCCTCTCGGATTCTGCCAGGTAGTTCCAACCTCAGCATTCTACTACCGATATACTCACTATCCCTCCTCTGTACATGTCCAAACCATCTCAATCTAGCCTCTCTGACTTTGTCTGCAAAACCTCTAACGTGCTGTCCCTCTGATCCTATCCATCCTCGTTACTCCCAAAGAGAACCTCAACATTTTCATCTCTGCTACCTCCAGCTCTGACTCCTGTCTTTTCCTCAGCACCACTGTTTCTAACCCATACAACATCGCTGGCCTCATCACCGTCTTGTACACTTTTCCTTTCATTCTTGCCGATACCTTCCTATCACACATCACACCGGACACTTTTCTCCAGCCATTCCAACCAGCCTGCACACGCTTCACCTCTTTTCCACACTCTCCATTACTTTGGACTGTTGAGCCTAAGTGCTTAAAATCCTCCACCTTCCTTATCTCTGCTCCCTGTCACCTCACCATTCCTCTTGGTTCCTTCTCATTTGCACACATGTATTGTCTTACAAAGGCTAAACTTCATTCCTCTCCTTTCTAGGGAATACCGCCACCTCTCTAGATTTTCCTCCACTTGTTCTCTGGTCTCACTACAGATCACAGGGTCATCTACAAAAATCAAAGTCCATGGAGACTCTTGTCTAACCTCATCTGTCAGCCTGTCCATCACCATAGCAAACAAGAAAGGGCTCAGAGCTGATCTTTGATGCAGTCCCACCTCCACCTGGAACTCTTCTGTCACGCCGACAACACACCTCACCACTGTCTTACATCTTTCATACATGTCCTGCACCACTCTAACATACTTCTCTGCCACTCCAGGCTCCTCATGCAATACCACAGTTCCTCTCTCGGCACCCTGTCATATGCTTTCTCCAGATCCACAAAGGCACAATGCCGCTCCCTCTGACCTTCTCTGTACTTCTCTATTAACATCCTCAAAGCAAACACTGCATCTGTGGTGCTCTTTCTTGGCACGAAACCAAACTGTTGTTCACAGATGCCGACCTCTGCCCTTAGTCTAGCTTCCACTCTTCTGTCCCACAACTTTATCGTGTCCTTTTTACTAGTTAAACTGCAAATTATTTAATGAGCTAAAAATATAAAAATATGGTAAAACTGGGCAGACATAAGCTGTTTCAGTGAAGGGGGAAAGGACATGAAATGTAACAGACATGTACTCGCATCTCACAAACTTTCTCAGTAATCTCACATCATTTCTGGAAGTAAACAACATGAATGAGAAATTGAAAAAAAATCAGGTCCGAAATATTTGAAGACTGGTGGTGTGAGTGTGATTAGAGAATCAGTCAGATGACGAGTCTGTGCAAGCCCTAATAGTAGGCATGTGCTCCGAGTTGTGATTGAGTATAAAAGCACAGAATACAGGCCCTTTAACCGAGTCACAGCGCACTTATTCAGTCTCCCCAAGTAACTCCAGCCTCAGAGTAAAGATACATGACCTGTACAGGAAGGGTGTGAGACAACGTCCTGAACCCCTCATCCTCAATTTCTGCACCTTTACTATTCAAGCAGTTATGTACAAAGCCTAGTCGATGTCTGCGTTTGGGATACTGCACATTGCCCTGAGTGAGCCAGAGACCTCAATTTAATCTGAGTAAAGTGACTTTGGAAAGAAAGGAAGGAAGAAAAAAAAAAAAAAAAAGACAAACTCGAACACTGTACCTGTACAGCTGTGGCGACATCTGAGATGTTTACCTCTGAAAAATCATCGAATGACAAGGAGGGCCTGCAAAACACAGAAGAAAAATGAAAAAGCTCATTTCTAATTGTAAAATAACCTCAGAACATGACATAATGAAGCGGTAAAGGCGGCTTATACCCTCTACTTCATCATAAGATTAGAAGAGGATTTCAAAATTAATTTGATATGTTAGCATGAACATGCCATCAGTCACTACACAGGCTAGTTTTGGCTGAAGTGTTCTTTAAAGATGAAGCACAGAAAAACAATGAGCTGTGTAATAAGCCGTACTTTAATGGGGGAGTCCTTTTATCCTCCTGTTCCTTCAGCATGATCTCAGGCTGGGTGTTATTCTTCCCCTGACTTGGCAAGTCCTTGGTTTTCGGAATGTGTACAGGCTCATGAGACAGCGGCACTTCCAGGGGTAAAGTTGACGGTCTGACTAAACAAGGTGCAGCTTCTTTGTCCATCATCTGTTCACCCTCTTTAGCCTCTTTCTTAGGCTTGTCTTCCTTCGGAGGTATGACGGTGCTTTTGTTGAGTTCTTTGCTGGTCTCATCTTTGCTTGCTGCAGCAACACGCACACACTCCCTCTGGCTGTGTTCTAAACCGCGCTGCCGTCTAAGTTCCCTCTTTTCCTGACTCCGGGAGGAGGGGTGTTTCCCCAATGGTGGTGCTCTAGACCGGCCTGGTTCAACATGAATGTTGGTAGGTACTTGGCTACCATTTTGAGGACCTTTTACATCATTTTCTACAGAAACATTGGGGGAAGTTTTAGAGAGAGAAGTGATGGGAATTTCGGGGTTTGCACTGATTGTGTTAGGACTACATTCTCCTTCTAATGCAATATTAGAGTCTTTGTTCGCTTCTTGGACATCTCCCATGTTGCTATTGTGCTTCTCTAATCCAATCACACTTGGATCTTCATGTGTTACTTGACTATCCTGAACTGCTGCTTCATGCTGAGGACCAGCCTCAGATGGCAGGTTTTCATTTTCCTTAGCATTCTGCATCATATCACTGTGATCATTCTGGCTTTCCATTTCTATTACAGCCTGATCATTAGGTTCCACCTCTGGTGTTTTCTTCTGTGCATTCTGTTCAGACAGCTTTGTTTTCTCCTCCTCCTCTCTTCTAGCCAACTCTTCAGCATCTTTTTGTTCCTGTGCTTCCTCTTCTGCCCTCCTGGCAGCCTCAGCTGCCTCTCTCTCTTGTCGAGCTGCCTCCTCGGCTTCATGTGCTTTTCGGGTCTCCTCTGCTTGTCTGGCTGCCTTTTCCTCCTCCTCTTTCCTCCATTGAGCTTCTTCCTCTTCTCTTTTCCTTTTCTCTTCCCTCATGTAACTATACCTAAAAGAACACAAAATTAATTAAAACCAAACAAACAAAAAACCCCATAACATATCCATCTCTGAGTGCATACTCAGTAAAAAATATCTTTAATTCATTACCTTCTACGAGCGGACTGGCCTCGGGCCAGTGCTTGGATTTTGGTTATAGAGGCTCGGTGGTTCTGATATTCGTTTCGTTGTTTGAATCCTCGCCATCTTGCCTGAATCAGACTTGCTGCTCCACAGCGTCTCTTGCGGCAGTCACGCCATGCATGCTACAGCCAAACATACACATTAAAACAAATACTTTTTATTTCGTAATACACAGAGTCTATGTTGGCAAGACAACGTTACCTGAAGTACAATAGCTGCCTGTCTCATCTGAAGGAACTCGCTCCTCTGCATTTTAGCTCGGAACCAGCGTTGCAGAAAAACTATTTTTCGATTAACATCCTTGTGTAGGATATCCTGAAGCTTTTGCCTTTCCAGCTCCTTTAGGTACACCTAAAAAAAAAAATAAATAAATAAATAAAATAAAATATTCACAAAAGTGCAGGGGGGCCAAGTAATATCACAATTATCACATCTACAATAGATGAATCACATCACAAATTACACATTTGTTCACCAGCTCATAGCAACACAATAGTGTCGAGTTTAGTTCTATAAAAATATAAAATTAAAAATCAACTTAAACATCACGACTGCTTGTAAATGTAACATTTTTAAAAAGGTATAAATACAATAACCATCACATCTAAAAAAACTGACATGCCAGTATTGATGATATACTTTCATTTCACCCTGCATTACAGTGCAGGACCACTCATTGTAATTAAAGTATTTTAGTATGTATATTATTCTACATAAAATGGAATGTTATTTTAACACGGGATACAAACAAAAAAATGTTTCCACAAAGTGAACCTGCTCTCATGAATACTTTAAAATAAAATAAAAGGCAAGCCTTCAAAACTTTTCTATCACACTTGAACATATACATGTTTTCATTATCTGGTGGCTTTCACTTACAGTTTTGAATCTGTTTGATAGCTTGCATTAGCCAGTTTAAAAAGGCTGCCATTTCACTCTTGAATGCATGAAATTGCATAAGAATGATGTGAATCCATCAGTTAATATAAAACAAGCTGATGGCAAAAATAACTGTATAACAATCTCAAACTAACAAGCAGTGATCATTACAGGCTGCACCATTGCGCCAATGGCACATTAATTGTGCCTGTGTCCCCATTGAACTACATGTCCGTGTGTCAGCCGGGCGCATAGAAAATGTCCAGGAAAATCTAGGTTATTATATTGTTTAATTATAAAAGTTAATATCGTTCAAAGAAATGTTAAACAAATCATGCCGGTGAGGACATTTGCACTTGGCGATGATAATATGTAAAATAGCATGTGATTGGCCAGTGGCTCCCGAGCTGACAAATCACAACTGCTATTCCTTCACAAACATGATGCAATGCATTTCATTCGTTTTGGACACACGAGTGTAGAATCCACTTTTACAGCGTTCGCTTTGCTCCAAATTAACACACATGTATGTAATGCGCATACCCCGGTGCTTACCCACACTACCCTTGCTCGCGATCAGTGAAAACAAACCCAGCCCCTGTTGTTCACTATAGAAACATAAAATGGCATCCAAAGCGAAAAAACATTGCTTAAAACAGAGAAATTTATTAAAAATGAGGGGTGCTAGTAACCAAGTGTGAAATGTATCTAATTCCGGTGATATCACTGATAATACTAGTTGCATTGCTACCGCTAGTACCAGTGGGGTGGCCGCTTGTAGTGCTAGTACTGCTAGTCATATTGAGACAGCAATCGCTAAGGTTAGCACTGAAGGTTTGGAAGGGAAAGAAAGACAGGGATATTTTTTGTAGCAAATAAGGTGAAAATACTGTCAACAGCCTGAAAGCATAGCAGAAACTTTGAATTATAATATTGGAAGTCTGTTACTGTCGGTTAAAAACAGTTTGTGTTGTATTTTGTCAACTTCCAAGTATTTTTAAATGTTTGGTTTTGTTTAATTCTGCTATGTGCCAGATGTAAATTAAAATACAGACAGTGTTAAACAATTTGTTCCACTTTTTAACTTGAAGTGTTGTTACCTTTAATCGGCTAAAATAAAAAATTTAAACCTCAAAGCAATAAACTTGCTTTACCACTAAATTTATAGAGTAGTATGTGATGGATCATGTGAAATATTATTATACATTACATTGGAGTATTTACTAATTTAGGTGCAGTTTTTACCAGTGAGCTGTCAGAAAATAGCTGAATTAGTTGAATAATGTAATATATAATAATGTGACCCGTTATTATGACCCCTAGTTTTTGCCAATGGCCCCAGGTTTTTTTTCTCCAGGGGCCGATTTGTCCCCATAAAATTTTGATCTGTAATGAACACTGAACAAGTCAGATAATAACTAGTAAAATTCTGAATGAATTTAGTATAGACATATCTACACAGAATAACCAGCTGAGGTTCACATACATCAGGCAAACACAGGCTCATTTATAAAAACAAATGATATATATAGATATATATATATATATATATATATATATATATATATATATATATATACACATAACACCATTAATTCCGATATATACCGTTGCATATACATGAACCATGTGTAACTTCTCGAAGTACACTGTTGCCCCCCCACCCAAGCTGGTGTGCATGCTTTAGGTTTGGATTTACTTTCCCTTTATAAACACCTGATTTTTTTTTTTTTTTTTTAAACATGCCATAAGCTAGTTCATTTTGAGGATAAACACTTTTGGCAAGTCAGGACCTAATATCATCTTTTCCTTTCGGCTTTTCTCTTCAGGGGTCCCCACAGCGAATCATCTGCCTCCATCTCACTCTATCCTTTGCATCTTCTACTCTTACACCAAGTACCTTCATGTCCTCCTTCACCACATCCATAAATCTCTTTGGTCTTCCTCTAGGCCTTCTGCCTGGTAGCAACAACCTCAGCATCCTACTACCAATTTATTCACTATCCCTCCTCTGTACATGTCCAAACCATCTCAATCTAGCCTCTCTGACTTTGTCTCCAAAATCTCTTTCATGTGCTGTCCCTCTGATGTACTCATTCAGGACCTAATATCTGTTCAAGGTAAATTAATTTGGGCACAGATTTATACCGCAACTTTATTAAACTTTATGATCGAGTGTTATTTATTATTTACAGATTTTCTGGTAAGCTTTGTAGTTTTTGAATAGTCTGATTAGCGTATGTGTATATGAGACTGAAAACCGACCTTAGTTTTGCCAATCTGGTACGTCTTGGGGTCAAGGCCAAGGTTCTGTAGCAGAGTCAAGATTTCTTCTGGTGAAGATGCATTTTTGGGTAGCAACACACGAAACTGCTCAATGAATTCCTGTGGAAGGAGCAGATTATTAGAGAAGATGTTTCTTTTAGTAACCACAGTTTATGGATGCATGCAAGTGCTTGTGGGTGTGTGTGTGTGTGAGAGAGTGTGTATGCGTGCGCACATAGGTTTCTGTAAAAGTTTAATATCAATGTTTCCACAAATGTCAAATTTAATCATGACAACTGTTACAGTTTACCTGGAATGTATATTTGGCACCATATCCTGACCTCCTGATCCGTACCGTCTCCAGCATGCCTGTGTAACGAAGCTGCTGCAGGATCAATGCCTCATCAAAACACATCTCCTTCTGCACATAGACATTTCCCATTATTAGACATTAGATTAGATTCAACCTTGTTGTTGCATATGTATGAATACAGAGAAACGGAATACAGTTTGGCATCCAATCAGAAGTGCAGACAGGAGCAAATGCAATATGTACAGTTGAGAGCAGTTATATATGAGCAGTTAGATATGTCCAGGTTAGGGCAGTGTAAAATGTGGGTGTATTCATGTACTTAGTAGCATATTTGGACATCTTAGCATATCTAGCATTGTAAGGTTATATCAATAGTTAAGGCATTGTATGTATTTTTCTGTTGCATTACTTTTAAACAAAATTGGCCTTAACTGGAGGAGGTTCTCGATACGTCCTGTTTGCTTTGACTCCTTTAAAATTTTATTTTTTCCTCATTTTCTTCCCTAATTTTAGTTGCATCCAATTCCCAACTGTCAACTGTTATCTTTCCAATCAAATGGCCACCACCAGTCAGTGAGAGCTCAGCCTGTTAGCTCCCATGGACCGATATCTGTGGCATCAACCTGTGTTCGAACTTGCGAACTCTGAACCTTTGACTCCTATTAAAAATTTTTTTCCCATATGGATCCACCAGGGTCATTTTTTTCAATTGAAGCTAGATCTGAACAGATGGCTAATCCATCCCAGAGCTAACTCAAAGATAAGAGAGTGAATACCGATTTTTTTTTTAAGTTCCCTCAAATATCCCCCCCTCCAAATTTCAAGCCATATCACTTTATTAACTTAAGTTTTCTCATCAGCCTGAGTCTACCCGTCTGCTTTCTCACCGTACGCTTTTGTTTACAGCTGCACCATATTTAAGAACCAACATCTTTTCCCCCCACACGGTGTTAAATTTCCTGCTTGAGTAATTTTTTTTAATCCTTTCATGTAAATCCTTATTTAAAAAAAATAAAAATAAATAAATAAATTCTTGATGGGGCCATATATCCTTACAAGTAGCCAAGTTGAATAATTTGTTACCGAGTCTGTAAGCAAGTGCAGAATAATTTTGTTTTAAACTGAAAATTTGCATTCATAGACATGTGCCAACATTTTTTCTTTCTTTTTTTTTTTAAAAGAGCAGTTTACAAGGTAACAGCATTCCATAAGAGTAATTCCATAATTTTTATCTCCCACTTGTTCTGGAAAAATATGCCATTCATGCCTGACAATTAATAATCTTTAATTTAAAATAATAAATAAAATATTCAAGAGCTGGAGGAAGGGACTGGGCAGAGGGATGTCTAGATCTCTTTGCATTGGTTGCTGCCCCCGCGACCCAACCCCGGATTAAGTGTAAGAAGATATATATATATATATATATATATATATATATATATATATATATATATATATATATATATATATATATATAGAGAGAGAGAGAGAGAGAGAGAGAGAGCAATAAAATATTCACTGAATTTATTCATTTGACCAATCACGGTATTTGGGTCCAATAAGTACAACTGTTTTATAAGGGGATTTTCAGCCCTACATGTGCTACTTGCACCTTTACATTACTTAATCTGTGCAGTGTAAAATCAAACTAGCTAAACAGGATACCAGCGGTACCATTTTGACTGTGTGTGTGTGTGTGTGTGTGTGTGTGTGTGTGTGTGTGTGTAACTGCACTAATGCAGCCTTCTTAGAGTTGAGATTGTAACATTATAATGCCTACAGTATAAAATTATGATTAATATCAGCTTTAATACTGTCCGACATTCACACACAAACAGGAATGATCAATTACAGTCGGCCCTTTTGCACTCACGGTTTGAGTATTCGCGGACTGCTGAGCAGCTCGCACGTGATTCAAATTCAGCCAATGGCTGTCCTCCTTCCTACTGATAGGTTGAGGTGATGTAACGCCCCTTTTCCTCATTCGCGCACAAGTTGGCAATGAGCCTTTTTTTAGTGTGTTTTAATTACCAGTTAAGTTTTATGATGTCACTCGAACGCTTGCTAAGCACCAGAAAAAGGTAATGAGGTTGGCTGTCTCTTCTGAAGAAATAAGACTTTCTCCGGAAGAAACTCATTTCTGAAGAGGAATAATCGTCTGAACTGTTGGAAAACACTCCACTATTAACGTCTTTTTCAATTATTATTCCAGTACATGACCTAAGGTAATGTTTAAAATGTTTGTGTGCTATATATTTTATTTACTGTGGTGTAGCATGTTTCTCATTTTGTTCTGTTTATCCAATTTTTTACATTTCTTGTTCTTTTGTCCTTTTTGTTATGGTCTGTGTTTTGGGGGACTTATTTTAGACTGATTTTGGTGCTGTGCCTCTAACTAACTATTTACTTCCTGAGGGGCGTGGCTGAGCTGCTGGGTAGCACACACCTAAATTCACTATTCTCATTTACTCCCAATAAACAAAAGAATGCTCACCTCTGTGCCAGAGGATTAACTCACATCAACATCACCGCTTCTTTGGTTTGTAACGCCTCTTACTCTATCACTCTAAAATTCTGTTTTATAAACGCTTCGGCTGGGGGGGGCGTGGCTGAGCTGCTCGGACTTAATGCAGTTCATACCTGAATTCAGTCATCTCATGCCTAATGCAATATGTTGCTCTAGTGGGCATTTTTGAAAACTACAGTGCCGTAATGTTTATAAAGAGAATGCATTGAAAGGTGTTTTTATGCGTATGCTATATCTTCTTCTCTTTCGGCTTTTTCCCTTTCTCGGGAGTCGCCACAGCGAATCATCTGATTCGCACATTTGATTTGGCATAGGTTTTTACGTCAGATGCCCTTTCTGTCACAACGCTTTTAGGAAAGGGACAGAAACACGCCAACGACTTTGCAGCCTACTCTTTACGAATGTCAGCAATGGTTCTTCTACATGCCTCACACCATAGACAGTGAGAGACATGACCCGCCTTTGATAACCCAGTTAGCTGCACTAGGAGGACAGTGACAACCTTGTGGGGACTCGAACCCCCAACCTCAGGATCAGCAATCCTGCGCCCTATCCACTAGACCACCACTGCCCCATGTGTATGCTGTATAATGTTTATATTTTATCATCAATAAATATAACAGTAAAAATTGAAAAGTTTTTCTTAATCATTACTACATTAATACTGAATTAATGAGTAATACTGTCTACAGCAGGGGTCGGCAACCTTTACCATTCAAAGAGCCATTTAGACCCATTTTTTACATTAAAGAAAACACTGGGAGCCACAAATCCTTTTTTGACATTTAAAATCAAATAACGCTGCATATAATTTTTTTCCCTTTTTCTTTCATGTTAATATAAAACAACAATGTCTTGCATTGATTTAAACGACTGCAGAGACAATTAAATTGCAATTCTGCTTGCAACAAAAACATTTAGATTTAAAAAAAAAAATCTCCAGCCTCCCCGCGACCCTAATTAGGATTAAGCAGTTCAGAAAATGAATGAATGAATGTGTCAGAGTCCTTCTTGTATTTTTATAAAGAATATCTATCCCACAAAGCATGGGACGGGGAACAGCCAGATGTGTTAATGGGTTGGGTATCTACCTCACCATCACGCCCTTCGTGGGATCTTCCGTTTCTTTATTTGTTATATTAATGTTGTTTTGTCATAGTTTTAATTTACAAAAATGACAACAACACAGAAAAGTATATGAAAAGTTATTTTAAGGAGGAGTCTGCTCAACATTCTTTTAAATTATATTAATGCTTCGTGCTGCACTGACCGATCCATGCTCAGAGTGGAGACTGAACCACACCTAGTTATTTATTTTGTCACTGTGAGGACAGTTATTTAACTCGGAGATTGCTGTGTATAAACAAATCTCATCCAACGTCTCTTACTTCAGCTGTGATTTCCGTTCTGGATTACAAACCCGGTGGCAGAAAAAATCTCTCTCAATGTGCTGCTGCTTGCCATGAGCTCTTTTAGGGCTCTTTTATATTTCTTTGGTGTGGGCGGGTTATTTTGTGTGTGTTCTTGTGGACACACACACAAAATCACCCGCCCTTAACAAATAAATATCCGCCCACACCGACCCTTAATTTTCATCAATGTAATTTTCCAGCCTAAAAGAGCATTGGAACGGAACCCACATCATTCAGGTGAAAAAACCCTAGATTGGACATTACTGTTTCAATTCTGAAGTGGAGCCATCTTGGTGAGATCACATTACTGTTTAACACTTAAAGCAAGGTGATCTCACCAAGATGGCTCCACTTCAGAATTGAAACAGTAATGTCCAATCTAGATTTTTTTTTTTCTTTTGATGATCAGTGATTGGTGGAGTAAATGTGAGTGTGCCGTGTGAGTAAATAAGCAGCTTGTGGTGCAGCCGTCGGCCACCGTAAACTACAACATTATTTTGAAAAGCCATGGAGCCGCACCAGAAAGGTGAAAGAGCCGCATGCGGCTCTGGAGCCGCGGGTTGCCGACCCCTGGTCTACAGAATGCGTTTAAGAAACATATTTTAGCGCATGTAATAGATACATAGTATTTTACTTCCGGCTGCTCATTCACGCATGTGACGTGATACATGGGGTTTTCCTTCCGGGTACAGAACTCACGGATTATCTCGATTCGCGGGAGGGCCCGGAACCGAACCCCGCAAATGTCGAGGGCCTACTGTACTTTCAAATAAGCACAGATTAGTGTGTTCATTGAGGAACCTAGCTATCTCCACAATATATTTGATGAGTGTGTATAGCACCTTTTCTGCATTTGAGCGCAGACAGCGGATGAAGAATGGTTCAGCCTTCATCAGAGTTTCTAACAGTTTGCTGAGAGAAGTCTACAGGGGAAAACACAATAAACATTTCAGACAACGTTTGTAAGGTTATACTCTTAGACAGCATGATCACTGCAGAGAGATGTTAATGCAAGGCGAGAAATAAATAAAAACGCTATGTCAATTTGATAAATATTTACAGGTTCTTAAAGACAGATATGCCAAAGAATCATCTTGGTGGAAAATAACATTTTTGGCACTTCGTATATGACTTCTTTGAGGGGAAAAAAGTGTGCACATGCTGGTGTATGTTCTATGGGAGCTGCTGTACCTGAAACTGAGCGCTGATACTTGGGGGCCTCTTCTTCTTGTGCAGATGTAGTAGGGACTTTGTGGTGCGATCATGAAGGCCGACAATGAACTTCAGTGAGCGCGAGTCCAACAAGTTCTGTACAATGTGTAAAAACACCCAGATCCACGTATCAGAACCAGCCCATTAGATATAATGACGTCCAAACCGTTCCAAAATTGGTTCATCATCAACAGAAACTAACTTAAAATAATATAAATAGAGCTGTGAAGTGACTTTACCTTCGGTATCAGCTGCTTGTTCTTGGTGTTCTTGTTCTTCCTGTAAAGAAAGAATAGCAATATTAAGCGTGTGCTGAGACCGGGCTGAATGGGTTAGTATGATCTTATTGTGAGTCATGCACTGGACATGAGGATTAAAGACGACAAAGCAAAGTGAATAAAAAACAAATATGATATTGAAAAAAATCTGACTCAATGACATATGTTTTTCCCCCTCATATAGAAAAGTTTGTCTACAAGGAATAAATGTGATGCGACTCTACTATTACTACTGGAAATAGTGGCATCTCACTATGCATTTTCGTTTGCCAGGTCAGCAGGTATTGAAGGTACTTACAAATTTTTAACACAAATGACACTGGAATAAAGCGAATTATCCACATTGAGGAAAAAATGTGCTCAGAATCTTTAAGCTTTCTTGTTTACCTACTGTGTAAGGCCTTGTATAGTCACCTGACCTGAATGTTCTTGCCTGTATCCCATCAGTTGGATCCTCAGGACCTTTGATAATTAATTATTTGCCAAAGGATATAAGCCAATAGTGATCCATCTTTTAACTGCTTTTGAACAAAGTACTACTTTAATATTTGGTGCTTTTATATTTACGAGTACATCCTTTTTGTGCACACTTCTCAGTACAATAAATCTTAAGTGGAACATTGCACTGAAAGTTTATTAAATCAAAGCAGAAGTGTTTGAAAACTTCTCCCCCCCCCCCCCCCGCCCCCTCACTGTATCCACTACATCTGTTTATGATAACCACTGAAATATAAACTAAAAAAATGTACTTCATTCACATGTGGGTTGAATGTTCCTGAATAGAAAGCTCTATGGTTTCAGGAAACAGCCAGAACATTACCAGACATTTTTAAATTACTCTGCACAAAGTATCCGTTCTTAAGCATCCACTGAGCTTTCATTTTATAGTTCCCTGCCTAAAAAACAAAAACAAAACAAAAAAAAAAGAATTATATAGATTTAACTCGATCATGCAGTGGGTTAGCATCTGAGCCTAGCGGTTATGTCACATTTCTAAGACAGAGAAGGTAGGTGTATTTGGACATTAGAACAAAAGCATGACAGGCAAAAACAGTTCGGGGAGCCTAAATGAAGTTCAGCGTAAGGCTCGTAAATGCTGCATTCCTTTGCCTGGAGCAGCTGGGCACAAATTAGTGTCAAACATGTTAGGAGGGTCTATTAAAGCAGCTCTGTAAAGGTATTCAGGAGCATTCACTACAAATCAGGCTTTACGGCTGAATTCAACTCTAAGCTTAGCCAAGACAAAGATGCCATTCAATACAAGGTGTGACATCGGGGACAGCAGGCTGGATCAGGGCTTAAGAGTTACGGCGTCTCTCTGGACCGACTCACTGAAGGATGTGCCGTGGGAAGCGTAGGCGACCCCATGACTGAAGCAGCTTACGTGGGTCTTCGCCATCCAACTGCAAGTCCTTAATGGAGCTGATAATTTGGGCGTGCATGTCACTGATTCATATTTAGAGAGGGACAGGTATAGATTAAATAAATCAGGATGTGGTAAAAAGGAAAAAACCCAAAAGTTAATTATGCACCTCTGGAAGGGAAAAGCACCAAAGCACACACAGACTGCACATAATTGCATCAGACACATACTCACTCACTCACTCACAAACGGCAGCAGATGGTGAACCACAGGCAGCTTGAATTCTAATCACAACCACAACGGTGCCGTGAAGGCTCGCCGCCGTGTCCTGCTTGCCTGTGACCTACATCTGCAACCACAATGCTGAACGTAGGGCTTTTAATCAGGGCATGGTAGTGTTGTTACAAGACCATGCGGTTGTGAGTGCAGGGGGAAACGGTGAAGTGAGGAAGTCCATGCAGGTGTAACCTTTGTGATACGAGTGTTAACTGGTACTGAATGATTTCTCCATGTGGTTCATGCACTTAGAAAACTATCACATAACTCAGGAGGTCAAACAGGATGGACTGGCAGAGGAGCTCAAAGGACAGTGCATTGACAATGCCCTAGCTTGACCTTTAGTCATTAAACTAAGGTTTACTAATGATATAAAAAGATACCTTATCTTATCAGTCCGAGCTGCATTACCAGACACCTCGTGTACAGTTTACTAACAAACAGACTACATCATGCTTAAAAAATGAGCATGTATTCATTTAAGAAGAATGAGCAGCAGGTGAGGAACCTGTTATCAGCTGCTGTAAAGTAAAGGGATAACAGGCACTGACTTGTTTAAAATATGACCAATATCACCACATCACAAAGATGGATTAAAAAAAAAATCAATTCTAATTGGCTGCAAATTTCAGTGGTATGAAATAAATAAAGCACTTGAGAATGTGCTGTGGGAAAATCATAAACTCTGAAGCGCTAACAGTAACTTAATTCCATAATTCTCCTCTGATTATGCTGTGACTAAAGCAAGCAGAAAACTATTGGCAGATGGCAGTATTACAATGAAAACTATTCTTGAACTGCTTGTGCGCGTTCACTGTTGTTCTGACTAAGAGCAGCATTCGACAACCAACTTATACATTGCTATAAATCTGCAGCAGCTTAAACTTTACACACATACTGCATCTAGCTGTGCACTCAGGGGCTTGAGCTGAAATAGAGAATTTCTCTGGCTCTTGTGCTCGCGCTCTTTGCACAAATAATCCAAAATAATGAAAACAGCTAGCCTTATTTGGGCAAAAGCATTTACCATCATTATTTGGTGCATCTGTATTAATGACAGATTGAAAGCATCACCGATATCCTGAGGATCATTACAGTAGCACAAATAGCACACTGTGTATAGCATGAGCTCATAATCTCCACACCCAAGTCCTGCCCACTGTAGCCAGCTCCTCCTGCCAGACCCCCAGTTGTTTCGCCTCCTTCACTTACTTTTTACTCTCATAACTAGCAAAGATGTCCTCAAAAACCTCTAGGTGGTGCTCCTCTGAGTGATCAAAGGAGAAATCGAGCATAGACGCCCGGCTGTAAAGGAGAAACAGCACACAGGCAATCAGTCATCACCGAGTGGATATGGGGAGGCTGATCTGTGACCAACCTTTCCTTCAGACCCACAGAAGAAAAAGAAAGGAGTCATGGATAGTAAACACCAAGAACATAAGTATGTAGAAGACAAGAAGTGATACAGTTTGCAAACATCACCGGTTTTGGGATCATACGTTACAATGTTAATTGCACATGAGAGTGGAAACATGTGCCATGAAGAGGTGGACTTGTGAGGACCTGTCTGTAGTGTGCCTCTGGGAGGTGAGACAGGTCACATGACCTCCAAACACACACACACACACACACACACAGCAAAGGACAGGAAGAGAACAAGTTCCTCACAGCAGTTCCTTCTTTCTCTTTCTCTCCCTTTCAGCCATACTTAATGTTAGTTTGAGCCTTACCGATAGATCCTCTCAACAGACATGTTGGACCTCTGCAGCTCTCCCAGTGGAACTCTTGAAATGGGTCTAACCACACCTGCATGGAAAAACACACACAACATGCATAGAAACTTTTGATTTCTATTGAAACACATTCAAGACTCGCTGAATTCCACACTCAAACAATACCACCTTCTGTTTATTTTGTTCTCAGTCTATGCCTTTCATCATTTCAAATCCAGACATGCGTCACATACCACACTCTTTCATAGGCAAGCTAAAAATAAACCCTTATTTTATTTTACTTTTTTGCACCAATCTGCTTATGATCATAAAAATCTAAATTTTACAGCACTTACCGGAAGTTTTGGCGGCCCACTGGCGTCCAGCTTCATTGAAGGCAGCAAGGGCCCGGACGGCAGCCCTGAGGATACCCCAGCGGAACATGGCTACAGGGTCCATGCCAATTAACTGGCGCACATAAGCCCGGTCACTGCTGCGCAACAGGGCCACGATGTCCGGCCGCATGTGGTCCGTATTCTTCTCCCGGAAATCCTGTTAGATTTCAAGCATATGAAGTGTCAAGCATGTTGGCCTACAACATTTAGTAGTTCATGTACTACATCCCTCAATGAATGTGTGGACTTTATACGTGTATTACATGAGGATTATGTAAATTGAATGAAATACTTGTTGCTGTATCTGTAGACATCAACTGTACTATCATTATCATGGGGTGGAAAAGTATATACCGGTGAAGTAATACCGGTGTAACCAGAAAAGTAATACCGGTGTGGGTATTCTTGTTGCCCCCCCCGTCTCAGTGCCCAAATGTTGGGGTTCTCCCCGGTTGACGAAAGGGTAGCTTCCCTCAGTCTTCGGGCGGGTCCTGACTGTTATTTGTGCTTATGCACCAAATGACAGTTCAGAGTACCCACCCTTCTTGGAGTCTTTGGGGGGGGTGTTGGAGAACGCTCCCTCGGGAGACTCACTCGTTGTCTTGGGAGACTTCAACCCCCATGTGGGCAACGATAGTGTGACCTGGAAGGATGTGATCGGTAGGTACGGCCTCTCCAGTCTGAATCCGAATGGTGTTTCGTTGTTGGACTTCTGTGCTCGTCACAGTTTGTCTATCACGAACACCATGTTCGAACATAAGGGTGTCCCATAAGTGCACTTGGCACCAGGACACCCTAGGTCGCGGTTCAATGATTGACTTTGTAGTCGTGTCATCGGACTTGCGACCATATGTTCTGGACATTCCGGTGAAGAGAGGAGCTGATCTGTCTATCGATCACTACCTGGTGGTGAGTTGGCTTCGGTGGTGGGAGAGGTTGCCTTCCAGACCTAGCAAGCCCAAGCGTGTAATCAGGGTCTGCTGGGAACATTTGGCGGAGTCCCCTGTCCAAGAGGCCTTTAACTCCCACCTCTGGCAGAGCTACAACCACGTCCTGGAGGAGGCGGGGGACATGGAATCCGAATGGGCCATGTTTCGTGCCTCCATTGCTGAGGCGGCAGCCTATAGCTGTGGCCGTAAGGTCGTCGGTGCTTGTTGTGGCGGCCAAACGTGCTGCAGCCGAGGCTGTCGCAGATGCAAAATCTCGGGCGTGGGAGGAATTCGGTGAGGGCCTGGAGAGTGATTATCGGTTGGCCTCAAAAAGGTTCTGGGCCACCGTCCGACGACTCAAGAGGGGGAAGCAGTTCTTCACAAACACTATTTACAGTGGAGGTGGGGAGCTGCTTACCTTGACTGGGGATGTTGTTGAGAGGTGGAGGGAATACTTTGAGGACCTCCTCAATCCCACCAACACTCCGTGGAAGAGGAAGACCCTGGGGATTCGGGTGAGGGTCCGCCCATCACTGGAGTGGAGGTCACCGAGGTTGTCAAAAAGCTCCTCGGTGGTCGAGCTCCGGGGTTGGACGAGATCTGCCCGGAATATCTCGGGGCTCTGGATGTTGTAGGACTGTCTTGGTTGACACGTCTCTGCAACATCACGTGGTCATCAGGGGCTGTACCTCTGGATTGGCAAACTGGGGTGATGGTCCCAATTTTTAAGAAGGGGGACCGGAGCGTGTGTTCCAATTATCGGAGAATTACACTCCTCAGCCTACCTGGGAAAGTCTATGCAGGGGTAATAGAGAGGAGGATCCGACCGATAGTCGAACCTCGGATTCAGGAGGAACAATGTGGTTTTCGTCCTGGCCGTAGCACTCTTGACCAACCCTATACGCTCCACAGGATTCTGGAGGGGGCATGGGAGTTTGCCCAATCTGTCCACATGTGCTTTGTGGATTTGGAGAAGGCTTTCGACCATGTCCCTCGTTCCAGACCCGTTGCTACGAGCCATTCGGTCACTGCATTACCGGAGCCAGAGTTTGGTCCGTATTGGTAACAGCAGGTCGGATTCGTTTCCAGTGGGAGTTGGAGTCAGCCAAGGCTGTCCTTTGTCACCGATTCTGTTCATAATTTTTATGGACAGAATTTCTAGGCGCAGTCGAGGCGATGAGGGGTTCTGGTTTGGTGGCCATCGGATATCGTCTCTGCTTTTTGCGGATGATGTTGTCCTTTTGGCTTCATCAAGTCGGGACCTCCAGCTCTCATCGGAGCGATTCGCAGCCGAGTGTGAAGCAGCTGGGATGAAGATAAGTACCTCCAAGTCCGAGGCCATTGTTCTCAGTCGGACAATGGTGGAATGCACCCTCCGGGCTGGGAATGAGATCCTGCCCCAAGTGGAGGAGTTTAAGTATCTTGGGGTCTTGTTTACAAGTGAGGGAAGGATGGAGCGAGAGATCAACAGACGGATCGCTGCAGCCTCTGCTGTTAAGCGGTGTCTGTACTGGTCCGTCGTGGTGAAGAAGGAGCTGAGCCGCAAGGCGAAGCTCTCAATTTACCAGTCGATCTACGTTCCAACCCTCACCTATGGTCACGAGCTTTGGGTAATGACCGAAAGAACAAGATCACGGATACAAGCGGCTGAAATGAGATTCCTTCGCCGGGTGGCGGGGTTCTCCCTTAGAGTAGATCCGCTGCTCCGCCGCATTGAGAGGGGCCAGTTGAGGTGGCTCGGGCCCCCCGGACGCCTCCCTGGTGTGGTGTTTCGGGAATGTCCAACCGGGAAGAGACCCCGGGGTCGACCTAGAACACGCTGGAGGGACTATGTCTCTCGACTTGTCTGGAACCGCCTCGGTGTCCCCCCAGGAGAGTTGTAAGAAGTGGCTCAGGAGAGGAACGTCTGGATTTCTTTGCTAGGGTGCTGCCCCCGCGACCCGAACCTGGACTAAGCGGAAGATGATGATGATGATGGGAAAGTATATAATCTTCTTTTCCTTTCAGCTTTTCCCTTTTTTTTAGGGGTCGCCACAGCGAATCATCTGATTCAGATGTTTGATTTGGCATAGGTGTTTTTTACGTCGGCTGCCCTTCCTGACAAAATTTTAGCAAGAGGCAGAAACACGCTACTCTTTGCAGCTACTCAGCTACTCTCTTTGCAGCTACTCTTGTCAAAAGTCAGCAATGGTTCTTTTACATGAACCTCACACCATAGACCGTGAGAGACATGGCCAGCCTTTGATAACCCAGTTAGCTGCACTGGGAGGACAGTGACAACCTTGTGGAGAGTGGGACTCGAACCCCCAACCTTAGGATTAGCAATCAAGTGCCCCTTTACCACCAGGCCACCACTGCCCAGTGGTGTAAATACAAGTATCATTCACAATGACATCACACCCATGATGAAAGGAAATCAAACAAAAATTTACTGTTCCTATGTGAAGTTTATTATCTCTCAATAACAGCAAGACATGATTTACTGATTCCTGTTAAGCCACAGCATTACCATACTGCTCTTGATTTTTCCTCTTTCAAAGTTAAAAAAAAAAAAACAGTGTCATGTTACTGAATGAGTACAAAGCAAACTCAGGAGACTCCCTCAATCAATGGTATACAAATGTCTCCCTCTTGAAAACCTCATCATGTCAGTAATTACACACATATTTATGTGGTGCATAGCCAATATTAAAATGAGTGCATTCATATAAACATACAAATTGTAGCTACATTAATTGTCAGAGCTGCTGTTAAAGGTAATTAATATCTTCAGTAAAAAACACCATCTTAGCAATCCAAAATTCATCTACGATAAAGTATAATGTGATATCTATGAAAATGTCAGTTATCCCTCGTGGACCTTTGTTGTTATACAATATACATCTTCGATTATACAAATTAATTCTATGTCACTCAATCACTAAAAAGAACACTGTGTAGAAAAAAATTACTCAATCACTGCAATACTGAATAGACTACAAGTGCCAGAGAGTTTAAAAGTTACATCAATGTGTACGTTACCTTGATCTGGTACTTGACCTTCCCAGCAAAGTGGCGGATGACGAAGGCTGGCTCCATCACAGGCGTGGGCACGAAAAAGTGGTTTCTTTCATGCTGCTGCTTAAATTTGGCCAGCAAAGTAATATCTGTGGCATGGGGAAAACTGCAGAGACAACAATAAAGACACAGAACAGACACACACATGGTAAACATAGAACAAAACAGTTTTATCCATGTACAGAGGGCATGTTATACGCATTTACAATGCTCTTACTTGCTCTCCTCATCCAGTAAATAAAGGAGTCCGGTGGGTTTCTTGCTAATGAGGTGAATGCAGCCCACATTATCAGTGTAGTCTATGTTGTGCCATGTAATACCCTCAGACTGATACTCCTCCTGCACACACAAAACGCTACAATTATTACTATATGCCACACTTGGAGTGGAGCGTGCACATGCAAACCCCCCCACCACACACACGCGCATCCCATCTGAGTGTTGTCTGACCTGTTCAAGTGTGAAGATGTGCTGGTTAAAGTAATACTGCAGCTGCTCATTAGCGTAGTTGATGCAGAACTGCTCGAAGCTGTTTGTCTCAAAGTCCTCAAAGCCAAAGATGTCCAGAACGCCTATGGACAAACACTACAAACCGAAAATAGATTAAAAAAAAAAAAAAAGAAACCATGTTAATATGTATTCTCAAGAGTACTGGCTGGAAAAATTAAGAACATTGAAAAATTATGAACCACTGATGATTTAATTTTTTTATAAATTGACCTCAAGGATCCAGACACTCTTTGACAAGCACATTATAGAAACATTCTATAAGTTAACTTTTGTGACCTTGACACAGGGTCAGATGCATGGAATCCCAACTAGGACCATCCTTCAGGGGACCCATCCACCAAATTTGGTGATCTTATGTCATTTCCTTTCAAAGTTATTGCATTAACAAGAATTCATGAGTCCAGCATAATAAAAAAAGACCTTGAGAAAAGGCCAAGGTGATCGATATTCTATTCTATTCTCCCCTGAGGGGACTCAACCAGCACATTTGGTGATCCTACACCATTGCCTTCCACAGTTATTGCATCAACAGGACATACAGGTGGCCAGACAGAGCATTTCTATAGCTCCCACTCTGCTCACCATCAGTGAAGGTAGGAGCGAATCACAGTATAATAACTCTTCTATCTTTAAAAATAATAACAACACTACCACTACTTTTATTTTTAGAAACAATTTTCACAATATGTAGCATTCTCCTTCGACTGGGACACAGACATTGAGTAGTACCTTCTTTTATTCAGCCCAGCAAGAGCAAAGTATTCACATTTACAGACGCTCCCTGACTTACGTTTTTAATTGGTTCCGGACGGCCAAACGTACGTTGAAAGTGAACGCAAGTTGTTAAAGTGACGTATGCCGTTCATACTGTACTATACATCTATAAATACCATTACCGTATCTCATAAAACACCCCTAAATCAATTATTATAAATTATTATTATAAACATAACATTTGCAAAGTAATATCAAATATATCAAATAATATCAACATTAATTTCAAAGTCACTTATTTATACTGAGTCACTTTCCATGAAGTTTAAAACAGCCAATCAAAGCTTACAATATGTGAGGCGCTCAAAACAAAGTAGTGTACTTGCTGTGGGTTATACGGACTTCCAGCCTTTCAAGTGCGCAAGGGTGCCATTGAACTCGTTCAGAACACAACCTGCACTGATGTGAATCACCAGCAGAGCAGAGAGTTCTTTCTTTTGTGGATTCGAGTTTTCATTCGTGTTACAACTCTCTTTGCTTAACTGAGTATGCATGGTAGATTGCACTGATCCGAGCAGATGGTTAATTCATCT
>CM045737.1:34657347-34857347 GCA_024760905.1 Plotosus lineatus | reverse complement strand
AGATCTTAAACAATACAGAGTTTTCTATTCTTATTACAGTCGGCCCTCTACTTACGAAAAATCCAGATTACGAAAAACATTTTCCTAAATTTTCACCTTCTGTATACGAAACAACCTCTTCTTAAGAAAAGCGCCAAATGAGTCATTCAAAAATTCAAACAATGCGCGAGTTGCTCTCTCATTGGCTGTCTCCAAACATCCCGCCCCGCTGGCCTCCCATTGGCCAGGAGGGAGCAGAATCTCCATAGTACTGTACCCATAAGCTTGTTTGTCACACGCGTAAAGGAGAGATGTACTGTTGGTTCGTGAGTTTCGAGAGTACAGTACTCATTGCAGCTTATTTATGGAGGTCCGGATGAGCCGCGCCCCGTCTGAAAAGCTCCGCATTTGGCTACGAAGCATTTTTGTGCACGGAAGTGGACGGCGCCAGAAGACCGCCGATCTCGTAAGGAAGCAAGTTAATATTGAATCCGGACCTAAGATCTTTCAAACAGGTAATTTCACCTGAAATACAACACCCCATCTCAAAAGCTCCGTTGGCTGCACGCTGTGTGTGGGTGGAGCCCGCATTCGGCAGGGTACGCACTCAAAGAGAGAGAGAGAGAGAGAGAGAGAGAGAGAGAGAGAGAGAGAGACAAAGAGAGCATTTTGTGTGTGTGTGTTAATAAAAAATGTTTAATAATGGTTTAATTAATAAATATGTTAATAAAGTGGTTTAATATGTTAATAAAATGTTTAAATGATTTAATAAATAATTTTCTTTTACCTTTCACACACATTTCATACAAAATTGGTGTACTTTTATCATTTTTAAAGGGTTTATTTGGCAGTCTTGGGAGCCCTGGAACGAATCACACGTTTTACATGTAAAATGCACCTCTACTTACGAAAACTCCAGGTTCCGAAAATGGCTCTGGAACAGATTAATTTCATAACTCGAGGGCCGACTGTTATTTCAAAAGGAATAACAAGAAATACACAAATACATATATAGACACATACACACATACACACTTTTCCAAACCAAAAAAACAGACTCTGCTCTAGCGGCCTGTCAAAATGCATTGAATCGATCCGAAACCCCCCATTATTTATTTATTTATATTATATATTATATATATATATATATATATATATATATATATATATATATATATATATATATATAGTGGTACCTCACCTTATGAAATTTTTTTCCGTTTCACATGTAAAACGTGTGATTCGTTCCAAGGCCCCCAATACTACCCTTTAAAAATTATAAAAGCATACCGTTTAAGGTACTTACTTTGTGTTGACCATGTCGTCTTAGCAGAGTTATAATCTTACAAATGTTTAGGCGAGGTTAAAAGCCTGAGCCAAAAAATAAAGTTGCAATGAGCGCACTTGGAAAAACTCATGAAAAAAGCTGCTGCTCAAGGGCGCTGCGTCATCCCTCCTAGCCAATGGGAGGCCAGCAAGACGGTCTGTAGAGATCGCTAATGAGAGGGAGCTGCGTCATCCCTAGCCAATGGGAGGCCAGTGGGGCGGGATGTTGGAAGATAGTCAATGGCAGAGCAGCTTGTGCACTGTTTGAATGGTGCGTTTCGGAAGGAGAATTTGTTTTGCATACAGAGACAAAAATTTTTGGGAAATGTTTTACGTAACCTGGATTTTTCGTTTGCTGGGACTATTGTAAGGTGAGATACCATTGTATACATATATATATTTTTTTAAGAATTAACATTCTCAACTTGTTTTAAGGTACAGTGGTACCTCGATGCTCGAATGCTTTAGAGGTCGAACAATTGGATTTTTTGGTCCCGGAAGTCGACCAAAATCCAGAAGTCGAACAGAAAAAAGCGCGAGAGAAAAAAACGAGACAGAGAGGGAGGGGAAATGCACACTTTCCGGAAGTTGTTGACACTACGTATCACCCTGATAAAGCTAAAGCTAGCACGCTGTGAACACCCTGAATGATGATGTCATGAGCTACTTCCGTAAGGGTTTGAAAAGAAGGCAGAAACTAGAAATGTTCTTCAAGAAAAGAAAGGAATAATCCATGCCAAAGTGAGTAGCAAGAGGGGAAAAAAAAAAAAAAAAACACCTTTGGGCGATTCACCTGAAGCTGCTATGGAAGGGGATCCCACTCCTCTCTCCCTCTTTATTATGGAAGGGAATCCTCCTCCTCTCTCCCTCTCCAACATTTACGGATGCCAACTGCTCACCACCACAAAGGTAAAAATTCTTTTATTTATCGTTCTTATGCTTTAACTGTACTGTTGTTGTTTTTTTAGTGTGTCTGTGTTGTGAGAGACTCTGGTTTTGGCGGCTCCAACGATCTCTCTTTCTGCATGCAGGCGCTGGAGAGAAGCGTGGCTGTCACATGTGGGTGGAGCGCGAAGCGCACACACCTGATTCCACCAAAAATCTATAAAGATGAGCAGCGCGCTCCTCCCGGTGCTAGAAGATTGTCCCTCTTCCCTGTGATCTCTCTGGCTTTCAGCTCCGTGCATTGACTATGATTTTCCCATGCTCTATTCTTTCACATTCAGCACTGCTGTGTGGAATTGATAAAATGCCGAACATGCAGTGGCTCAACTTTTGAAATCTGGGCTTCCCATCTCCTTTGACACTGTGGGAAAATGAGAACCATAACTCATCTGCAGGCATTCTCACTTGTTCCTCTCTGAAACTGGTTGAGCAATAATCATTAAACTCAATCTTTGATCAATACTGGAAACTTTGTCAAAAAGAATCTGAGGGCATTGAAGGTACATCAGTCTGTCTTGTTTACATATGCTACTTGAGCAGTTTGCCCACGTGGTCCGCAGCAGTTAGAGGAATATTATGCTCCACATAAAAAGGTGCAAACAAACATTCAGCATTGATCACATTGGTATTTTCTGTCTTTGAAGTGAAAGAAATCAATGAAGTTTGAGCACGTCCCACCTCCGATTCAGATTGTAAAACCCTTTCATGCATCTTGCTCTTGCAGTGCTACAGGACTGCTTCAGAGATGCGTGCTAGTTCATAGCCCAACTTCCGGCATAAACAGTGTCCATGCACAGTCGCTCAAGGGACGGTAATCTGAGTGCCTTATACATTTTCTTATTCACATTCTTCATAGCGAAAGTTTATGGTTTGTTTATTTTTCGCGAAATAGCTGATATTATTCGAATATGTATTATCTGACCCAAAAACGGATTTCCGTACCCAGACCTAAGTAGCTTGAATAAGGTGCTTGAAACTTTGAACATTAATCAATACAACAGTGCTGTAGTGATTAGGAAGTCTGCATTACAGCAAGAAGTTTATGGAATTGTTATAACAATTATTCATCAAGGGAGATGGTCCAACATTGCACTTCAGTGCATAGAAAATATATGTGAATTTTTAGTATCTGCAATTTATTTGAAGGTGGAATTAGAGTCAGGAGTTTCCACTCAGTGTGATGACAATCAGGTGTTATGCGTGCACCCTTTTTTAAATACAAGAATAGGAATCTTTTGAAAGCCAATCTTAACACGTTTGTTGGAGTATTTTACGAAACGAACAAGTAAGATTTCAACAGAAATGATGTGGGGCAGCTCATGTGAGGAAACCAACAAACAACTGAAACAGTTCTGTATAGAGAAATGAGCTAAAATTCCCCCAAACAAAAACACAGGACGGGTCAACATTTACCACAAATATGTGGCTAAACAAGCGGATCTGAAAGAAAATGTTTTTACAAAATGTTGCCACCTAAAATGAGGCAATATGTAATGCAGGGGTGTCAAACGCAATCACTGAGGGTCACATATTCGAGGGATGAATAATCACTGAACATGTATTCTAAAAGTGCAACAGCAAATTGATGTTTAAGCATTTGTACTCTTTTTCCTTTATTCATTTGAATTTTCTAACAACACTTAACAGCAACAAGCTAGCACGTGATCTTTCAGTCATGAATGACTCGCTGTTTATTTGAATAGACTACCACCACCTACTGTAGGGAGGATGAATTAGGTTTCATGGTAATGGTCCATGTAAAGACTGTAGGACAATATGCTCTAAAAACTCTTTCAGGACACAATGAGTTGGTGGGACAAATTAGGTCACATTTACACAGAAATTAAATACAGACGCTCCCCTGCTTACGAACGAGTTAGGTTTCAGATGGTCGTTCGTTAGATAAATTTGTTCGTAAGTTGTTACAGGGCATTCTTTAAAGGGAAACGTATGTTTAAACCTTGTATAAGTAACCTATACGAGTTTGTACTGCATACAATCTCTCTCTCTCTCAGTTATTACATAACTGACCGTGCAGTGTAATGATGCTCTTGAAATCAGTCAAATTGAAAGCATATCCTCTCTCTCTCTCTCGCTCTCTCCATAATCATCACATTATCAATATCATTATGCCCCATGTTTATACTCCTGGTTTCTCTCAAGCACACCACAGCAGATCTGATCAGATTTACAGTTTCACTCTTATCCAGTTCATTATAATACTAGAATCAATTTGTTTCTTCTTCTAAACTTTTGGCAGGAGTTCAGAAATGTATCGTTCTGCTTCTCTTCCAGGACAGTTGTCAGCCACGCCCCCCTCTGCCAGAGCCTAGTATTAAGTGTACCTCAGGATAATGTTTAATCATATTTCATACTTATATTTATGATATAAAGTGTATCTCACTTTGCGAAAGTCTTACCAAACGAAAAATGCAGGTAACGAAATGCATTTTCCTAAAATGTTTGGCTCTTGCTATGAAACAAGTTCATGTTACGAAAGCATCATCTTAAAAATTCAAACACGCCATTCAAACATTCAAACAATGCACAAGCTGCTCTCCCATCAATGGAGTTCAAACATTCCGCCCCACTGGCCTCCCATTGGCTAGGAGGGATGATGCAGCACCCTCTTATTGGCTACCTCCCAACATCCTGCCCGCTGGCCTCCTATTGGCTAGGAGCGATGACGCAGCTCCTTCCCATTGGCTATTATGGAGCTGCATTTACCATAATGCTTTTCATGTAAAGGACAGAGTTACTGTTGTTTCATGCTTTATTTCTTGACTCAGGCTTTTAACCTTCCATAAACATTTGTAAGATTATAACTCTGCTAAGAAGATATGGTGAACACATGCACACACGCGTGTGATTTCCAGTGCGAGTGAGAAGAAGAAAAGGGCTCGAGTGATATCGCAAAGGAATATGGCCAAACAGGTCTACCATCGGTACGAAATTGAAGCAGAAGGAGGTCTTAAAAGTTATTCTTTTATAATTTTTAAAGGGTTTAAAGGGTAGTATTGGGGGCCTTGGAACGAATCACACGTTTTAAATGTAAAATGCGGTTCAATTTACGAAAAATCCAGGTTAAGAAAAAGGCTCTAGAACAGATTAATTTCATAAGGTGAGGTACCACTGTATCTTTTTATAGATTTTATTCCATTTCTATTACGGCTTGTTCTTCAATTTCATTTCACTTTCGACCTCGGAAAGGATGTTCGTCTTTCCAGGTGTTCGTAAAGAGGAATGTTCGTAAGTGGGGGAGTGTCTGTATACAATTTAACGAAATTGTAAAGGATCCTTCAACCTTCGATTGCCACTTTCTAACAAGGGGGGGGGGGGTGGAATCGCATTTAATGCTTATAAAAAAACAGAATATCTAAACATTGGCAAATTACTGTAGTATGTATGGAACTGTACAACTCATCCCTATAGCAACAACAACTGTTATACACTTGCATTTTGCGCTACATTTACAGTTTACTGTTTATCATGTTGATAATACTGAACATATCACTCATTGACAGGATTCATTCTGTATCGGTTTATGTAAATTTTAACTAATTTTTGACTTGCATATTTTATATTATATATATATATATATATATATATATATATATATATATATATATATATATACATACACACACACACACACACACACACATACATACAATAGGCCCTCGACATTCGCGGGGGTTTGGTTCCGAGCCCTCCCGCGAATCATGATAATCCGCGAGTTCTGTACCTCGAGGTAAAACCCCATGCATCACGTCACATGCGCGAATGAGCAGCCGGAAGTAAAATACTATGTATCTATTACATGCGCTAAAATATGCTTCTTAAAAACATTCTACAGACAGTCTTAATCATTAATGCAGTATTAATGTAGAAAAATATAGTAATGATTAAGAAAAACTTTTCAATTTTTACTCTTATTTTTATTGATGATAAAATATAAACATTATACAGCATATACTGTTGAAAAGCACTCGTTTTAAAGCCTTTTTCAATTATTATTCCAGTACAGTACCTAAGTTAATTCTTAGAATGTTTGTGCATGAGATTTTATGTTCTATAGCATGTTTAACAAACGATACCAAAAGGATAAACTTTATTTATATAGTGTGTTTATAGCATTGAATATGTATTATATATATATATATATATATATATATATATATATATATATATATATATATATATATATATACACATACACACACGTCGCAGCTCTGTGCAAACACTTAACTCTGGGATCAATAAAGTGTTCTGATTTGGAACAAAACTGTATTTCCTCTTTACACAATATAAAGTATGAATCAACATGTACAGGGTGTGAGCAACAAGCAGTATGGAATACTAAATGTAGTGAGTCAATACTGCTCAGTTCCACAGTCATTTTGTTTACTTCTGATGAAACGCTTTGAGCAAACAAGCTGGAAGGAAATCTTTCACCAAGTAAAAAATACCAAGATGGAATTGATGGCCAGAATTTGCCTCTCTTTGGTACTGAACCAACAACATAATAATTCAATGAAGGTTACAAATCTGTAATCCAAGCAATATTAAGGTCAACATGGGTGTCACCATGTACCGCTGATGTGCTTTTGGACGCAGTAGGAAGTTCTGTGCTCTAGAAAGAAACTTCACCATGTAGCTGAACACTGGACAAAAAAAGTCTATACTTGTCAGGGGTTTTGAAGGCAATTCAGTGGATTTGTTTTGAAGAAGTGCACTGAGCATACACAGAATGATGTCTCATTTTCCAACCAGGCTGGATTACACATTTACCGTTTCTGACCAAAACAAATTATTTCATCGTTCATACGGTAGTATAAACTATGTCTATGCCTCAAAACATAATCGTGCAGATACCATTATGTGGTGTTTTTTTAACCCAGATGACAGCAACAGTTTTAGCTAAAGAACCAAAAGTCAGGGGGTAGAGCCAAACCTGACCTGCCTTCTGCGACACGAACCAGAACAGAACCAACACTTATAGACTTATCAGAGTGTGAAATTCACCCTCTTATCCTTTTATTTAATTTTTTTCATGGTGGGATGAGCTGGATCACTGTTTTTTTTTTTTTTTTTTTTTTAACCAAAATTAAAAATGTACAAAAATATTACTAGAGTTGGAAAACTGCTGTGGTAAGCGAGAAATAATCCTTTCATGACAGTTTCGTACTATTACAAAATTATACTCACTGTTTTTTGGTGGCAGGCAGGAAGCCCACCATCTCCATGGCCTGCTGCAAGCGCTCAAAGTCATGCCGAAGGTCATCTGCATCCTCTATAGTGAAGTTTTGCTATTGAAAATAGCAAAAGAAAACCCATAAATAATTCAGGACTAACTGTGAGCCACCATGCACTTTATTTTACAAGCAAAAATAAATTCTGATGTTCTTAAAGTAAAGAAGCTTGTAAATCTGTCCTATTGAGGTTTTGCAGTCACATGACCCCAATACCTTCATGCCCCATCTTGGACGGCAAGCGTGATCCAGAACGAACACACACACACGATTCACTAAGCATGGCTTCAACAACAACCGATAATGACAGCGAAAGCAAAATATGCGAGAGTGTCGAAGGCAAAAGCAATGACACTATAATATTGTCAGACGTTGTCAATCTGACAGGTGACCAGAGGGCGGGGTATCTGAGGAAAATAAAACAGCTGGGGATTGCCGATCCATATCTAATGCCGCAGTCGATGTTTAGGAATGTGTTAGAATGCGACCATCCTTCCCTTCCTGCTTTTGCCTACTTGGATCTTTGTACATATCTTGTCCACGGCCCGTCTCCATTTACTGGCAGAGTTAAAAGCTTACAAATCAATGGAAGCTTACAAGTATTTAGTTGCCAGATTTGTAAGCTGTATGCAACAATGGGAGCCAGGAACCGGGAAGAGAGATCACCACCTCATAACGGCTAAGGTGCGTGTTCCATCCCCAAATAGAGCTACACAAACAAGCGCTTATGCAATAATAAATTAAAATTATCAGTGCTTATAATGGTTGTATAAATTCACATTTTATTTATATATAAGCATATAAAGTGTGTACACACACACGCACACACACACACACACACATATATACATATTTTTAATTTAGCATCAATTTTATTTTTACCGGACGCTGCCTCAATGACAATAGCCACCACATAATGATAATAGCCAATTATAAATAGCCAACAGACAATAGCCCTATATAATAATGTATATTTACCTGACACAAAGTGTTTGTTTGTTATTCTGTAGGATTCCAGTCTTTCCTATTTACCGCCGCAATCCACTTGGCTTTTCTCTCCGGGTCAGATGGAAAACGATAAAATGACAGTGCAGGCTTTACTCCTCTGTCTATTTGCACAGCCAACAGTGCAATATGATATAACCAATACTCACTGCTTATTTTGTATCACTCCGGGAAGTTAGTAACCGACAAACAACATCCAGTTGGGTAATGTTGAACCACTATTACTTATTTTAAAATGTTTCGCAATGTTGAATCAGCGAGCGCCGTCTGGATTATGCCGTCCAATATGGCATATAAATATAAGTCACGTGACCCTGTTATGTCACATGCAAAACCTCAATATCCACATGCATCCCAGTGCTGATTGGCTATTTGATATGCATTGCGGTGCTGACTGGCTCTTCGTAAGTACACTGAGACCACTATTGTTTTTTGTTTTTAAAAACTTATTTTTTCCCCATCCTTTTTTTACAGAAAAATCCAAAGGACAAGAATTAAAAAACATTTTTTTTGGCAATGATTTTTTTCAGAAAACATGGACTAAAAAAGTGGAATTATAAATCGAAAACAAAAAATGCAACCTGTAAAAATCTCAAAAGGGTGCCAGAATTATGCAGCGCAAAGCCCATGTATTAATTTTGAAACAGTGATGCGTAGTTGGCTCTCTTGTGTTCTGATGCCAGGAAGCGTGCTACCTCAGCTCGAACTAGTCCACTAATGCAGTGATCATTTTAATTCTACACTTTGTGGCAGTTGAAACTTTCACAAAGTTTGAATTTTCACCAATGACTCAGAGTGTTTGACATTGCAGTGGAGTTATTGCACTTATTCCCCTTGCACTCTTTATACAGCATGAATAGAGCTGTGAATATGTTTATTGCTTTCAAACTGCCATTGTAACATAACAGTATTGGATGCAGCCCTGGTGTGATCTAACAAACTGGTGATTAAAAACCTCCTGTGATTCCATCAGTGTCTCTGACAAGCCTGATGTATTTACAGAACAATTCTACAATAAAACGCATAAAGCCCTAGAAATTCAACAATCACTGCATAGTGCATCCTGTTACATAAATACCATAACAATCCAGATTACAGCCCATTTGATCCTGTGCTCACCTGCTTGAGGTAGTTGTAGTTCTCTGGCTGCAGGAGCTTATACTCCTTGCGTTCCTCCTCAGATGCCCCCACCAGCAGGTAATAAAACACATGATAGTTTCTACATGTGAGACAAAATGGCAGTTCAGAGATTAGGATTTAACCAACTGTGTTTATATTACACCCACCAGGAGCTGTTTCTTCACCCTACCACTGATACAGTGAGAATCTCACCTCTTTCTCACTTTCTATAATTAGCTCATCACTGATAATAAATGGCTTCTAAAAAAAAAAAAAAAAGTACAAGGAAAATATCCAGCATAATACGCTGGTTTAAAAAGAGAGACATCTTTTAAGATAAACTCCATTAAAAAAGAAAAAAGAAGAAAAAAAAAAAGAAAAAAAATAAGAAAAAACGGCTATGAAGAAAGGGTTTTTTAATATACCTTTCATTCTTTTCTCTGGACACCAAGCGGGATTTCTCCAGCAGGTACTTCTCGACCACGGCCCTATAAAAAATAGAGAAGCACTGACTTACATTTTCCTCACTGCATGTGGTGATTGATTAAAAATCAGAACTGCTGGCTGTCAACTGTCAATAGGATTTCAGCGGTGTCAGAAACCCCTAGTCAATGGCACAGTGGAGGCAGATGGCCTGAACAATACTGCAAACCAAACAAAGCCTTTCAAGTCAAAGTGATGCGACCATGCGGTTCAGAGTAGCATTATTCTAATATCGAGAGCGGAAATAAAGAATTGCACTGATTATTCAAGTGCACGGATGATCATTAAATTTTTGTTCATGATTTTTCTGAATAAAAAATAGATTAATTTGACATATTTATAAACCATATTAAGAAATCAACAAGCCTCAGAAGGGACAAATGAGTGACCACCAAAATGTGTAGCGTGGGGGGACGACACACACTGAAAAACCACTCTCAGGCTATAACAAAAGTAACAGACTTACTGAGTGCTCATCAACGGAGTAGGGATGACTGCATGGGGCTGCATTCAGCCAAAGAACAATGAAGCGCGTGAAAGCATCCTCTAAAGCTGCCAGCTTTGTTATCCAGTTTATTTGAACCTCCTTGGTTGCCGTACTCGCTCTGGTACAGCCCTGCTTTTGTTTCGTGCTGAGCACGTGCACTGCAGGCAGTGCCAGCTGCGCATATTATTGTCCACAGAGACTTTTTGACAAAGACCCCGAAATGAGACAACAGTGCCCGCTGCATCCAGTGTGACCCATTTTCCCTTCTGTAATAAAAGCAACGTGCTGCACTAAAGCCAATCTGTGTCTGACTACATGCAAGTGTGTTTAATTACCGCCATCTATGTTGCAACAGAAAAAAATAAGAAAGCCCCCCAAAAGAAATCTTATGTGAACTCCAAAGGAACCACTAATGACTAAAAAATATGAGAAATGCTGCTGATGTGTCCCAAATAACTTAAACATTTTTGTTCCCCTTTCTAACAAAGTTAACATTAAAGGCAGCCTGATATCATGTGATGGTTAACAGAATTACAACTTTTTATTAATTGATTTCAAGTAAATCCAAGCATGACACCAGCATTCTCACTCATGAACATGGCAGAGTTTTTAAAAGGTACTTCTCAGTGTGTTGTGATGTCTTCAAATCCTCACCAGAAGTTCTTCTGTACAAATTGTGACCATGACATGGCGTATCTTTCTATCTTGCTCAGACAAAAGGGACCACGTGAAGAAAAAAGGGAGTGAAATATTTACAATTGGAACAGTGGTGGTCTGATGGTAGGGTGCAAGATTCGAAGATCAAGGATTCAAGCCCCTGGATGGGCTACAACCCCCCTCGGCACTAATTAGGATTAAGTGGTTTAGAAAACAAACAAAATGATATACAGGGATCCCTCACTTGCTGCGGTTAATTGGGACCAGGGGACCAGGGGACCCCTCCACGCGAATGCTTATAACAACTTAACATTCAAAAATAATGCATAAGATGTAAATAGAATATAAATAAACACACATACAGACGCGCGCGCGCGCACACACAGATGCGCACCTCACAAAAATCTAAGAACTTTTGATGAGGGGGTTGTGGTTTTTTTTTTGTTTTGTTTTTTTGCATAATTGGCCTTGTTTTGCAGCATTTTCCTTAACTTTGTCCCCTATTCTTCCTTAATTTCCTTATCAATGAATCTCAATCAATCAATCTCAATCTACTCAATGAATATTTAACAAAAAAAAAAAAAAGGGGGATGCACTAAAGCTGCATGAATTGAAGCATGAAGTAGCGAGGGATCACTGTATTTATCCTTTGCTACGCGATCAATCCTAAGTTTACCTTAAAGAGATAATGGTGTAACTAGCAAAATTATAATCATTTAAATCTTACTATTAGTTGTAATTGAGAAATTTACATCAGTAGACACAAGGACTATTACTGTACCTGGAAAGTGTTTTTGATTTGCAAGTATGACATTGTGGTGGTATTCAAGTGAAAACGTCTCATAATTAAGTTGTCTCCAATTGAATATAAAGCAGCAACATTTTACGCTAATAATGAATGACGCAAAGTATGGCATGATGTATTTAGAGCAAAGGGGTTCATCTGCCGAGGCTGAAGGAGTTTACACCCTCAAAAGGGGTAAATGCTTCTTGCTTTTTCAAAAATTGTAAGTATACTGGGTCTACGTTTTATAATCGAATATGTTAAACCCTTCTTATAATGCATTCTAATAACAGTGAAAAATGCATTAGAAATATAACCATAAACAGTAATGTCTTCATTTATAACGACATCACTGTGAATGTCTCATGAATGCCATAAAATGCTTGGCAATTAGAAAAACAGCTATTACAAGGCACCAAACATAGTTATACACTAAACATACCAATACCTGTGCCTCTATCTGTTAATAGTAAACTAATAAATCTACTATGACACATGAGCTTAATTATACTTTCTGATGTGTAACATGACCTTTCTAAAAGCTGAATGAGGAAGAAGCTTTAAAAGGACCGATTTATTAATGCTCACATTCGTGGTAAAAAGTTGCTGTGATTGTCCAGAAACTAGAGCCTGAACACCACTGTTATCATATGAACCTTAAAGGAAAGATGAAAGAGCAATTGTGGTTTAATCAAGCAGAACCATCACCAATAGCTGTGTGTAGAACTGTTTATTATTTCTAGTTCTGCACTCTGTATTAGGCTTGAGAGAGGAAATGACATGTGATTTTGCTCTGACGTGCATATTAACCACACAATCTCTTCAAAAACCCTCTTTCCCATGCTTTTTTGCTACGTGTCCTGTGGGCCACCCTGCAAGAGTTTAGTTCTGACTTTAACCAAACACATCTGGCTCGAATATACAGATACTGAGGAATCGGTTCCAGGACATTTGCTCACAGGACAATTGCTCACAAGACAAATGCTCACAACCTTAATAGAAAACGGACATTTGCTCACAACATAAAAAAATTTGTTCAATTTTAACCCTAAACCATAACCTCTAATGTATAATGAGTTAATTTATCATTATGTATTCATAAGAATTTTTAGAACACATTGTGATCTTTTTGTATTATGCATCTATTAGAACAAAGAAAAAAAGACGTTGTGACAAATGTCTGGATTTTTTCCATTAAGGTTGTGAGCAATTGCCCTGTGAGCATTTGTCCGTGCATCTGAGGAATCACAGACCGCTTAGCTGAGGACGAGTGGAAGTGCTACTAATGACTTCACACATTTGAAAACGCAATGCAAAGCTGATGTGAGACACTCACCCCCGTACCACTCCACTCTCCAGGTAGTTGACTTGTATGAACTTCCCAAAGCGGCTGGAGTTGTTGTTGTGGGCGGTCTTCGCATTGCCGAATGCCTGCATAAACAGTAGAAAGGAGGTGTCAGGAAAAAAAGTAGAAGTCCATGCTTCTCTGATCTGGCTCCAAGGTGGTGAAATGAGCTTCCTCCGGTCATCTGGACAGCTAAGCCACTAAGTATCTTAAAACAACGGCTGAAAACTTACCAGTTTACCACTGTGCTATATACAAACGGACACACACACGGACACACACAAAACACCTACTGCCCGAGCTTGACTGACAATATACTGAGTCTGTGTTCCAACAAATCAGTATAAGAATATATTCACTGATAGTGACTTTAAAGCACTTCTGTGAGTCACTCTGGATAAGAGAGTCTGCTAAATGCTATAAATGTATGAAGAAAAATACTTTGGCTGATACTTCTTCTGAAATTTTTTTTCTTTTTAGTTGTTTAACACAATCTTCAGTGTTAATATCTAACACAGACATCCTTTTAGCATTTGAGGTTTTTTGGAAATTTCTATTACTATACTAACGGGCAATTTGATGGCAAAATCAGGCTGTATCCATGTGCAAGATGTTGGAAAGTCAGAAAGGAAAAAAAATAAAACAAAATCCAAGGTAAACTACAATTTTCTCTTAAGATAGAAAAAAAAAACAGTCACGTTTGTGAGAAAATCTTAAACGAGGGGGTTCAATTTTTATTATAATCTTCTTTTCCTTTCGGCTGTTCCCTTCAGGGGTCGCCACACAGCAAACCATCCGCCTCCATCTCGTCCTGTCCTCTGCATCTTTTTCTCTTACTCCAATGACCTTCATGTCTTGCTTCACCACATCCATAAATCTCTTCTTTGGTCTTCCTCTAGGCCTTCTGCCTGGTAGTTCCAACCTCAGCATCCGACTGCCAATATACTCACTATCCCTCCTCTGTACATGTCCAAACCATCTCAATCAAGCCTCTCTGACTTTGTCTCCAAAACATCTTACATGGGCTGTCGCTCTGATGTACTCATTCCTGATCCTATCCATCCTCGTTACTCCCAAAGAGAACCTCAACATTTTCATCTCTGCTACCTCCAGCTCTGACTCCTGCCTTTTCCTCAGTACCACTGTTTCTTGGCCATACAACATCGCTGGTCTCACCACCGTCTTGTACACTTTTCCTTTCATTTTTGCTGACACTCTCCTATCGCACATCACAACAGACACTTTTCTCCAACCATTCCAGCCTGCCTGCACACGCTTCTTCACCTCTTTTCCACACTCTCCATTGCTCTGGATCGTTGAGCCTAAGTACCTAAAATCCTCCACCTTCCTTATCTCTGCTCCCTGTAACATCACCATTCCTCCTGGGTCCTTCTCATTCACACACA
The DNA here is from genome assembly GCA_024760905.1 of Plotosus lineatus. Taxonomy (NCBI): domain Eukaryota; kingdom Metazoa; phylum Chordata; class Actinopteri; order Siluriformes; family Plotosidae; genus Plotosus; species Plotosus lineatus. The sequence goes on along the minus strand of CM045737.1, from coordinate 34,842,559 downwards.
TGTATTCTGATTTTCTGAGGCTAACCTTCATTCCTCTCCTTTCCAGGGCATACCTCCACCTCTCTAGATTTTCCTCCACTTGTTCTCTGCTCTCACTACAGATCACAATGTCATCTGCAAACATCATAATCCATGGAGATTCTTGTCTCACCTCGTCTGTCAGCCTGTCCATCACCATTGCAAACAAGAAGGGGCTTAGAGCTGATCCTTGATGCAGTCCCACCTCCACCTTAAATTCGTCGGTCACGCCGACAGCACACCTCACCACTGTCTTATTATAATATGCTTTATATATTTTATACTTTAAGTAGCCATACCTTTTCTTTGTCGCATGAATCGAGTCTGAGAGAGTATCATGAATGTAATGGTGTTAGTTTTATAATTAAGTGTTCTGTAGACTTATACAATTGGACATATAGAAATAAAGCACAATCTCATAACCGTCCAATCATTCAATGGAGTCCTTAAAATGAAGAAATCAGAACATATCTCAAAGAATCTGTTTCACTATCAGAGCTCAACACACATTTATCACAATAGCCATGTTAGAAATAATCTGAAATGCGGTTTTAAAAGCAACAAAAGTAACATCATTGAAAATCTCCAGAGATCGAAAAAGTGTGACCCTAAAAATAAATGAGCAACTTCAACCATCCAAACAGGATCTTGAAAATTTGTAGTAATGAGAAAGCACAAACTTGGAGATTTATATAAGATTTACCAATTTGTTTCTCGGGTGTACAAAAGTGTTTATTTTTGATTCACCTTTATTAAAGGAGAAAACCGTGTTAATTTCACTTTAATCCCAATCAAAACTCTATGTGCAAAATCTTATCTGCTTATTCAAAAAAATGTATTTATGGCTGGTTATTTAAAAAACTAATTGCAGAATTATGAGATCATATCCATTTACCACACAGGAAATTATTTTAATCTGAATCCTTTTTATACTTTCAACACAAATCTGTCAATAAGCAGCATGAATGTACCAAAATCCTACACTTGTACGCTAGGCTGAGTCTTGATTTCACCATCATTCTGACTCCATTTTTCAATAACAGCACTTAAAATCCGGTTTCAGATTTTGCATACAAAAAAAATTAACTTGAGACCTAAAGAGGATTAAATTTTATGATTGATATTTTTATTTTGTACACGTCTACTCAATTCTGATAGATGGTAATCAGTGGTGCCTTATTTCTCTATATAAGGAAAATAATGTAAAGCAGGCTGGTGATTACTGGAGGGGAGGAGGAAAAAAAAAAAAAAGCGCTTCAGAATGATGAAGCACACTTCAGGGTGCTCCTGCAGTTTGAGCTTATTCCTGATTACAAAATAAGCATCATCAAAAGCAAACCTGTTGTTAACATGGCATGGAATAAAAACTCGTTAAAAAAAAAAGTAAACAAAATGAAGACACTCAACCTGAAAGAACTGTTTACGGTATCAAGTCTTACAGGCCGGTTAAACCGTGGTTTTAAATCTGATTCCTATCAGGGTTTGGGTTTGATTCCTGAATTGATTCCTAAATCTGATTCCTATCAGGGTTGCTTATGCAGCAGCCAGAGTTTTGCAAAAGCCCTCAAAATTCATTCATCAAAAGAGGATAAACAATAGAATTGAAAATAGGATAAACAGTCAGCCTTAGCCTGATTACTCCACATTGGTTATTTAGCTCTCATTTCCTAATTTTAAGTGTTTTATTTATTTATTTATCTATTAAAGACTCAGGTGATATTCGGGCCAAGCTAGCATCCATTTACTTGGCTATATGAAGCTGGAGGTGGTGGGAAGAGACAGAATATACTAGAGGGACTCACAGGACCCCATTTGTGAGTGTGTGTGGAGGGGAGGCACAGAGGCAGTGACATCGAGTCAGGGTGTGATTAACGAGGCGTTCAGCACTCTAATACTCTTCTCGTCAATGCCAAACTCAGCTAGCAGGCTTAAAGGCATGAATAGTGCTCACTGTTTACAGAGCACAAAAACGATGCAGAAAGGACAAAGTGACCTGGGTGCATCACAAATAGAGCTGCTAGTGTTCTCAACACTGGCCAAAAGGACAATTTGGTTGTTTTTCAAAATCAGGCATATTGAGGGGAGGCCATATATACACTGATTAAGATTCCACGCATTAAGGCATTAATTTGTGCAGCAAAGAAAAGCTACTTCTACTTTGTAAATATATACGGCTTCAGTTTGTGAACAAAAGTGTCATTCTGCCACTTGAGGAAAGAAATCTGATGAATTCGCTTATACTGTTGTTGCAGTCATAAACTATTTAACACTGAGGACCAAATGAAAAAAGATCTACATAATTAATGTCAATTTTTTTTAAAAAGATACAGTAGACTTCAGAACATCACTGCCGGAAATCATTCTGTTTTTTAAACGGCTGCTTGTCAGTGAACTGCTGACTACCCTGGATGTCCCAGGCAATTGTCTAAAAGTCAAAAGATTGAGCTTCATAGATGCGACTGCATTTCATGGCTGGGATGTAAGAGGGCATAATTAGCATACTTTCTATAGGGGGAGGGCCATTCCCTCTCCAGTCAATAAAAGTAAAACCAACCAATGGTCCGTCGAAGCGCATGTACAGAAAACTCTGGAGAGTGCCTTCTTCTATTTAAGTTAGGCTGGATGATCAGCAAGTTAAAAAGATGCATTTGGTGTGCTTAACTCCACTTTGTTGGTATCTGGTGTATGATAGATGAGAGTTGACTGATGTGAGGTAATCAGTGGGGGGGGGGGGGGCCTTAGTAGTAAAACAACTTGGAACCCAACATTTCCAAAATATCCACTCATAGCCTGCTACTTACTGTATGTAAAACATTAAATACTTTTTATCTGATCTATTTGTGATGCTGAACTTTAAAATGCTGGAATTTGATTGTCCATCTACATTTGTGTAAATGCTGTCAGCAATCTAATACAAACAGGTCGAGTCAGACTTCTGAATAAACAAAGAGAAATGATTCGGATTCTAACATGCCCGAGCAGTGGCTGTGATTGGCTGGAAAAACAAAGGGGTATGAGGAAATGGCCATGCTTAGCTATAAGGAAATGTCTCATTTCACAACAGTTACAGAAACAAGGAGCAAAAGGGATACATAAATACAAAGTGCAAAAAAGGGATTTCAGTAGCACAGAATAATTAATGAGTCTCTCTGACTGACTTGAATCTTCAGGAGCGAAGAGCTCCTTAATTAATCAGAACCTGAAAATGTTTGATGGAATTTTGAACCTTTATATCTGAACGTGTGTGTATTTGTCCGTTTTCCAGTATTTCATTTGCATTGGTTTCTTGTCTTCTGTTGTTCTCGCTCAAACAGCCCTTAGCCAAGTTAACATGGTAAGCTAAACTTATTTCTGGCTCTTCATAATGGGGAAAAACGGAGCGACAAAGCCAGGGGGGTTCATTTTGGGATATCATCTCAAACTAGCAAAAAACTGTCCCCACTCAGCTCCAGCAATACACAAATAGTGTGACACCCAGTAACAAAGGCCCCATTTTCAAACTGAAGCAATAAGTTGAGAGCCATCATGCCTGCAAATAGCACTGAGGAACTCACATGACCAGAAACTGCAGCTCTTTTCATATTCAGCCTTTGAGTTCAGTCACAATCGCAAATGTTCGTGATCTCATCTCTGCCGATCTGAAGCAGCCAGTGTGACTTCTTTCTCTGAGAAATTCCCCCCAAATTAGCTGAGGTCACAGCTTCAGTAATGAAAAACATTAACTGGCGTTCTGCCTACAGGCATTAATTAAACTGCTTACAATGTAATGTGCAGTGGTGGTCTAGTAGATAGAGCGCAGGATCGCTGATCCGAAGGTTGGGGGTTCGAGTCCCCACAGGGTTGTCACTGTCTCCCCAGTGCGGCTAACTGGGTTATCAAAGGCGGGCCATGTCTCTCACTGTCTATGGTGAGAGGCATGTAAAAGAACCATTGCTGACTTTCGTAAAGAGTAGCTGCAAAGCCGTCAGTGTGTTTCTGTCCCTTGCTAAAAGGGTTGTGACAGGAAGGGCATCCGACGTAAAAACCTATGCCAAATCAAATGTGCTCATGCCAAACAAAAACAGATGAATAAATCTCACGCATTTAAATCTATACATCTATTTTCAATTCCTCGTCACTGTGGCGCGCAGCGGAAAGCCAATCCTTTCTGTATGCCAATGTGTGGGCGGGTCCGATACCATCAAACTAATTTTATTGGATTATAACAACAGCCACTGACTGCGCGTGTTGTTTTTGAGGAAAGAGAGAAATTTCCCTCGTTTTGATCAGCTTATTTCCACAAAGCCAAGCACAGCTGGCAAACAAACACAAATGGACAGACATTGAAAAACCCGCAGAGCAGCTGATTGCCAAAACTTGGGACGCGCTTCCTGTCACAGAAACACTGCAGTGTGTGAGTCCAATAAAATTAGAGTTTCAAGGTATCGGCCCTGCCTGCACACACAAACGATTGGCTCTCCACTTCGCTCCACAGTGACGTGGCATTGAAAGTAGATGAATAGATTTGCTCTGAGCAGTTAGAAAGTGAAGCTGCATCATCTCCTGCTTGGTCTTTTAAGATGCTGGTGCTGCCGGCAGCGCAAACAACCGTCGTACACAACACTCGCACTGCACTGCCATGAATCATGCTTCACGACAGTTGCAGTCGTAAAGTCGATCAGACGTAACTCGCATAGGTCACAAGTCGACGATTGTCTGTAATTAGCATCTTCTGATTCCTAGGCTGTGATATAAAACTTCTGGCACTCCATATGTTTTGTTACTTGAGTACCTGTGCTTTGAGTTTTCGTATTGCTGCCTGATTCTTTTCAGCTGTGGACATGAATCAATGCTCCATCTGCATCCTAGCCCCTTCTTTTCTCTCTGTTCTTTAGCAGGACACCAATGCACATCCTTTTCCTTTCCGTGGTCGATTTCTGTTTTCATCCATATCACTTGTCCAGATAGTTTAACATATTTAAGTTCTGTCACATTTCTGTTTTCTGTGTTTAGCAACTCGGCAACCTTGTTGCATCTCCTGTGATGGGCAGATGTGGGACAACCATGTTTCATGACTATACTGCTCTGCTAAAATAAATTAAGTAATGTGCTTTTACAGACTAAAGTGTAAGAAATAAAACATTCTGCTGCCCAATATTGTGGTTGTGGTATTTTTAATTCACTTTGATCGCAGTGATGATGCATCATGAGCACTAGCATGTAGCCAGAATAAAAAAATTAAAATGCCTGAAGTGACTTCAGAAAGGCAGAGATTTTAAAATGCCAAATAAACCACTTATTAACCCTGTTTGCTTGGTCTGCACACAGAAATCTCAGCCTGTGGTCTTTTGCACTGGCTCTACCTTCACCTTGCTCTGTACTAAAGACCTAGAGCAGAAATTGCTCAGTACAAGACCAAGCAAAGAGGGTTTTTTTAATAATATCCATACCCATTGGATTGCAGCAGTTGTATGTTCTTATTGGCTAATCCAAGAAGGATATCACTACATGAACCATTAGCTATATCGCTACAGAAAAAAAGAAAATTGGTTGAGACTTGTGCTATCCAACTGCTAAGGCTAGCCTTAAAAATATCTTTGTTGGCGGTCACACAGCCGGTTGGGCCGAAATTGTACATAAAAACCCTGCCTGAGCATTCGCAGACACAAAAAATAAAAATATACCGTCCAGTTGTGTTGAAAAAAACCCGTGTGTGTCCCCTATCATACACCTTACTAAAAAGTGACCAACGCGAAATCAATATCAACCGCACCTTGTGATTGGTCAATTTCACCAGTTCGGTGAAACAGCAATTCTCATTGGCCAGTACGGTCTTAACAACAAAGGCAGAAAGCATGTTGGAAAGGGACAATGATGAGGCAAAAAAACTGTTCTTTGTCACTATTAAAGGTCGCAACGTGAAAATAATAAATAAATTAATGCGTTTCAAATTGAGCAACACATTCGCTGACATTTTTAAACAAATACAAGTTAATTATAAAATGCGAGCAACAGCACGGAGCGTGATGAAGGTGTTTGACTTTGACACCATGTTGACTGCAATATTAAAAGTTATGTTGAAGAAACCTTGATACTCTGTTGATTACAATATTAAAAGAATAAACTTTGATATTCAGTATGTTGATTTTAAATACAAGACGTTTATTTCATTCTACTGTGTTTACATCATCACATACACAATATAGCATGATGTCTTCTTTCTCTTTTCGGCTTTTTCCCGTTCTCCAGAGTCACCACAGCGAATCATTTGATTCGTACATTTAATTTCGCATGGGTTTTTACGTCGGATGCCCTTCCTGTCACAACCCTTTAGCAAGGGACAGAAACACGCTGACGGCTTTGCAGCCTATTTTAATCAGCAAAATGACACAGTCAGAGTAAAACTAAGAGCAATCTGGAACTTTGAATACAAAAAGGCAAATCTGCAAATCATTTCACACAATCCAGCAAAAACTACCCAACTATCTGAAAGCATGTCTTTTTCTGAGAATTCCAAAGCTGGAAAAATACCTACTTGACCCTCAGCTGCTTTATTGTTGTCTCCCGAATTTGCCTGCACTTACAAAAAAAACAACAAAGGCCTACAGTGATGATTGCGCTTTGCATATTCCGACTCATGGCTACAAACTCCGTGCCATAGCTTACATAATACATGACCAAATATAGTGGAAACTCACATATTATAATGGTGGTGGTGGGGGGGGTGTTGTAGATAAATAAAGGTCCAATTCTGGGGACTTCCTGAGGAACAATGCATCTCTGAGCCATTAAGAACAGATGAATAGCAGTTACCACTTCCTGTTACACAAAAGAGTTCTGCTTCCTGTCGGATCAGTCCCCGAAACCGTAGGAAGTTACAGTCTGCATTAAGCATCGGGCTGTGGCAGAACATTAAAAGCCCTATTATACAATCTATAAACTCACACTAATCCATTTATCTGAAAGGCACTGCAGAAAGGTATTACTAAAACCTCTATATTTTTATCATGTCACAAAATACCATTACATGTAAAATTGCATAAATTAATTATTCATGTGCCCCAACAGAGAAAAAAAAAACATGTTTTGTTGAAATAACTGGATGTTTTTCTCGTCCCAACAGTCGAGTCAGGCATGTAGAGACTATGATAAAAAGTTTACCTTTAGCATAGAAATTCTGAATAAAGAGGAACCTGTCTAACCTGTCTGTACTGCTTTGGGACTTGTGGGCGGTTTCTGCAGCTGCAGCTTTTAGGAATCTTTGAATGAAAAACATCAGAGTTTCTGTGATCTAATAATGACTGATTTCATACCAAACAAATTAACAACAGTTCCCAATAACTGTGTGGATGCAGAAAGAGGTAATTCAAATAAATGTTTCTTTCAGAGTGAATTTCTTAAGACAAAATACACAAACATTTTACAATCCTAAAAATTTAAAATTTTCAGTTTATCAATTACAGGTGAAGGTGAAAAATTCAGATTTTGCCTGATATATTTCATACAAAAAAAGGCCAAGATTTTAATACAGGCTTACTGTTCTTAAAGGTAAACAACCTTTAACAAAGGTTTGCTTTGAGACCAGGCAGACAGCCATGAAGTCCTGATTGGCAGCGGAGTTGGCAGTCATTGGGTCGATTAGTGCGGTATGACGGAAAGTTATTGTGGACACAGAGAAAGAGCTGGGCTACAGAAAACACAGATAGATGGGGGATGGACAGACTCTGCAAAGAATCTATAATGTGTGTATGTATATAAAAATGAGAGAGAAACTGTGTCATGCTATAGGAGTGCCACCCTCAAGTTATTAATTTTCTATAACAGTACGTACAGCAAGTTTCACTCATCTTGGACCAGAACTTTTAACACACTTATCGCATGTGCATGTAATGAAACACATTGGTTCCTGTTTTCACTTGCTTTATCGCCACGATAAACTTGTTTCTACACCAGTCTTTTTCACCCTCTTAAAGCTATGCACAAGTTTCACAAAAATGTCAACAGCTTCACTTCTGTTATGAAGGGCTGATACTGGAGACAGCCCAAAGAAATGTGAAACAGCTCCCAGACAACGTCACCAATCAAAGAATTGTTAATTTAGTTAATTATATATTTTTCTAGAAACCAGCACATTCATATAAAGTAGGGATTTGCAACTATTAGCCGGATTACAAAAAAATTGAGACACTATGCAAATAAAAACTGAATGCAATGATGTGGAGATGCCAAATTTCAATATATTATTCCGAAAATAGAACATAGATGACATGTCAGAAGTTTAAACTGAGAAAATGTATCATTTTAAGGGGGGAAATATGATGATTTTAAATTTCATGGTGTCATCAAATCTCAAAAAAAAAATTGGGACAAGGCCATTTTCACCACTGTGAGGCATTCCATCTTCTTACAACAGTCTGAAAACGTCTGGGGACAGAAAGAGACCAGTTTCTCAAGTTTAGAAATAGGAATGCTGTCCCATTCTTGTCTAATACAGGCGTTTAACTGTTCAACTGTCTTGGGCCTTCTTTGTTGCACCTTCCTCTTTATGATGTGCCAAATGTTCTCTATAGGTGAAAGATGGCCATTTCAATGCCTGGATCCTTTTCCCACGCAGCTATGATGTTGTAATTAATGCTGCATGTGATCTGGCATTAACATGTTGAAAAATGCATCTCTGAAAGAGACGATGTCTGGATGGGAGCAGATGTTATTCTAGAACCTGAATACACCAGTCTGCATTGGCGGTGCCTGTCCAGATGTGCAAGCTACCCATGCCACACGCACTCATGCAACCCCATACCATCACAGATGCAGGCTTCTGAAATGAGCACTGATAACTTGAGTTGTCCTTGTTCTCTTTAGTCCAGATGACATAGCGTCCCAGTTTTACATAAAGAACTTCGAATCATGATTCGTCTGACCACAGAACAGTTTTCCACTTTACCACACTCCGTTTTAAATGACCCCCTGGCCCAGAGAAAACGCCTGCGTTTCTGGGTCCTGTTTAGAAATGGCTTCTTCTTTGTACTGTAGAGTTTCAGCTGGCAACGGCAGATGGCACGGTGGATTGTGTTCACTGACAATGGTTTCTGGGAGTATTGCTGAGCCCATTATGTGATTTCCCTTACAGTAGCATTCCTGTTTATGGTGCAGTGCTGTTTAAAGGCCCGAAGACCATGAGCATCCACTGTGGTTTTTTGGCCTTGACCCTTACGCACAGAGATTGTTCCAGATTCTCTGAATCTTTGCATGATGTTATGCACTGTAGATGATGAGAACGTCAAACTTTTTGCAATTTTTCGCTGGGAAACACCTTTTGGATATTGATTCACTGTCTTTCTGCGTAACATTGGGGGAATTGGTGATCCTCTAACCACCTTTGCTTCTGAGAGACACTGCCACTCTGAGAAGCTATTTTTACACTCGGTCATGTTGCCAATGGACTTCATTAGTGGTAATTGGTCTTCCAGCTACTCGTTATAAGTGAAATTGACTTTTCCAGCCTGTTATTGCTACCTGTCCCAAAATTTTGAGATTTGTTGACACCATGAAATTTAAAATCAACATATTTTCCCCTTAAAATGATAAATTTTCTCAGTTTAAACTTTTGGCATGCTATCTATTTTCTATTAGGAATAAAATATTGAAAATTGGTATTTCCACATCATTGCATTCAGTTTTTATTCCCAATTTGTATAGTGTCGCAACTTTTTTGGAATCACTATTCAAGCTTTTATAGGATAATGTACCGCAAGTATGTAATTACTGTTAAATAAATCAGTGCGTTTCTGTCCCTTGCTAAAAGGGTTGTGACAGGAAGGGCATCCGACGTAAAAACCCATGCCAAATCAAATGTGCGAATCAGATGATTCGCTGTGGCGACTCCCGAGAAAGGGAAAAAGCCGAAAGGAAAAGAAGAAATCTTGACAGGGGGATTGGAACTCTAACAAGAAGCAGAGAGGTCTTAAATAACTCTGAAGGGGTTTGTTTCATAATGACAATCTCATTCTTCAGTATTATTTTATTACATGTCTACTTACAAAAAAAAAAAACTAATGTGGAAAAATATTGATGTAAACTATTTTTTTTTTTTTGGCCAAAGACTTCGTTCATGGCAGCACATTGCAACAGTCCATCGTATCAAAATAACAGGCATTAGAATGTCATTGGCCATTCAGAATGACGTAACTGATAAATCATGTAATAAGCAATATTAAAATCACCATAATGTAACCAATCAGAACCCAGAATCTTCACCGTTTCTGTCCATCATTAGTACATAAGGCCTCCACAAACTGATTAACTGAACCACTCAGTCACTTCATGTACTCATTTGAAACTATTTTTTTTACCATTACTAGATACCTTCAAAGCTAATCATGTTCCACTAAAACACTCATTTACCCACTGCACCAAACCATTATAAATAAAATGTGATACTGCATCTCTAAACTGCATCATTCTTAGAGGTCAGCGCACACAACCTAGTTTTCTAACCACCATATTGGCAACCTAATTCTGTGCTGAAGCAGAGGGGAACGTTTTCTAAATAGTTTGTTTATTAACTCTGAAAACAGACTTGAATCACATTCCCTCACAAATCCAAATATTTTTCAAAATGTCCTGAAGATTAGGCGTTTAGGTCCCAAATTCTTCTCTACCATGAGTCAAAAGACACAATTTATATACAAAGATCATACAGGAAAATACTTTTGAATACGATTCAGCATAGACATGAGAGCATTTCTGAGCTGGAATGAAATTAGTGTTTGGAGATGTTCAAGAGATAAAACGGATAACGGGACAAATTTCATAAACCTCACTACAATTAAGCAGGAATCATAACATACAATAGTCTGAAATACACAGCATATCAGAGCAACAGCCATTTTGTGTTGTGGAAGACTTTGCTTCATATGGAAATCTCTTACAAACTTTATGCCTTTACACATTCTTGCCAGTCAAAAGCATGATTTCATGTCGGACTTGAGCTGCCTCTGTATTTAAATACACCAATTGGTTCTCTTTCTACAGTTTCTGAGCCTTTCCTGCAACCACAAGCAAGGAGGAAGTAGCAAGCCAAAGCCTTGTCTGTGAAGAGACCAAGTCTGTGCTGACAGAAGGGAAAAGGATGACTAGTTCCGTCTAAATGACAAGAAGAGTGATGCTTCAAAAGAGATCTCAGATTTAGTGTCTTCCTTCACATGGATATTTTTAAAAAGGAACTATGTTCTGTGGTATATTGCGAAAGACAGAAAAGAGAAACTCGAGTTGATGTAAAGTGAGCAGCTGTTCCTAGTTTGGAGTGCAAGTGTCAAACTGTTACCATCACTGAGATGAATTTGAAAAATGATTAGATTAAAGTTGTCTAAAAACTTTTATTAAATGTTATGGATGTCCTTGAATTTACAAAACTGGAACTCTGTGGCAGTTGAATACATTGATGGTTATTGATACAGAAAATTAGAAACAAGTTAGAAAGCAGCACCGTGCCTCTCTATACCCAGCCTGGGCTGCATGCAAAAGCAGCCACACAATTGAATACCACACAGAAAGGCTCTCATGTCTTACATGTAAAGGAAAGAGTACAGAGCCAGGATGGTTATGATATTGGGCTGAATAGATAATCATTCGTTTTTCACTCATCAGAGCAATACAAAATGAAACCGTTACATAAGCAACAACTGACACACAATTTAATAAAACTGTAATCCCCCTTCTTTTATAATTTAATGAAGTCTCTGAAGGACCGTAATTTGCACTTTTACCAATGCTAAATACAAAGCATCTGCTGTTATCAAGTACCAAATTTAGTCATGTTTTTCCAAATCAATATACTGAAGCAGACAAAAGACATGTGCCATCTTGTAGGGTGAGAAAAGCTCATCCACATCCAGACAAACCGGCAACAAGCAAAAATGTTCTCTCACTCCCTCATCAGACTTGCCGAATCACTTAATCCCACGAAGGTGACAGGGAGGCTGGAGCCTATCTCAGTCAACACTTGGAGAAGGTGGGATACACCCTGAACAGCTCATCAAAACCATCGCAAGGCAATTTGGAACAATTAGCCAAATGTGTCTGTGGACTGTGGGAGGAAACGAAAGCACCTGGAAGAAAACCACACAAGCACAGGAAGAACATGCAAAAGGAACACAGAAAGCCTGAGATCTTCTTGCTCTGAGGTGGACGCACTAACCACTATACGACCCTGCCGCCCTGTTAAATATCTAGAGGCTTTTCTTTCTATAATTACCTGCAAGATAGAATTATGATTAGTTTTGGGAACTGGCAATGTACAGCCCACTCGGGTTATCGGTGGTCGGATCGAGCGAGTTATCGATATGATGCGAGTATGTTATTTGTAATTTAAATAGGATCGTGTGGTAAGCGCCTTCCTATGCTCACTTGGGCATGCCACAGCGCAAAGTAAACATGACATGCCAGCAATTCAGACCTGCAAAGTAGACATGTAAAAGCAGATTTTTGTTTTCTGATGAAAATATGCAAAAAAGGTGGGGGGAGAAGATAAATGTTATAAAAAAAAAAAATAGTGACTCGAATCAATATGTGCACTCAACAAATTTGGAAATGACTTACATCGATTAAATTGCATAAGCTGTAGCATGATCAAACTGACTGCTTTTATGTTTGAGACACTAAGAAGGGGATAATCTGTATTATGAACAATCTGTGGAAAATTGTATATTATATCACAGGTTCAGCATATGATACCAAATCAACTCAAATGTGGGATCTCACAGCATTCACAGTAAACAAAGTGTTACTTTATTTTTAATTTTCATTTTTATGTTGCACAGAAAAGCAGTTGCTTCATATTAAGCCGATTACACATTTTGCTTTGAGGAGGCAAATATAGCAACATCATATACCCACATCACTAATCGTATTGCCTAGATTGTGATCAAGAACAATGGAACCACCGTTTTGTTACTCAACTACATGGAAGGTGAAAGTCCCCACTTGCGAGTCGAAAACGAGCCAACTCCAATTTAAGTATGCAATAATTAAGAGAAGGCAAATTTAATCTTCAGAGTTTCTGATCTTGTATTTTTGGTCCACACCTGCTCCCAACAGACCCAGAGGCTAACTTAACAGGTGTTCGGATCTAAAACCCAAGGCAAAAAAAAAAAAAAAAATTCGGACCAGATATATTATATGATTACGTAACATTATATGATGGATATTATCCTACCTCCAGGACAGGCCCTGCTCCCAGGATGGTCCTCTCCACCCCACTGGCGTACCCTTTTTGACTCAGAGCAGTCAGGCAGTGGATCAGGAAGTTAGTGCTTTGTGTTTTGCCTGAGCCACTTTCCCCAGATATAACAATGCACTGATTGATCCTCTTACGCAACATAGTGTAATACGAGACATCCGCAATAGCGAAAATGTGAGGCTCCAGTTTGCCCAGCTGATGGTTCTCATACATCTTGACATACTTTGGATTGTAGATGGGAAGGAACTTGAAAGGATTGATTGCAATTAGGATGCTACCAGCATAAGTGTAGATCTTCTTCTTTTGAAAACGGCCGTGCAGGTTGGCCAGGATAGTGTCCTCATTGAGGATGTGAAGGTTGCATAGGTCATTGAAGTCCTCGTGTCGGGGAGGCAGGAATCCTCGGGTGACCAGATGTTGAGCATCTTGATCTCTACAGACAGTAGGAAGATGAGCATAGCAGATGGAGCCATCACGATTACGCTCCTGCAGGATGAAGAAGAATCCCTCGCTCTGCGCATGCTCCTCCTGGGCCTTCCTGGGCCATAGCAAGAACCTGTGCACTGGTAGGTCGGTGGCTTCCAGGATCCATTCCTCCCCCCCACTCTCCTTCACTTCAGCCAATACATAACGCTTTGCGGAATCCAGGCCCAGAGTGACTGCAGCATCCTTGATAACCGTGGCTGCAGTGGCATCCTTGTGCACCCTGAGCAGACAGCATGGTGTTGTCTCCAAAGAGAGGCGAGGGTAGATTTGAAGAACGAAGGCCCGGCCATCTTGGCTAGCTGTGCCTTCACCATCTGTGACACTCATTCTAACTCTGAGCGAGTTTTTTCAGCATTACGCACAGCTTCCCCACTCACCATCTAGCACCTGGGAAAAAGAGAGTACGTTTTAAAAAGGTTTTAAATCTATGCATGATTTGGCTGGAACTTTAACAAGCGTGAACACGCATCAGTTTGGGTGAAAAAAACAGCAGCACAGGAGCAAGCTTTAAATAGCAGAAATGTGTTTTGTTCCAGTCAGAGTTACATGTCTGGGCAATCACAGACTTGTCAATGCACAACATTAAAATCTGTCGTTTTCTAAGTTTTTGGAAATGCTATCCTGCTAACATTTAGTCAAAACTCAAAGGCAGATATTTTTTCATATTTGGAAATTAGAAATTTAAAGACATTCCTGACTCATAGGATTCCCCAACGCCCCCATGGTAAGTTAACAAATCTTCATACAGCTGTAAACAAAAAGTCAAACTCACCTATGTCCCACACCGGACAAAATTTTGCTAACGCATACAAGGACAAAAAACAGCAACATCTATCAGCCCACGCACCACATTAGAAAAGGTCTGACCGGCCGCAAAAGTTCTACAATCTACAACTTGTCCATAGATAATGTTAAAAAGCTGTCAAAATCTTCGGCATCTATCGGAAATACACTAATGAGACATTTAAGGGCAGACTGGTTCCCATACCACCAAGTTCCCACTCTATTATACGTACAATAAACACATACAACCGTACATGAGAACAGAACACCAGTAAGTAACAAATTTGACCGTATCTGGATGATTGATTCAGAAGACAAATTTTTATTACTGATTTCGAGTTGATATTTGAACCTTTGTGTGTGTGCGTGTGCTGATAGACTCCAATAAATTGTGAGCTACCCATGGCCTATGAATAAAAGTTAAAACAACTGAAATTCTGGCAGTACATGCACAAATTCTTTTTGTTTTTAAATTTTTTAAAAACAACACTTTTGTCTCCAGATAGCCCCAGATTTCATATTTCAATTGCAATTTTGAAAAATTTTCTGATGGCAGCACCCCCTCCCACACTTCTTTCACATTGGGCTTAATGGCCCAAGGTTCTGCAAAGTGCTTTAATGGACTCCGGCATCCGAACCATCTGAAAATAGTATTGGCCCAAGCTCAATTCTCCTTAACGGGAACACTGGCTGCCCACACATTGAGAGCTCCCAGAGCAGTTGGGAGGGGGTGTTGGGAGGGGTTTGCCTTGCTCAAGGGCACTTCAGCTATGTAAGGTGGAAGGTAAGGTGCCGTTCACACCTTCACCACCACACATTTTTTCCTGTTGGTTTGGGAATTGAACAAGAGACATTTTGATCCCATAGCCAGCTCTGTAACCATCAAGCTACAGCTGAAAGATGAGAAAAAGAGACAACACTAAAAAGGGAAAAGTGCTAAGATCCTGCGTATGCCCCATGGTTTGGTTGCTCCAATACCTGTCTGTCTGTCTTCCTTTCAGCTTTTTCCCTTTTCTTTGGAGTCGTCACAGCGAATCATCTGATTCGCACGTTTGATTTGGCAGAGGTTTTTACGTTGGATGCCCTTCCTGTCACAACCCTGTTTAGCAAGAGACAGAAACACGCTGACGACTTTGCAGCCTACTCTTTACAAAAGTCAGCAATGGTTCTTTTACATGCCTCTCACCATAGACAGTGAGAGACATGGCCGGCCTTTGATAACCCAGTTAGCTGCACTGGGGGGGACAGTGACAACCTTGTGGAGAGTGGGACTCGAACCCCCAACCTTTGGATCAGCGATCCAGCACCCTATACCACTAGACCTCCAATACCTGAGGCTAAAAAATGGTTAGTTTAATAAAATAGCATAGAAAACTATATCCATGCATTAATATTCCAACAGCATTAATACAAACCTGAAACCGAGGCTTACGGTTAAAATTCTCTAAGGCAGCCCACCTCATGTCGACAACCACATTGTAGTAAATTTTAACAAGGAGCCATTGGAGTTTTGATCCTCACACCACAGATAGGCTACTTTATGCTAGCCAGGTTCGTGTGATATCTTCTTATTAGGCTAGAATAATAGTACAAAATTTACACTAGATTTTATTTTCCACCAGTGTTTACACATCTGAGTGTTCCTATTTGAGTAAGGACTATTTGTTTTCTTTGCATGTTAATTAGTTCAAATAGTCGACCTTCAGCCATGAAGTGCAAATTACGTCAATACAGTGCTACATGCACACCAAATAAACACTTTACTGTCAATGCTTTTAAAAGTCATGAAATGACTGCAACTTAACAAGACTGAATCATGTATGCAATGCATCTTCTCCCCAAATATTCTCATGCTATGGGTGCAAAGCAAACGCAAAAAAATATTCATAGAGCTGCAAGCAACACGTTGTGCACCAGCCTTCTCATTTACACCAGTGACATGCTGCATACCTATAAATACACAAACCACAAAGATCTTTGGTCATCAGAATCAACAACATCATCGCAACCTTATGCATTTCTCCATAACAGAGCTAAAGAAAACAAAAGAGAAAACATGCAGATATGAAATCCACTTGCTGGGAAAAGCAGAACCGATGAGCTAGCAATATTACTAACTGCTAACACAGGAAAAGAGCATGACAATCTTTTTGTCAGTATGCTAGTTATATTAAGCACTGTAAATGTAGCACAAATAAAAATGGCAATTCAAATTATATATTAAAAATGCTTAACTTGGTTTATGAAACCATTTTACAAATAATTTGATAAAATTTTTCATAATTTTCGAGAAATATTTTATATATATATATATATATATATATATATATATATATATATATAAATAAATAAATAAGATGTACTTAGTGTCTTTAATTTGTCATAATCAATTATGAGGTTTATGAGGATTATACGGTGTCCCCAAGAGGTCAAAACACTGCCAATTCCAACAACACATTAGCAGAAATGTGGAGCAGTAAAAAAAGGCTCTAGGGCCACTAATCACTGGTGCTAAAATATTAAGATGTAGCATAAAAGCATCATTAATACCATTTTAACTGTCTGTGTTCTATTTTATTGCAGCACGTAGGACAGTGGAGTTCACACCACTCTCCACAGCCTCTTGCCTAGATTTTTTTTTCAGTACTGTATTTTTCAAAAATATGAAGTCCACTGCAGGAGTGTCAATCAATCAATCAATCAATCAATATATATATATATATATATATATATATATATATATATATATACACACACACACACACACACACACACAGGGATCCCTCACCACTTTGTGCTTCAATTTATGCGGCTTCAGTGCATCGTGTTTTTTTTTTAAAAAATATTCTTCGAATTAAAAAATGAGGAAATTAAGGAAGAATAAGGGGGATAAGTTAAGGAGAATGTCGTAAACAAGGCCAGTTATGACCCCCCAAAAAAAAAAAAAAACAAATATCCAACAACCCAAAACCTCCCATCAAAACTGGTTATATTTTTATGTCAGGTGTGCTGCATCTGAGTGCGTGCATGCACGTGCGTCTGTATGTCAAGTCAAGATTCTTTATTGCCATTTCTGCTTTTTACACACATAGGAATTTCTTGTGCGGTCATGTAAAGAGTTTAAGTTGTGGAAAAGAAACAAAAAAGAACAGAAAAACAGGAGGCTTCGAACAGCAAAAACACATACTACGACGGAATAAGTACCCAAGTCCTATGTTTAGAAGGGACCTTTATTTACATCTTATGCATAATTTTTTTAATGTTCAATTGTCATTATAAGCATTTATAGCATTGAATATGTATTTATTGATATTATAGCGTAGCGTAGGCCTCCGTCAGTCCCGAAGGACTATGGCTGCGCTCTGGCCAGTATCCCGACTGGTGATACTCCCCAGTGCACAGAGCCTGGGTAGGGAGTAATGAGGGACAGGCTGTTACCCAAGCAGCAAGTCCCCCCCTGTCTCGGCGCCACCGGAAGGATCCAATGGAAAGGCAAGTGCCGATACGACTGGGTTCCAGTGCCGCTGCAGGAGCACACATACATATACGTATATGTCAGTCAGGGGGGTTGATCCTATTTAGCGGAATTCGGCAGTCGCAGGGGGATCTCGGTCTCAATTAACCACGGAACGTGAGGGATCCCACTTTTACAGTGTAAAAGTGCACTTTTACAAATTCCTACTCTCGGGCAGGGACTGGGTGAGTTGGACTGTCCACCTCTCACAGAAGACATGAACATTGAGAAGTACCAAATGGCCACCTCTACATTAAAACAGGCCTTAAGAAAATACACAGTGTTTCAAGGCGTTCTCAACTAAAGACATACAAATTGACCAGTCACTAAACATATAAACCTTCAGTTTTTTTCCAATTCATTGCTATACATCATCATCATCATCATGTTCATTTTCTGTAACCGCTTCATCCTAATTAGGGTCACGGGGAGGCTGGTGCCCATCCCAGCCAACTCAGGGCGAGGGCAGAGTACACCCTGGACAGCTCGCCAGGCCATCGCAGGGCGGAAACGCGCTGACGGCTTTGCAGCCTACTTCATTGCTATACACTGTACTTCAATTATAAATTAATTAATAAATAATTCACTTTCCAGGATATTGTACGTAATTCCGGGGCATTAAGAATCACCGTAAGTAATATGCAGAAAACTCCAACCTTTTAAGTTGTACAAATGATGTACTCATTGTCTGGCTGTCTTCCTTTCAGCTTTTTCCCTTTTACTTGGGAGTCGCCACAGCGAATCATCTGATTCGCACGTTTGATTTGGCGGAGATTTTTACGTCGGATGCCCTTCCCGTCACAACCCTTTTTAGTAAGGGACAGAAACACGCTGACAACTTTGCAGCCTACTCTTTACGAAAGTCAGCAATGGTTCTTTTCCATGCCTCACACCATAGACAGTGAGACACATGGCCCGCCTTTGATAACCCAGTTAGGGGGACAGTGACAACAAGCTTGTGGAGAGTGGGACTCGAACCCCAAACCTTTGGATCAGCGATCCAGCGCCCTATACCACTAGACCACCACTGCCCCACAAATGATATACTCATAACCTCATTTAAATAGGTTGTCAGTATTAATATCAGCAATGATATGGTTCATGACAGTACCATCATAACATTTATTTTTATAGTTTGAAAATCATATTCAAGGGTGCACTTGAATCTGTCTTGCAGCAGATGGGATATTAAGTAATATTACACGCAGGATCTGATTTAACTGGCAGTACCATATGTGGTGCGGGATGCCATAAACTTAAACACCACTGTTATTACCCAGTGTTTGTTTAGGGAATAAAATACAACAGGGCAGTGTGCAGTGTGATAAGGCCTGACGCAAAGTGGAAACTTGATACCCCCAGTGTGGTGCTCTACTCTTCAATTCACCAATAACAGTAATAGTTATTTGTTAAAGAATACCACGCTGCACATTTTATGCACTTACAATTCCATTGTAAAATATGTCATCATGTAAGTATATGGGACAGTGGTGGCTCAGTGGATAAGGTGACGGGTCACTGATCCGAAGGTCAGCGGTTCAAATCCACACTATGACCATTATTGTGCCCTTGAGCAAGGCCCTTAACCCCAATTGCTCAGTTGTATAAAAATGATAGTTGTAAGTCTCTCTGGATAAGAGCATCTGCCAAATGCTGTGAATGTAAGTTCTAGTAATTCTCCTACTAGCTTCTGTTGTATCTCTAAAAAACACAGCTACTCGTGTAACAAGAGAAAATGTAAAGTGTATCTCCTCTGTCCTGTTAGCAAATTCAAATCATTGAATGTGACAAAGCATTAACACCCTAGAAGCTTCCATAAATTAAAAAAAAAAAAAAAAAAAAGTATGCAGTCTTACTTGAGAAGACAACTGTGCTGCAGTATACAGATTTGGGCACTATCTAAAAGCAGAGATTCTGATGGCTCGTTCTATTGATGAGTGTCCAAGGCTGGTGTTAGAAGAGTAGTGTAGCTCCTTTCAGGGAAATAATTTAACCTCAAAAAAAAAAAAAATATCTAGAGTTTCTCCAACTATGCTCTGAGGTAGGGGAAAAAATGGTTAACACAGTTCTGTTTTCACCGCTTTTCACTAGTTGTCTTGTTAGTTTATCTGTTTAATGAGTTCATGTTCATATTTGGAGATATTTTACTTGGTGAAAATTTGTCCGACTTCCCAAGCTGATTATTGCGAGTTTTTTATTCTGTTCGAGTCTTAGCAGAGTGCATAAGCCTCTGTTTTTGGAATTTCAATTTTGTAATAAATATATGTTGTATACAACAGCCAATCAGCATTAACTCAGCCACAGACATGGCACAACAATCCAAGTCATGCCTCATGCCTATGGAGCTCCACTAAGGAGTCCTGTGATTAGGCACAAATTATCAGACACAGTAGTAGCCAAATCACAAAATGGTGTCACTTCAAACCATCAGTCTCAGCAGAAGGAACCTAATATTATTGGGCTTATTTTAACCATCACAACCTCCTTCTGCTAGTTTACAAAACTTATTCTGTAGAAAATAACTGAGGTAATATCACATCAAGCAATTTAACCAGGACACTATTTTGCAAAAACCCACTTCCCTGTCAAGAATATTACATGTTTACTTTAAACGTGTCTCTGCAGAACACTTCCTGAGACGACATAAAATGTGAAAATAAGTAAATACAACCTGAGAAAAAGTTAACTCACATCACTAATAGTCATTTCACACCCATGTGCTGCTTTGATCACTCAAGGCTTCCAAAAGTATTACACAGTTTTATCTCATGAAACCATAACCTAAGTTTCAGTCTGCATCAAGTAAACTTAATGCAAAGTTAGCGTGTAAAGGGCCGCCCACACAGAAAGTGACAAGTAACCATGTAGAGTCAAATGAAATGTAGAAAAATAAGATAACATGAGAAATGACATGAGATAAGTGAGGGGAAGTTGGTGGGTACACAGTACAACTGATCTGAACTTTCTTGCGACGCACTTTCAGCGATTACTTAGAGCTTAAAGATGCCACTGATCGACAGATACAGTCAAACACAGTTCCGCTAAACGTTTAACATATTACTTCCATTTGCTTTACAACCAAACACAGAAGTTTTACAAGGATAAGAACCAGGAACATGATTCTTTGGTCCACATTTTTAAGGGGTTGCCATATTCTTGAAAGAAGTTTACATGTCGTATTCATGTACAAGTGTCTGAATTATAATCGATATGCATAATAATGATAACATTTGATAATATAAGCTAAAACAACATAAGCGAACAATAATATCTCTATTAGTGAAAAAGATCTCGACTTCCTCTTGAGAACCAACAAGATACTGCTCATAATTTCATTTAGAAACATTTCGAAGTGGACCGTGTACGGGAGGGTTACCTATGCAACCAGAGCTCAGCCAATAGATTTAAAAATGTGTCTTCTTGCCTGAGGACAGATTTGTTTTGTATGCGAGATGTTCAGACGGTGGGAGGAAACTACAGGACCCCGAGGAATCCCACATAAGTTCAGGAAGAACGTGGAAGCTCGAGAAGCTCGTTAGCTGAGATTTAAACTGGCATCATTCTTGCTGTGAGGCAACAGTGCTAACGATTTATTTCTAATTGACATAAAAAGCAAAAGAGTACATATAGCAAGAATAAATATTAAAAAGGGACAATGAATCTGAAATTGGATTTAACAACACATATGGGTTCTTATATGCATAGTGCTTGTATTCAGGTATATGTGGGTATATGCACAGTGAGTACTACAGTATTAGCTAAATACTATAAATAATCTTCATACACACAACTACAGGGATCCCTTGCTACTTCGAACTTCAACTTCATATTCATCAAATTAAAAAAAATAAGGAAAGTAAGGAAGAATAGGGGAAAGGGTTAAAGAAAATGCTGCAAAACAAGGCCAATTATGTAAGTTAAAAAAACCTCCATCAAAACTACTTACATTTTTATCTGAGGTGCGCATCTGTGTGTGTATTTGTTTTATTTACATATTATGCATTATTTTTGAATGTTTGTTATTATAACATTGAAAAAATAAAAATTGCCCTACGGTAAAATATTTGTTGGATTTGTGCAATTATTAAAAAAAAAAAAAATGTCCATCTGTTATTATAACATTTATGGCATTGAATATGCATTTATTGATATTATATACACATATACATCAGTCAGGGGGAGTTGATCCTACTTTGCGAAATTCAGTGGTCAGGGGGGGGGGGGGGATATCTCTGTCCCAATAAACAGAAGAGAGTGAAGGATCCCTGTATACTTAATATTGTATTGTTTAATAACATGGAATGAGATCAATTTATAAACAACCACTATTCTCATCCAGAATATGATAAGTTTTATCAGTATTCATGAATGACTGACAACCAAATGTCCCCAATATATAAATTTTCACCTCTTCATCGCCAAAGGCTCCATAGGACTCAACTGTTTGCTCACAGATAAAGAAAACAGCACCAATTAATAATTAAGCAGAAAAACAACCAACTTCAACAAACTAGCAAAGAAATTTCAGTCAATTTATGAATACCTCACTTTTGACATGTTCTGATGAATATAAACAGTTAGATCAGTTGTTACTGAATTTGAACTCAATTGTGAAAAAGTACCATCACACACACACACACACAAACACACACACACACACACACACACACTTTGGAAAGCCTTGAGAACATGGTGTTTTCATGCTTGTTAAAAGGCAATTTCAGAAAATCACCGTCTAATCCAGTTCTTTTTGAAGTTTGAAATATAATCAAGCCACAATTCTTTCGATACAAAAAGCCATCAAAATATTAACAGTAATAACGCCCTTCGTCTTACTGGATACAAAACTTATTGGAGGCCTCCAACAGAAACCTTTTCAATTATTACAGATGAAAATATGAAAAGTCATCACTGTCGTAATGTAGCTCTTGGTGAACGGCGCAGATGTCAATCTCAAGGCCCGCTAACTCATTTTCTTGGCACAAATGAGCTTTCAAAAAATATGATTAGCATAGGTGGCGGAAGCCTGATTCAAGTAAACAGCTAGTCATTCATGACTGAAGACTGCATGCAAGCCTATTGCTTTTAAGCGTTGTGAGAAATTAAGAAAAAAAATGCACAAATTCCCAAACTAATTATTTTGCCACGCAGATTTCATGGTTGCCTTTTTAAAGGAGGCGCAATGATTATTCAACACTCGATCACTTTAAAACAGTTGTGATGCAGACCTCAGTGAAAATAAGTTTAACACCCTAGGATTTCAGGGTGCCATTTGTGCAAGCCTTCAATAATTCAAATAAAGTAGATTTAGAGTATCTCACTGTTATTGGTAGCAGTAAGAATACCAATAGCTGCATGGCTAGTTACAAGCAGCACTGAAAACTTTTTCTGTATTTATAATTACAAAAATTGGGCAGATGAAGCAACTTCAACAACTGCGTACATCTTATGTACATCTTGAACAAAGTCTTAATATCACACATGGAGTATAAAAAAACCCAACCTATGAGCACACAATATTCAAACAAAAATAAAGAAAAACTAAAAGAAGAATTAAAGTACATTAATGCATAGGGTGGGTTTAATTACTATAATTGCATACATAATTTTGTCACTGAGATTTAAAATAAAAAATTTAACTGGGCTCTGTCATTTTTGTGTGTGGGCAGCATGGTGGCATAGTGGTTAGCACAAGAAGGTGGGTGGTTTGCGGCCCGGGTTAGAGGATTTCAGTGT
This sequence comes from Plotosus lineatus, assembly GCA_024760905.1. Lineage (NCBI taxonomy): Eukaryota > Metazoa > Chordata > Actinopteri > Siluriformes > Plotosidae > Plotosus > Plotosus lineatus. Next base: position 34,818,803 of record CM045737.1, on the reverse strand, counting down.
GGACGGCAGTGGCAGTTCAGGGGTTCAAGGTGCACGACCACCAAGCTCACACTGTTAGGCCCTTGAACAAAGCTCTTAACCTTGAATTGTTCCAGTATATAACAATGATAAATGCCCATCTGGATGAAGATGGCTGCCAAATGTCACAAATAACTGAAGTAGCGCAGTCTGTTTTCTCCTCTTCATTGGACACAATAAACGTTAAAATTCATTTCAACGGGTGTCCCAAGACAAGCTGAAAGGACAGGCTTTCGTGCATTTCTTTCATCTGCACCATTTCAAATCGACATCAAAGTTAATGCATTTGTGTGCTCTGCACTCAAGTGATGTTTGTTGTTTCTCTGTGCACATGTTAAGGTTTATTTACCTTGTCGGGTTGCCAGATTTCTCAGCAATGGGTGTTACAAGGATGTGTTCAACTTTGAACACCTCGATCATGTTTTATTTTAAGCTTGGTTTAATTATATGCAGTGTGAAAATCAAACCAAACCAAACCAGTGGGGAAACTTCATAATTAATTACAAAGGAAGTGCTTGAAACGATATCACCTTTACCCACCAGTTGAGTCATGTGATCTTCAGACACAGGAGTAAGCATGGGTTGAAAATGGTGAAGGATGAGAAAGTTCATTAGTCAGTGGTGAGCAGACAGCCCGTAGTGACTCGAACACAGAGTCAGAGGAAAACCATCAAAACTATTGTACTTGCATACTAGTGATTCAGGGCATTCTCTGCTTCAGACACTCACTTTTAAATTTTTCTCTCTCTTCATCACCATCTCATGCTGTCTGTCTGTCATTTACACTATTTCTCACTGTATCCGAGTCCTTGTCAGCTCTCTTGCTGTCGGTCACTCTTGCTGTGCTCTCCATATTTTTCAAGTTGTCCTATTGTCAGTCACTTCTGTTTCTGTCTCTCTCTCTCTCTCGCTCTCATATCCCCGTCTGTCTTTCTTCTTCTCTGTGTCTCTTCATCATTTCTAAACTCGGCCTTTGCATCTTTTGTCTCTTCCCAGTCTGTAAGCTGGAGGGAGTACAGAATTGCTCAGCTTTTCTATAGGCTGTGCTTTGCCATACACTCAGAGAAAAACACAACCATCAATCAGCCGTCCCCTCAGAAGCTGGACCAGAGTGTAGTTGGCCATGCACTCTTGTTGCACCACCCGGAAAGAATAGAACAAGGAAAAAGGAATGGGGGGGGGGGGGAGAACACGTCCTGAGGTAATTCAACCATGGAGTCGTTATGGAGGCCAGATGCAGCTGGAGTTGTTCTGAATGAAAAGGCTGTCTCCATGTAGAAATGCGTGGGTGGAAATAAAGCTTTTGTTTAAAAAAAGAACACCTCGATTTAAGGCCAGTAATTCCTTTAGCAGATGGAAGGCTCAGAAAAAAAATTAGGGAAACAGTGCACCGACAAAAAAAATAAAATAAAATCTAGCAGTCTGTAGGTCTCAGTTGCAGTGGAAAGGATTTTATCATATACATTGCAGTATTTGGACTAGATTCTGAAGTTTTGTTTAGCTGTGCTTTCCCCCCCTCTGGTAACTGATTTTGTCAGACAGAGACAAAGCAAATAAAGTCAGAGAAAAGAGGTCTGGATGGGGCTACTGGGATGATTGAGCGTCACGTCACGCCAACCGCTCTCTTGTGAAAATTTGACACCAGTCCTGGCTAAGCTCAATAAAACACTGCTGAGCACAAGTCTCCTGCTGGGACACTTGTGGTTCACCTACATAAAAAAAAATCTGACTTCATTAGACAAAGTAAATCAAACTTTCTTTTTTTAACTACATAATGCATACATCAGGATTAATCGGTGGTTAACAAATAAAAAGCAACATTATAAAAAGGTTTAAAGGTCATTTTTCCTGAAATGTTTGGTGCATTAGAGAACAAATATTTGCCTCACAGCTATTTTTAACAGTACTGTGCTTAAAACTGGGTTTTAAACTAATGAAATAAATGTTAAATTCCAGTCTCTGGTCAATGTTTGCATCCTCTCCTGAGTTTCAGCACAAAGCAGTCCATGCTGTTGAAACACTGAAGTCATTGGCTTCTACTCAGATCTCAATGGAGTTTTGGGTTTCATTAAAATTACTCTAAGCTGCATATACAGTCAATCCAGCCTGAATATTATGGTCAGCTGCATGAAAAACCACCCCAGTCACAACCAAACATGCTTTGGGAGAAAAAAAATCTTCATGTCTGATAAATAAATGTGCTTTTGGTTTGTTCCTTGGCTACAAAACCAGAACCCCTTGGCCAGCCTCCATATCCCAAATCCTCCAGCATTTAAAAAAAAAATCCAGTTCCCATCAAGAATCACAACATTAGCAACAATGCACATCACAAAAACTCTAAAAGGAAGTTGGAGCTAGACTGAAGACCTACACTGAAGTATTATAATTTCCATTCACTGAAATTAAACACCCAAGCTTGTTTCAACAAGCCAGTGCCCCTATGCACAACTACATGAAGACACAGAGGTTGCCATGGTTGAATTTGAGTAGCTTGACATTTTTGGGATGAGCGGGAAAACCAACTGCATACATGGCTAGTTCACGTCTACACTGGACCACACTATAAGCTCTTGCAGTTGAAATCCCCACAGACATACTCAAAGTCTGGTGGAAGGACTTCCCAAAAGAGTGGCGACCGCTATAAGAGGAAAGGAAAGATCAATACTCATAATTCCAACAGCTCATCAGGCCGGTGCTTATCCCCGGTTTCTGTAGTGTGAAGCAACTCGGAGTTCAACTCCTCCTGGATGGGACGCTACGCCATTGCAGGTTACCGTCCCAGTATATTTTTACTGGTGCCCATTTATACTGCTGGGTGAACAGAGGCACACTTGTGGTTAAGACCTCGCCCAGGGGTCTTAGCATAGTGGGGGGTCCAACTGGGATTTGAACTCACAACCTCCTGATCGTGAGCCCAGCGCTCTAACCACTACGCCACCGGCCCCACCAATGCCACTTATTGAACTAGCTACATATACATTGTACATTAAAAACGTCATCTAGATAAATTTCTCACTGCTGTCTTGACCTAGTTCTGCCTATTTTGACTTTGATTAGATTTACTGAATTAATCTGTTTGAGGTTGTAATTAATTGAGGTTGGTCATCAGTAGTGATGAAATGCTAGCTTGGTCGTCACCAGGCGATATCTGGTGTACCCGAGTGGTAAATTGATGTTCCAGAATCTTCATGACAGTTGCAAAATTCTTTTATCAGTCTGAGGTCACCAAGTTGGAAAACGGGGATTTACACTTCTCTATTCCACAAGAAAAATAACTATTACCTTAATTTTCTATATTTAAGTCTAAATCCATGAAAACGTGATCAAATTGTTATGCTCACATCGACTGCCATTGTCGTTCCTTCTTGTCTCATTTGTCGCTTTAGCTCAAGATGTTTCATCACTTCAGACGCAGTCTAAACGGGTTAAAAATGAACGAGAGAATATAGTACTGCTTCTGGATCATGCAGAGAACATGTGCGAAGAAATTAAATAAGTCCCTGAGACAGAAAGGTTATTTTTCATGCATTGGCCATTAAAAGGCAAGAGACATTAACTAATTTCTTTACATAAAAATGAACAAGATCAGAAGACATTTTAACAATGATTCAGCAAGTGTATATGGTACAGTATTTTCTAATTTTTTTTAAATGTTTGCATCAATAATGTTTACCATCATTGATTTTGATCCAGACTTTGAATTAGAAAAGAAAAATCACAATTTTGTCGCATAAAATTCTGTTTAGTCAACTACAGATAATCAATTGGTCAGTCTACCCAGTCCACGACTTGGTCAACGCTGTGTGGCGATGACTGAGATGAGTCGGGAGTAAAGTCAGACTTTGCGGATAGTACTACGGATTGATGGGGAAATAATTTTGAACTTGAAAACTTGAGGTTGTTTTTATAAAACTGAGCCTAAAAACTACTTCAATTTATCATACATGTTGTGGTTTAGATTGCTCCAGAAGCAACAAAATTATTTCAAAAATTCAAAATTTCCCCCAGACCTCCTAATGTAGCACAATACATAATATTCTGTAGTACACTATTAATTTATGACAGACTACTTAAAATGTATAGAAATCCCTGCTAAAACTCACTAAATATCAAAACTCCACCCTCCTATAAATGGGAAAAAATATAAATAAAACAGACCATTCAACATTTAAATAGGAATTTGAAGAAAGTGTTTTGTTCTTTTTTATGGACATGCTATCATATACTGTATTACTGGGATCGAACATGTGGAACAGACACAAAAAAGGACCAAAAGGCACCATTTTTTGCTTCAGAGGCACCTTAAAAATGCTCTAATCAGGTCACACACGCCTCCGCATCATACAGAAGTGTGTACTGCGGTGCCCTAACAACATCTTGAAAGTATTAAGTACAGTGGGTTGCTATAATTCACTTTGATGCAACGAAGGACAAAATAAGGAGAACCATAATTAACTTCTGACCATGTAGTCACGTTGCAGAAAATGTGCAGGAAACTTTGTCCTACTTCATCCTAGTGGGTTAACATCGCTTTATGAAATCTCACTGGTTTCTTTCTGGATCCTTTCTTTGCTATTTTAAACTGATAGCACTGCAGCTCCAGTCATTAATCAGAGCATGATAAATCATTGCAGTTGATTTGGCTGCTTCAGCCTGAAAATGCAGAGCTCTGGGATTAACTGGCATAGCCGAATGGAATCTTTCACGTCACACCATGGCCTCGCCTTTCTGACTTAACCCTTCCATTTTGAACTCAGCCTCGGGGGCACCTACAACAGAAAGGCAGATGCTGAAAGGACTGGAGAATGTTCTGCAGTGGAGAGACTGTTCTGTTTATTTCTTTCTTCATTTTCAAATGATTAAGCATGCATCACATGGCTGTCAAACACAGCAATAAAGCAGAATTATTATACATACACACACACACACACACACACACACACCGAATATGAGTAATCGCACATTCTGACTGGCTATTAGAATACCAGCTCATGTACTGTGAGCACAGAAAAAGAAACCTAAAAAAATTTTAATTGTTATTGAATTTTCACCCAAAGAATCTGCTTGCATCAGTTCTTGCTGGGTGTTTTAGTCAACAAGGAAAATAGGTACGTAATCTCAAGTTGAAGGATGTTGTATAATTCAAGGATCAGATGTTATATCCATTTTCTGAATTTTATTTTAAATTTTGGATATCCGTGGGGCACCAAAGTATGATTACTAATCCAAAAAATTCCACATTTAGAAAGCTGCTTCGCCTCGCCGTAACACTAATTTTGAGTGCGCGCACCGGACAGAATGTTTGGCTTCCTCCATCCTTTGAACACTGAGATCATCATCTCTTATCCCCGTCGGGTAGTGTAGCAATTGGTCTCTTCCAGAGAAGATTAACCAGGACGCAGAAACGCTTGATATTTGTCCCTGGAAACACGCTGACGGCTTTGTAGCCTACTGTTTACGAAAGTCAACAATGGTTCTTTTACATGCCTCTCACCATAGTCAGTGAGTTACATGGCCTGCCTTTGATAACCCAGTTAGCTGCACTGGGGGGGACAGTGACAGCCCTGTGGGGACACGAACCCCCAACCTTAGGATCAGCGGTCCTGCGCCCTATCCACTAGACCACCACTGCCCCTTTAACACTGAGATATGACGGTGCATGGATTTGGGGGAGCAAATCCAGCTACACAGAAGGCGCAGCACATGGTGTATATTAAAATAATAATAATAAATTCACTAACATCATGAGACACATTGGTATCATCTAACACAGATATTCAACTCGTAACACTTATGGAACAAGAATCATAGTATCATCCCTTTAAAATTTCCATAAAATACAAATTTTTCTTACAATCCAGTACACAGATATAAATCAGTTGCTGCACTTAATCTTGCCATATATGGCTGATTGCAGACTCAATTCTTTGCTTCTCAATGAAAATCAGCTCATGCACAATTCCATTTCATGGAACAACTGTTAAATAGACAAAGCAGTTGTTTAAAAAAAAAAAGAAGAAGAATTATCTAGGCTAAAAAAGTCTCACCGTTCCTCAATTTGCGAATGCATTCAGAATTGGAATTCTGAGAACCAATGTTGTGCAACACCCTTAAGACCACATACTTCCATCACAAAGTACTACAGGTCACGATCCCAGTTCTTCAGCTCCCAGCTTTCTATTCAATATCAAAGGGGGGGAGGGGGGGGGGCTCAACCTTTATAAGGTTTGTTAAGCGATTTAAGTATAAAGAACTTGTTTACTCAAAACAGATGCATCTGAAAGTTTAAGAAAACATACTATAGATTCCAAATGTGTGTAAATAAGAACACATGAAACGCCTCAAAAAGTTAAATGAGGTCAATGCTATAATAAACACAGCATAAAAAAAATCTCACTCCTTTGCCAAACCACTTAATCCTACTGGGATTCCTACATGGAAGCTGGTGCCTATGTCAGCTGATACTGTGTGAAGGTAGGGTATTCGCTGAACAGTTTGTCAAACCATTACGAGGGTCAATATCACATAACTCATGCACATTACACGCCTTAAGGTTAAACATATATAGAAAAAAATAAAAGCACTAAACACTCGATTCAAGGACAGAACACCACATCTGATAGCTGAAACCTTCACCAAATCTTTTTGTTGTGGGTGGGTGTACTACACTAGAAACTCCTTTAGAGGACACTGGTGTGGCTGTTGTGTCTATCCTCAAGCGTTAGTTTCTCGTCAAACTATATCGCCACTTTAAGCAGTGACTTGCGACTTTTGGAGCACATTAGACCACAAAGTAGGATGTGAATCAACCATGAAATAATACACAAGTTCATTTAATTTCAGTTATTTGTGTAAACTTGTAGACTTCAATTCGATTTAATTCAGTTTTCATTGAATAGTATAATATTTCTGGAAAGCAGCTACACATTAAAACAAAATTGGTAAAGAATTTCAACATTTGTTGTACGATGACCTGGCACGCTATCCAGGGTGTACTTTGTCCTCACCCAGAGTTGGCTGAGATGGGTGCCAGCCTTCCCACAAACCTAATTAGGTCACTGGCATGCAACAAGACACATTTTATCTTATATGCACTGATGACTAAAAAAAGGGTGCTCCTCCAAGAATACTGTATCCTACTAAAGACAAAATGAACACATTTGATTTTCCCATTGCTCACCATCCCATAATACCTTGCCCATATTTTCATGACTGCCTGATGGCAATGTTGGGTGATAAATTGTCATACATTAGACATTTAACCTTGTCGTCTCTGTTTATAATACTACAAGTAAACAAAAAGAATCAGTGTTAAAATATTTTCTCTGACGCATCATTCGTGTACAACAAACATAAGTGCAGATTAAATAGTACACATGACTAAAGCTGGAGGTTAGCTTTCAGAATATACAAATTCAGTTCTAGGAACACTACTAATGTAACTTCTGTTTTCTTCTCTACTGGAACAGGCAAAAGAAATTCTCTCATCTCTATCTCCTGCCTCATTTATTTAGGACCTTTTCAGATTCTTTCGCCAAAGGTAGAAGATTAAAACATAGACACATAAGCAATTGTTCAGATCACACTTAAGGGGTCAGAAACTTGGTATATAAACTTCAGGTCACCGTTGCTGTGAGGACACAGATGTCGTGCATAGGATAATTACAGTGCACTGGGTTAAGTTTTTAAAATACAAATTTATTTAGAGAGATCTGGGATTTATGCAACTCATGTGAATAACAAGGTTAGAGAGAATGAGCTTAGAGCTGCTGATGATGGAGCATCTAATGTCTGTGGAACTTAATGCCTCTCATCTTGTATGATCTCAGTGTCCGAGTTTACAGTGAGGATACGAACATGAGTGACATAGCTACTGAACCACTCACCACCAATAATCAACTAAAAAGAATGACACAATGTTTTACAAGACTTAAAACACACTGCCATTTGTCTGGCCACATGGCTGACAAAGGTTGTTTGTGATGAATCATAGTGTAGGGGACAGTCATCAGACACAACTTAGCAATGATCTATTAAGACGAATGATCTATCAAGCTTCTGAGTCCCTTTCCTAAACAAGCTACACGCTTCTCAATGACAAAAGTCTGAAAGAAACCCTTCCAGCTGTGAAGATATATTAAAGAAAAAAGCATGTAATGTTACCAAGATAATACAAAAAGCATAAAGTTCTCAGTGTTACAAAGTGCTAACATTGTGAAGTGTTTCTTCCCCAATGTAAAACAATTTGCCATTGTTGGGCCATTGAGCCTGCTTAATTGTACTACTCAGATGCAAGTCATAGAACTAAGTCCCTGTCTGTCTTCTTTTCGGCTTTTTCCCTTTTACTCGGGAGTTGCCACAGTGAGTCATCTGATTCGCTCGTTTGATTTTGGCAGAGGGTTTTTTTTTTTTTTTTTTACATCGGATGGCCTTCCTGTCACAACCCTTTTTAGCAAGGGACAGAAACACACTGACGACTTTGCAGCCTACTCTTTACGAAAGTCAGCAATGGTTCTTTTACATGCCTCTCACCATAGACAGTGAGAGACATGGCCCGCCAGTGGGACTCGAACCCCCAACCTTAGGATCAGCGATCCAGCACTCTATACCACTAGAACACCACTGACCCAGAACCAAGTTCCTCTATACCCCTAATAAAGTTACGGCCAATTACCAGAAAGGTAAATATTCTTCTTATGGAAAAACACTACACCATGTCTCTCACTGTCTATGGTGAGAGGCATGCAAAAGAACCATTGCTGACATTCGTAAAGAGTAGCTGCAAAGTCGTCAGCGTGTTTCTGTCCCTTGCTAAAAGGGTTGTGACAGGAAGGGCATCTGATGTAAAAACCTCTGCCAAATCAAACGTGTGAATCAGATTATTCGCTGTGGCGACTCCCGAGTAAAAGGGAAAAAGCCGAAAGGAAAACAGACAGACAGACATTTTATATTTTTATATATATATATACACACACACACACACACACACACACGCACGCGCACATACAGTGTGTGTGACTTTGCTAATGGAAACACTGATTGGGATACCAAGTCTAAATTTTCAAGTTAAATAAAACCACATGTAAAATCATGCCATTCGATCATCAAAACCACCTCAAAAATGTTACACGGGTTTTCTGGCCTATCTTTGTGTACATAAAATTGCCAGGCTTTGTAAGTTGGTCTGATCAAAAATTTGTGAGTTTTATTGTGTCCAATCTCACAATATTTTTTGAAAAGCACATAATTTTGGGACATATGGATGTGGAACAGATTGAAATTTGTTCAGTCTGCTAAAAGTATTCTGTGCAAAATTTTGAATCTCACATTGAAAGTGATAGATGTAGAGTGTGCTTTCATACAGACCACGAAACTTAAAAACTAAAAGTTCCATTACGGTAACTGTATCCATAAATAACCAAATGAAATATTGTCAAGCACTTAATTCTGCTGTCGGTTAGGAAACATTGAATGGATTTAGATATAATTGATCGTTTAACTAAAGCTTGATTTTCTGAAATCCATTCTGTTCTGATAGTATTTGCTTGTTAATTGTTTCTGGTGCAAGTCTCTGAAAATGGCACATTGGTCTGAGAAGAGCTTTCCCTGCTTCACAAATAAATCCAATTAAAAATGGATTGCTGGGATTTTCACTCCAGGCAGAAATTGAAGTGTTGCACAGTGAGGTGAGAAACTTGGTGGTTGACCTACAGCAGGGTCCCCAAATTTTTTCCTGTGGGGTCCACATAACTTTTCCCTTCTCTGATGGGGGGCCGAGGTCAGTTTGTAACAGAAAAAGTATGACGATCAACATTTATTGTTTTCCAGTAAGCCATGCATAACCAAATATTAGTAACCCTTTCCGGGACCTTCACAGAAAAAAGTAAGAAAATAAATAATAAAAGAAACACTGCTTGCTATCAGCTGTGCAACCCGAAAGCTGCCCGAACAGACGACTGGTTCAGCCAAGCCTGGCGTACAAATGTACTCTCCTGAGCTAACAGTCACTTTTTAGCTTTGGGAATTTGTCTACTCGCATTTGGCCTTGCAAGCGATTATACTTGTCCTTGTGACAAGATTCAGAGTGTCGGCGCAGGTTGTATTCTTTGAATACGGCTACCACCTCTTGCCAACGATACAAACGTTTTCTTTGCATTGAACAAAAAATAATTGTTTGTCCACTGCAGGTTAAATATCCTACATTCTGAATCAATTTTTCTCTTCCAATAACCTTTTCACCATCATTCCGTTCTATTTGACAGGGGAGAGTCTAGGATTTTTGTTGGGGGGGTTGGGGGGGGGGGGGGTTCAGATAGGGGCACAGACGGCAGAAGGGTGGAATAGGGTGTCATTTCCTAAATGTGTATTAGTCTTGATCGTGTGGCCAGACTAAAAAAAAAATAATAATCATAATGCATCTCTGGTATTGTTCAGGGGGCTGGGCCAAATGTGGACGGGGCCGTTTGGAGACCACTGGCCGACAGTATACATTTTATTTTATTTAGCCAGAACACCAGATCACACTCACTCGAACCACTCCAAACAAAAGATTTCTGCCTTACAGCCAAGGAATACATGATGTGAAATCTGCTAGGTCATACATTTCTAGGTAGAAATAATAAGTAAACTCAGTCATATGATTACTTTCACATTAAAGAACTATACAGTGATCTCTCGCTACTTCGTGCTTCAGTGCATTGCGGGTTTTTCAAAAATATTCATAGAAAAAATTTTAAAAATAAGGAAATTAAAGGAAAATAGGGGAAAAGTTCAGGAAAATGCTACAAAACAAGGCCAACTATGCAAAACAAAACCTCAAACAAAAACAAACCCAACAAAACTACTTACATTTTTATGTGAGATGCGTATCTGAGTGTGTGCGTACGCATCTGTATTTATATTTTATTTACATCTTATGCATTATTATTATAAGCATTTATAGTGCTGAATATATATTTATTGATATTATATACACATACAGTAGGCCCTTGGCTATTCGCGGTTTTGCACCCACGGTTTGAGTGTTCGCTGGCTGCTGAACAACTGGCAGGTGATTCAAATTCAGCCAGTGGCTGCCCTCCTTTCTCCTGATTGGTTGAGCTGATGTCCCGCCCCTTTTCCCTCATTCACGCACAAGTTGTCAATGAGCCTCTTTTTTGTGTGTGTTTGAATTACCAATAAAGCTCTATGATACCACTGAAATGCTGTGCGTCTTCTCTGGCTAAGCGATAGAAAACGCTGGATGTCTCTTCTGAAAAAATAAGACTTTGTCCTGAGAAACGATGGTTCTCTTTGAACTGTTGTATTAAAATCTTTTTCAATTATTATTCCAGTATAGTACCTAAGTTCATGGTTATGCGTGAGATTTTATGTTCTGTAGCATGTTTAACAAACGATACCAAAAGGATAAACTTTATTACAGTACTCTTCATGTCCTTTTACATTGAAGGTGGAGTGACGTCTCAAAGATGGCGCTGCCCAGAGGGCGATGTCACGGAGTTCTCGGAGTCAAATTGTTTCTTTGATCGTTTTATTTGTTGTTTTGTTTGTTCATGTTTTGCACTATGCTTATCTTCGACCGGTTGACTCTACTACAGCGATAAGATTGGAGTATCTTCGGGCGTGTATAACTAAGCAGAGCTAGCATGCTATTGTTCGTTTTAATTTGTTTTGTTTGTTGATTTGTTTGTTCACCTTATCGGGTGTACTCTCCTCGAGCCATGTTTCACAAAAACACAGTCCTGTAGATCCCTCTGCGCTGCAATCTGAGCATGAAGCTCGTCTATCTTGTTTCTGAACACTGAACACTTTAAAGCAGTATGGCCGGAAGTGCTAACCAAGCGCCGGAGAATCTAAAAACTCCGCCTGGACGGAAGGAGCATAGCATAGCATAGCATAGCAGCGCAGAGGGATCTACAGGACTGTGTTTCTGTGAAACATGGCTCGAGGAGAGTACACGGTCCTGTAGATCCCTCTGCGCTGCAATCTGCGCATGAAGCGCGTCCATCTTGTTTCGCATGGACTGAACACTTTAAAGCAGTATGGCAGGAAGTGGGAGAATCTGAAAACTCCGCCTGGGCTTATTGTTAGCATTGAGCTCTCATAGCTTAGCTCACAATAGGAGTTGTTGCATGCTTAGTTGCCCGAAGCTGAAGCTGCTCATAGCTGTAGTAGGGTCAACCAATCATAGACGAGCATAGTATAAACATGAACAAACAAATAAAAACGAACAAAAACAATTTGACTCCGAGAACTCCACAACATTGCCCTCTAGGCAGCGCCATCTTCAACACGTCACTCCAAGTTCAATATAAAAGGACATGAAGCATAATAAAGTTTATCCTTTAGGTATCATTTGTTAAACATGCTACAGAACATAAAATCTCACGCACAAACATTCTCAGAATTAACTGAGGTACTGTACTGGAATAATAATTGAAAAAGACTTTAAAACGAGTGTTTTACAACAGTATATGCTGTATAATGTTTATATATTTTATTACTAAATATCACAGTACAAAATTGAAAAGTTAATCATGACTATATTTTACTACATTAATATTGTATTAATGAGTAAGACTGTCTGTAGAATGTGTTTAAGAAGCATATTTTAACGCATGTAATAGATACATAGTATTTTACTGCCGGCTGCTCATTCGGGCATGTGACGTCATGCATGGGGTTTTACTTCCACGTCCAGAACTCGCGGATTATCTCGATTCGCGGGAAGGCCCGGAACCGTACCACCGCGAATGTCAAGGGCCTACTGTATATGGAAGTATATGTCACGCACGGGGGGGGGGGGAGGTCCCTCGGTCCCCATTAACGAAGGTGAAAACCAGCATTTTATAAAAGCACATTGCAGCAAGCAATGAGCCGTACCTCAGGATTATCATTTTAGTTGTTTTTCATGATTCTCTTCATGCACGTTCACAACAAAGATCAGCCGATCGCGTCAATTCATGATCCATATCAGAGATAAAGTTTAGTATCACCATTTTCAAGAAAAGAAATCAAAACACTAGACCAGGGGTCACCAACATCAGGACCACCCACAAGGACAACATGAGTCGCCCGCGAGCCTGTTCAGGGGTCGGAAACCTATGGCTTGCGAGCTAGACGTCGTGCTTTTGATGACTGCATCTGGCTTTCAGATAAATCAGGTGGCCTTACTCAACAGAATAACTAATACATAATTTGACTGTCTTTTAAATAAAAATGCAGAAAAAAAGACATCCAATAAAACAAAAACATAAATAAATCTCACGCATTTCAATCTATACATCTATTTTCAATGCCACTTGTCACTGTGGCACACAGCGGAGAGCCAATCCTTTCTGTACTGCAGTGTGTGGGCGGGGCCGATAACTTGAAACTCTAATTTTATTGGATTATATGCAACACCTGCACGAGTTGTTTTTGAGTAAAGAGGTAAATTTCCCTTGTTTTGATCAGCTCATGTGCAAGAAGTCAAGCAGAGCTGGCAAGCAAAACACAAATGGACAGAATGAAAAAACTTCAACCTGCAGACCAGCTGATTGCCTTGGGCCGCGCTTCCTGTTACATAAACACTACAGTGGGAGTCCTGTCGCATACTTGTCAGTTTCATCTCCCCCTCAATCTCTCATGCAAGGTATCTAAAATCTCACGCACTAATACAATTATTGCCAAATTTTATTTATTTTTTTAAGAATGTAATTTCCACGAGCAAATGCCATTGGCTAGGTCTTTTACGTAAACAAAGCTTCTCTTTCTGCTTCTGGCTGTGGGATCCTTTAACGTAAAATCAGATACATACACGCACTTAAAAACTAAAAGTTGTGAAATTTGCTCAAATTATGTTTTCATTTACTAATTTAGTTAAATGTAGATTTAGTTAGAATTGTTAACATTGTTAGTAAGTTTCAGTTTGTAATTCCATGTGTTGTTGCAAGGTTGCTGCACAGGATACATGCCATCTTTGAGCAAAGACAGCAAAGATTATTTGGATAAAACTTCAAAAAAAGAGAAATGTTACAAATAATACTTTAGCCAACCTTATTTTTGATCTCCGTATGTTATTAGTTTACACTTCATATTTCATTAGTTCTTTCATTGAAGATTTCATTTACATTATTAAATCTTAAAGACGTGTGTCATTTTTTAATTTTCCCCTATGTCTGTGTCTAATCATTACATATAAAACTTGTATGAATGAAAGGGAAAGTGTACAAGACAGTGATGAGGTCTTTTCCCCAGGGCCACGACAGGAGGCAGAGCTGGAGGTAGGTTCTCTTTGGGAGTAACAAGGATGGATAGGATCAGGAATTCAGGAATGAGTACATCAGAGGGACAGCACATGTTAGAGGTTTTGGAGACAAAGTCAGAGCTAGACTGAGATGGTTTGGAGATGTACAGAGGAGGAATAGTGAGTATATTTTAGTAGGATGCTGAGGTTGGAACTACCAGGCAGAAGGCCGAGAGGAAGACCAAAGAGAAGATTTATGGATGTGGTAAAGGAGAACATGAAGGTAGTTGGAGTAAGAGTAGAAGATGCAGAGAATACGGTGAGATGGAGGCGGATGGTTTGCTGTGGCGACCCCTGAAGGGAAAAGCCGAAAGGTAAAGAAGAATAAGAAGATAAAACTTGCATGAAATGGCTTAAAAATCACTCTTAAAAACCCTTCAAACCAAAATTTTATTAAGGGTTGACAGCTATGCTGTTGTATTGACCATGTTTGGTTCCACATGCGCACGCGAGCGGTCCTTCTCATACCTGAAAAGCATCAAGACCAACCTGCAGTCGCGTGTAATAGATGTAAGCCTAAACGCCTGCATGAGACTGAACTTCAGCACATATCAACCAGACCACAAAGCCATCAGCAAAACCATGCAGCACCAGAAGTCACATTAATAGTAAAAAGTACTTTTCTTATTAACAAATAACTTTGTTATGACAATGTTATTTAAAATAAATTCAGAGTCTTTTGACTAAAAGAATCCCGACCCCTGACATCGATGAATATCATTAATTATTAATGACAACATATAATTAAAGGTAAATTGAGCAAATTTGTTATGTCACAAGTGTGTATCGACCTGGTAGCCCTTCGCATTAATTGGTATCCAAGTAGCAGCACTCAGTTTCAAAAAGATACACAGATATGCACAACATTTCAATCTCTGTGATGCACCTCAAACTACTAAATAATTTAAATGCCATTTACACAAACTCAATTATATTTATTTTGCTATGAATTGCAGAATTGATTTAATCCCAAAAACTTTATGACTAAGATATTCTGCAGTCATCATCACTCAACCTCCTCCTCTAAGTGGATATGAAAGGGCAAACAGCAGAGATCCAGAGAATATAGGACCAGTCCCAACTGACCAGACCCACTTTTCTCTTACATACACTGTAATTATTGTTATTTTTAAAACCTGGCTCAGGAGGAACAGAGGTGCCATCAGAGTTGTTGTGTGCAATTCATGGCGAGTTCACTTTAAACACTGTTTCGACTTGACACTGTTTATGGGCATTTCTAATATGACTGCGTCATCGCTAATGTACACATCACACCGTTTGGCTATTTGGTACATGATTGGAGGCAGTGTTTTCTACTCCCTTCTCCCTAGAAAGGACACACCCTTCATCAGCCATGTCAGACTGCATTGGGACATTTCTAGATTAAAGGCTTCTCTTCACCACACAAACACAGTGGTGCTTTGGGTTCTAAATAAACAAATCGATGCACATTCTACAAGGGTGTGACATCTTTGAGGATTAGTGGGCTACTTCATTTTAGAAGTAAACTACTATCTTCAGGTTTGATATGCATCATTGAAGCTGCCAAAAAGAATATCACAGTAGACAAAAAGGGGGAAAAATTTAAATTAACCTCGGAAATTCCAAGTGTACGTCAGTGGTCAAGACACTTTATTTTTCTCTTCTTGTTTCCGTACTGAAAAAATTAAGTTTGACTGCTGGCTTTTTTTTTTAAAAACAGCTTCTCCATTTCCTGTCAACCAAAAAGAGCACAGTTCAGCCCTCTATTTGCTCAGATACTCCTGGTATATTCGTTCACAAATCAACAATATTACCGGTACCTTGATTATGTCACCATTTCACAAAAGTAGCAACCAAAAACAAAATGTACCACATTTTGCATTCTGTCCCCTTTTAGTTAATCCATTTTTCTGTCACAAGAGTTGTTGTGTTTAGGTTAACTGCTTCTTTAGCTAAAGCATAGATATTCAAATTAGGGCTAAAACTAATAAGTAACACAGATTAACAGCTGGTAGTACCAACATATGCATTCACTGACCTTGCATGTGGCACCAATCAGTCGTACAGACAAGTTACATTTTTTATTCCATCTTTGCTGCTTTTTTTTTTCAGAACACATGGTCAAACCGAGCTTCTTCTGACCTCTCACGAGATGCTCAGAAAACATTTCATGTGTTTGTCTGCCTGCAGTCCGCGAGAATCAAGCACACACTCATGGGCTGCAGACACACAAACAAATTCCTGCAGAACAGAAATTGGCTAGTCAGAGTACCTTCTGCGGAGCTCACATGAAAGAAAAAATAATAATAAATTAGAAACAAATAATCGGTTAGACAGTTTCCTGAAGCATAAGTCCCTGTCTGTCTTCCTTTCGGCTTTTTCCCTTTTACTCAGGAGTCGCCTCAGAGAATCATCTGATTCGCCACGTTTGATTTGGCAGAGGTTTTTACGTCGGATGCCCTTCCTGTCACAACCCTTTTTAGCAAGGGACAGAAACACGCTGACGACTTTGCAGCCTACTCTTTACGAAAGTCAGCAATGGTTCCTTTACATGCCTTGCACCATAGACAGTGAGAGACATGGCCCGCCTTTGATAACCCAGTTAGCCGCACTGGGGGGACAGTGACTACCTTGTGGAGAGTGGGACTCAAACCCCAAACCTTTGGATCAGCGATCCAGTGCCCTATACCACTAGACCACCACCGCCCCATCACAAAGCTTTGATATCACACTAATCATTCACCCACAGTGAATAATTTAAAGAAGGTTAAAATGCAAAGTGGGTAACATGCTGTGATGAACAAAGTTAAAATAGGTTAACACCAACATGCACTCACACTAGCAAAGGGGTGACTACTATATGCATTTCTTTTATATACACAATAGGCCCTTGACCATTTGCTGTTCAGCGCTCACGCCACCACATAGTCATGGATTGGCGACAAACCTGGAAGTAACTGGCATGTGATTCAAATTTAGCCAATGGCTGAGAGCTTTTGTTTGTTCCTCCTGCTGATTGGTTGCAGATGTATACACCTCTTTTTTTCTCCTTCATGCACAAGTTATCAACGTGATCGCCTGAATTGCAAAGTAAATTTTTTAGTATGTTTTTCGTTATTTAAGCTCTAAGATGCCACTCAAAGCCCCTGCATCTTCTCGAGCTTCTAGTAAGAAGCCTAAGCGCTTTATTTATTCATAAATATTATCAGTGCAAAATTTAAAAGGTTTTACTTAATCATTACTACATTTTACTGCTTTATAACTGTATTAATGAGCAAGACTGTCTATAGAATGTGTTTAAGAAGCATATTTTAGTGCATGTAATATCCTACATAGGGTTTTAAAACTGCGTCAATAACTCGCGGATTTTCATGATCCGCAGGAAGGGCTGGAACCGAACCATCGCGAAAAACGGGAGACCTATTGTATTTCAAAATAGTGATGGTCACAGCCCACTTCTTTTAAAAAGACTTTCTGAAAAGGGACAAAGGAAGAGGTTTCAGAGCTCATTATTGTGTTTTTTAAATCCAATTCACTTCTCCAAATGCAAGTATCTTTAAAAGATTAGAATGTCTAGGAAGATCAGTTAAGATAGCACGTTGCTAACTAATGCTGGTAACATTTCCTGCTGTTATCTGATGACTTGAAACCCCCAGCCAACTGGGTTATCAAAGGCCGGCCATGTGTCTCACTGTCTATTGTGAGAGGCATGTATTGCTGACTTTCGTAAAGAGTAGCTGCATAGCCGTCAGGGTTTTCTGTCCCTTGCTAAAGGGTTGTGTCTGGAAGGGCATCCGACGTAAAAACCTGTCAAATCAAACATGCGAATGAGATGATTCGCTGTGACGACCCCTGAAAAAGCCGAACTGAAAAGAAGATCTGATGACTTGAAAAAGCAGGGAAAACTTCAGATCGACCAAAGGGGCAAAAACTGGGGGGAACTGGTCTGGAAATCGAGAAACAGTTTAAAAGAAGGGTCTCCTGAATACTCCCTACCCTCTGTGGCCTTTCCAAAGCTACACCAACCTTTGCACACAAGCTCTGCCGTACCCTGACAGGTCCATCACAAAGCGAAGAGAGAACCTCCGCAGTGATAATTTTTTTTTATTATTCTCCCCTAAACTTCCAATAATAATTCTCAGGCAGCAGAAGCTCTGGGTGCAGGTTTATGCTCAGTATGGTCACACACAACCAGAGAGACAGAGAAGCATTTGAGTGGATTTTTTCCAGTGGTCTGCAAGGCATTTTTTTTTTTTTGGTCTGCATTTTGACAAAATTGCATCAGCCACAGATAATGTATTTTTTGAAGAGTCTCCTACAGATCTTAAGTTATTGATTGCTCTCAAGATGTAAAACCCATTTTAAATCAAAATAACAGTTTGTATTCCCAGCTAAAATGTTAACTCCAGGTATAAACAGTACAGTGGCATCGTAGATAGTATTCTCATCTGACTGGGTTCTATTACTGTTACCAGTGAGGGAGTTCTGTGCTAGCATGGGTTTCCTCCAGATACTTTGTTTTTCTTCCACAGTCCAAAAGACATGCACATTAGACCAATGTGCTATTTCAAATTGCACTGAGGTACGAATGTGTGAATAGATGTTTTTCATAGCGAAACAGGTTCTGCAAAAGCACTTGTAACTCACTCAGGTAAATACAATGCACCAGAAACCATGAAAGTGGCCCAATGTGTGGGAAGTGCACAAGTCATTAAGCTCATGGAACATATGGCAAACTAACTCTTCGATCATCATGTAAACAGAATGTGAACACTGATTAGCCATGATCTTTTAGATAACATTCACCCCAAATGATGATTGGCTAGGAGACAGAGTCACACAACAATACTATGAGTCTGGATACTGGTTTTTAAAAAATATATTTTTTATATTAAACATATTGAAAATGCACAATAACATGTGAGGGGAAATATTCCCCAGAGAAGGGGTTTACATTATTAACTCATTACCACAACTTTAGGGTTTATAATACAATTAGCATGTTATGAGGAGATGGTGTTCCATGCCTTGTTCAGTGTGAAGAGTAACATAAAAACACCTTGAGGTCATTTCCATTCCGTGCCAGATTACTGAAGTTTGTCACTGAATTCCTGCTTTAAAAGTGGCAGTTATTTGTTTTATATGGCTCTCAGTGTTAGACACACAGACCAGTTTGTGGATGTGAAAGGAAAACGTAAAAACCTAACAGCATCTGACATGCCTGCATTTCTTCTCTCGTTTCCTTTTTTTTCATGATTTGCTATTTCCATGGCTCACTTATTACTCAGTATAACAAGTAGGATTTGAGGCCCGGCATAAAACAGGAGAAGAGCAGACAGAAGGGTGCATGACTGGCTCGATTTGCTCGGTTTTTACAGAACCCTGCAAGTTCAATTCCAATGCCAGAAAGAAATCCTACACTTAACTGCAGTATTAAAATTGAATTTTAGTGCTTGAGGCTAAAGAAGATCTTCTGAGAACTTACAATAGCAGAAAATATGACTTCTATAAGCAGTAAGAACAGTTTGTACACCACCACAAATGAGAAAAATAGCAACTTCAGTCACCTGATCCTCTATAGTATGATCATATGATTAAAAACCAACAGGACATGTCATAGAAAAATAATCACCGACCAGGGGGTGCAATTACTGGTATTATACTGATGACCATTCATCGACTGTCCTACAGTGGTTTAATTCAGAGTGTTTTATTTCTCTTATACTATATCATCAAGCTGCTGCTTATGATAAATGCATTATAGATTTGGAGATTATAATCAAATCACAAGTCACTGATTCAACAATAGAAATTATGCCCTGCCATAAACAAGCATAATGTTTTCAACCTACTGATGATTGATTACGCCAGCAGGTATCTAGAGTCAAATTGGTTGCCTTCTTGTTGTTTCACAAAAGCCAAACTCAATTTCGTCCTGCAACAATAAAAGTAGTATTCTGTCTGTTACCATGGACATTTGACTCCAAAAGTCCTACTCCTACGTTATAAGTGTCTGGAATCAAACGAGACCATACAGTCTTATCCTGGAGGATCTAATGAACAAATCCTAAGAAGTTGGATTTTTTTTTATTTTAGTTTCACACTGGAAATCAAATTATTGGCATCACCATGCATGCAGCTGGATTTCACTGCCTCCCCTGTTGCAAATACACCCTGGTGTGTAACTTAGTTTAGCTTTTTGGTTTAGAGACATTACATTTTCAAAGTAAGTTATCCAAAACCACTGGCAGCACTTTTGGATGAAGTTTTGTTTTGTACCCATCAGCACTGATCTATATTAGTTGTTCTATCGACCCACCTATCGAAAGAGGAAAATATATATTTTTAAAAAAGACAGATTAAAAAGGGAAGATCATGCAAGTACGTAACTTGAAAGTAACATTAAAGCAGACTGAGTTTGTTTCTGTCCAAAAATGAAATGGATATAAACAATAATAAAGCCGTCAATAAACAAAAATGGTCGCCACACAGGGACAGTCAGGTATTGCCCCAAAGAGACAGAAAAGGAAAGAAATAAAGACACTCCTGATACTGTTTCACTGAGTAAACTTAATTTATAACTGAGACTGAACATTTCCACACAAGTGACATTAAAATAAAGTCATTTCTATAACAACTGATAGCTAATTGTTAGCCACCTAGCCAAGAGCTACTATGCTACATGTTTACATACCAGATGTGATTAACCAACACTTTTACAAGACTTTAGAACTTTAAACTAACACCAAGGACAAACTACACAAGTAAAAATAAAAACTAATCATAATATTTAAAAAAAAAAAACTTTTTTTTAACTTACCTTATTTTGTAATCTATCTGAACAGACGACTATACACCCAAAATATGTATTAAAATATGTATTAACATATAAACAGTCACTCTTAGCAGCAGAACAACAACAACAAAAAAAGGTTGAATTTCAATAAAAGGTTTTTACAATTTTAGTGCCAAACAAACAAAAAAAATCGTTAGATGTTAGCAGACCTGCTAACCAACTTAGCTATTAGCGTTTCCTCACCTTGGTCTTTCATGACTTATCCCGAAAAATAAAATCCACCCTCCATGTGGAAAGCACGAGAGAATTGAACAAAACGTTACTCTTTCCCTTTGCAGTCGTACATGGTTCACCTTTTCCTCACACATCCGACTAAACCGACGCAGTAGTCAGCTGTAAAATCACTTTTAAACTCGGCTCGCGCTGAAGCGTCGCTCGCACTTCCTCCGGGTTCTCGAGCCCCAGATGATGAGCATATTCCAGTCTCGCGCTTTCTGAGGGGAAAAGGGGGTTGGCTGGAAAAGAAAGTCGGCTTTGTGCGCCCCCTCGAGGATGGAGGAGATGCAACAGGAAGCTAAAGTTAAATTACCTTCGGTTCGAAGTCAATTCCGATTGTTTTCATGCCTCCCTCCCGTGTATGTGTAAGTTTCAACACCTGTTAGCAGGGGCAGTGGTGGTCTAGTGGTAGAGGGCGCTGGATCGCAAAAATTCGAGTCCCACTCTCCACAAGGTTGTCACTGTCCCCCCCAGTGGAGCTAACTGGGTTATCAAAGGCCTGCCATGTCTCTCACTGTCTATGGTGAGAGGTTCATGTAAAAGAACCATCGCTGACTTTCGACAAGAGTAGGCTGCAAAGCCGCCAGAGTGTTTCTGCCCTGCGATGGCCTGGCGAGCTGTCCAGGGTGTACTCTGCCCTCGCCCGAAGTTGGCTGGGATGGGCACCAGCCTCCCCTGCGACCCAAATTAGGATTAAGCGGGTACAGAAAATGAACTGATGAACCTGTTAGCAACCAGTACACCGGTGTCCTACATTCACCACATACACACTGGCCTAACTATGTATTCCAAATTGCCCCTAGGTGTGAATGGTCGAGTGTTGTTCCTGCAATGCTCTGGCAAGTTGTTCAGGGTGTACTGTACCTGACCTGATGGCAGTAGTGTGTTGGTGTCTATTCCCACAGGGTGGTGTGATAGCGTCATTGTGGTGAAAGATGGAGCCGAGTGCGTAAGCCTCCTTCTGCCAGTATTATAGCCTCTCCACCATCAAGACCCCTGCAATGCCTCTCCGCGACAACACACAGTAACTGGACACCGTGAGGCGCCAAGCTAAATTACAGGGGATCCCAGAGATGCCATGCGCATGGCCCACCTGCGTGTGGACACACCCCGCCAACCATCAATTCATGCCCCAGCTATGAGGAAATAGTGTAGAGGAGACTACCCCTTTTCGGCGGATGAGAGGTACTAATACTCCAACGCCAATGGGCAGATGAGGGTCAACCTGTACCCCAATGGCCAAGTAGTCAAGTAGCTGAGTGGTTAAGGCTTGACTTACTGATCCAACGGTCAGGGGGTTTCAAGCCCCAGGACCCTCACGCTGCCACTTTTGGTTTTGTTTTTTTATCAAAGCCGCAACCATCAATAGCTCACTTATGAAAAATTATAAATGTCACTCAGTCTGGATAAGCGAGTGTGCCCAATGCCGTAATATAAATGTAACATGAATGCAGTCCTGGAGTCCTCTGGGATGGACACGCCTTGACCGGAGACAATCTGACAGTCTAGTAGATATTCTCCGCTACTCACCAGCAATGTGGCAGTATGGTGGTGTGGTGGTTGGCATATCTGCATCACAGAAAGAAGGTCCTGGGTTAGCGTTACGGGCAAAGGTGTTCCAGTTCTGCCCTGTGCTTGCACGGGCTCGCTCCGGTTACTCCAGTTTCCTTACACTGACCTAAGGCATGCACATTAGCTTAATTGTCTGTTCCAAATTGCCCCTAGGTGCAAGTGTCTGTGGATGGTTGTGGTAGTATATGTGTGTTGGCCCTGCAATGGTCTAATGAACTAGGTTACCCAGACTCGACTGAGATGGGTGTCAGAATCCCCGCGACCCTAATTAGGATCAAGCAAATTAGAAAATGAATTAACTTGCCCCTGGATATGGATGTGAGTGTGAGTGGTTGTGTGTGTGTGTTGGCCTGTGAAGGTCTGGTGAGCTGTTCAGGGTATGCCATGTCTTTTTTCCAGTGTCAGCCGTGATAAGCTTCAGCCTCGCTGTGATCCTACTCGGATTAAACGGATCAACTGAGTGAGTAACTGAATAAGAACATCGAGCATAAATTTAATTTGGAACTAGATTCAGATTTTGGATTTACAAATCAATGGGAAAGAGCAGTGGTGGCCTAGTGGTATAGGGCACTGGATCACTGATCCTAAGGTCGGGTGTTCGAGTCCCACTCTCCACAAGGTCGTCACTGTCCTCCCATTACAGCTAACTTGGGTTATCAAAGGCCGGCCATGTCTCTCAATGTCTTTGGTGTGAGGCATGTAAAAGAACCATTGCTGACTTTCGACAAGAGTCAGCATGTTTCCACCCTGCGATGGCCTGGCGAGCTGTCCAGGGTGTACTCTGCCCTCGCCCTAAGTCGGCGCCAGCCTCAACGTGACTCTAATTAGGAATAAATGACTTCAGAAATTGAATGAATTAATAAGTTTATGGGGGGCAGTGGTGGTCTAGTGGTATAGGGCAATGGATCGCTGATCCAAAGGTTGGGGGTTCGAGTCCCACTCTCCACAAGGTTGTCACTGTCCTCCACAGTGCTGCTAACTGGGTTATCAAAGGCCGGCCATGTCTCTCACTGTCTATGGTGAGAGGTTCATGTAAAAGAACCATTGCTGACTTTCGACAAGAGTAGGCTGCAAAGCCGTCAGCGTGTTTCCGCCCTGCGATGGCCTGGCGAGCTGTCCAGGGTGTACTCTGCCCTCGCCCGAAGTTGGCTGGGATGGGTGCCAGCCTCCCCGCGACCCTAATTAGGATTAAACGGTTACAGAAAATGATGAACTGAATAAGTTTATGATCTCCTTAATGGATCTGCCCTCGCCCTAAGTCGGCTGGGATGGGCGCCAGCCTCTCCGCGACCCTAACTAGGATTAAGCAGTTACAGAAAATGAACTGAGCTGAAATCGGCGGGCAGCATTGTGGTATAGTGGGTAGCATTTCCACTTCACCGCAAGAAGGCCTGGGTTCTATTTCCAGCTCAGGCATTTCTTTGTGGAGTTTGCATGTTCTCCCTGTGCTTGTGTGGGTTTCCTTCGGGTGCTCTGGTTTCCTCCCACAGTCAAAAAACTTGGTGAGCTTTGGTGTCAGAGCGAGTGTAAATGGTTATGTGAATGCTAGCCCTGCGATGGCCTGGCGAGCTCTCTAGGATGTACTCTGCCTTCACCCAGAGTCGGCTGAGATGAGTGCCGGCCTCCTCATGACCCTGAGGATTATTACCTTAGAAAATTAATGAATGAAAAATCTTCAACAGTGAAAAAACTATTCAGATTCACCAGTTAAACTTGAACATCAGCTGCTATTCTTCATGTGAAGGATCCTTTTTAAAAAGTCTTTTATTCAAACTTTGAAACAGTTGCAAAAGAAATCAGCAATGGCCTGGTGAGCTATTCAGGGTGTACTCACTTTTTGCCCCATGTTGGCTGAGATGAGCAGCCTTATAAGGATCAGCAAATGAAGGACTGAGTGAGATAATAGTTTTGCTTTTTAACTCCCCCTGGAATAAAACAATCACCCGCCTCACCTTTCACTACGACCTTCTGCCGCGGAGACTATTGAGCAATATCTACATTGGTTCTTCTCATAAGGCTCTGGTGCAGTAGATGTTTTTAAATCTGTTTGTCCATGATGGGATAGACTTGAACCATATGCCAGAATGCAGTAACTCCATGAGATAATATCCAGGATGTGTAGGGCCGTCCAGGATGTTGATTGTTCTACAAAGGCACAGAGAGTTGAGAAGTCCCTTCAGAAAGGGTAGTACTGTATGTGGTAATGTTCATGATGGAGTTTATGATCTGGGGTGGCATGGTGGTGTAGAGTAGCATGCTGGCCTCAAAGCAAGAAGGTCTGTTTCTGTGTGGACTTTGGATGTTCTTCCCGTGCTTGTGTTGGTTTCCTCCAGATACTCCAGTTTCTACCCACAGTCCAAAAACAGGCATAGTAGATTGGTTTGTGGTTAAAAATTACCCCTGGATGTGAGTGTGAGTGCGGGTTGTGTGATGGCCCTGCATTGGTCTCGTGAGCTGTTCGAGGTGCAGCCTGCCTCTGCCAGAAGTCGGCGCCAGCCTCAACGTGACTCTAATTAGGAATAAGTGACTTAAGAAATTGAATGAATGAATAAGTTTATGATCTCCTGAATGGATCTCCTATCTGCTGCTGAGCTTCTGGTGAACCATGTAGAAATAACTCAGGAACAGGATTGGGCACCCCTGCTTCAGACTGTATCATCCTTTCCTGAAATGAGACCAATCACAGTCAATAATTCTGGAAGAATGGATGGAGACATTGGTATGTTGGATGCTGAGGTTGGAACTTCCAGGCAGAAGGCCTAGAGGAAGACCAAAGAGAAGATTTATGGATATGGTGAAGGAGGACATGAAGGTAGTTGGTGTAAGAGTAGACGATGCAGAGGATAGGGTGAGATGGAGGCAGATGATTCGCTGTGGTGACCCCTGAAGGGAACAGCCGAATGGAAAAGAAGAAGATCTTCTGGAGACCTGTTTATTCCGTATGTGAACTGGTGGGGGTTGATGGTGACTGTGAGGTTGGCGTTGATGAGTTGTTTGAAGTATTTCAAAATGAATGAAGTAAATGCCAATGGATGGTAGTCAGTGAGTTGGCTGAGAAAGGTACAGT
This sequence comes from Plotosus lineatus, assembly GCA_024760905.1. NCBI lineage: Eukaryota > Metazoa > Chordata > Actinopteri > Siluriformes > Plotosidae > Plotosus > Plotosus lineatus. Next base: position 34,792,805 of record CM045737.1, on the reverse strand, counting down.
AATGATAGGAGTAATGTGAGCAAACCAACAATAATAATCAACTAATAAATTATTACAGAAAATAAGAATCTATTTCAAGTATGTTTGATTTATTTGTTTACTTTCTGTGACATGTTCCAGATTCATTCATTTCAGCTATGTCTTAAAAGACATGTGACTTTATGAACCATTGCATACATCCTTTATATTTAAAAGGCTGTGCTTCTCTTGCACACACACATGATGGCACTCTTTGCAAGAATTGCAAATTCAGGATTACCACGCGCCCATCACATAATCTGTATGATAAATAAAATATACAACAATCCCCCACAAATACCTTACACTTGCCATACACATGCAGTTAGCTAAACAGCTCACTGAGCAGCAGTGTGGTGCATTAAGGTAAAGAGCTTCAACTAATGTTCAGAGGAGATATCTGAAAAAGAGAGAAATCTCTGTGACTTTCATCAGGGCATGCCTGACAGGCTGGTTGAAACATTTCAGAAACTGCTGATCTCCTTGGATTCCCCATGCACAGCAGTCTATATAGCACAGAAAGAAGTGGCCGGTTTGCAGGCTGAAATGTCTGGTTGATGAGAGAAGTTAGATGAAAATAGCCAGACTACTTTAAACTGACAGGAAGTGGAAGTTATGGTAATGTAAATAACTACTCTTTAAAGCTGTGGTGAGCACAAAAGCATCTCAGAATGCACAACATATCAAACCTTTAAAGACGACACTGAGTTCCACTCCTGTTAGTCAGAGAACAGATCTGACCAGAGGTCCAGTTTTGGGAAGTGTGTTCCCATTGTAGTCTCAGGTCCACAGACGTGGTACCCAATACTGCACTAGGATCTTGTTTTCCTTCCGGCTGTTCCCTTCAGGGGTCGCCACAGTGAATCATCTGTCTCCATCTCACCCTATCTCATCCTAGCCTCTGCATCTTCTTCTCTTACACAAACTACCTTCATGTCCTCCTTCACCACATCCATAAATCTTCTCTTTGGTCTTCCTCTAGGCCTTCTGCCTGGCAGTTCCAACCTCAGCATCCTACTACCAATATATTCACCATGGGCAGTTTATAAATTACATGCACCAGCCTATTTGGCACCAGCAACCATTCCATATTTAACATTTCTGAGATGTCAATGTTAACTGAAGTTCTGGACCTGTATCTGCATGATTTTATGCATTGCATTGCTAGAACATGAATATCAAATCGCATTAATATGATGCTGCTCAGCTGTTCCGAATAAAGTGATCTGCAAGTGAAGTTGGGTGGCATGGTTCAGTGCTGGTTAGCAAGTTTGCCTCATAGCAAGAAGGTCCTGTGCTGGTCCTGTGCTGGAGTCTCAGGCTTGGCAAAGAGTTTCTGTGTTACATTTTGCATGTTTTGCCGTCCTTGAATGGGTTTCGTTCAGAAACTTCGGTTCCCGTTCTCAGTCAAAAGGCATGCACGTTAGACTTATTGGCTGTTGAAAACTGCACCTAGATTTGAGTGTAAGTGTGAATGATTGTCTGTGTGTCTTGGCACTGCAATGGATAAACAAGGTTTTCAGGGTATACCCTGCTTTCGCGCAGCTGGCTGAGATGGCTCCAGACACCTTACAAATCTAACATGGTTAAGCGGTTTGACAAATTAATAAATTAATGAATTTTATTAGAATTTTAATTGCCCCATAGTTAACACAGGATGGCACTCATAGAGTACAACGTACCTCCACCATGCACAAATGTATAAATGTCACAGTGCCACATTTAAATGCAGCCATGAGGGGGGCACAAAACAGTGCTCTCGATCAAGCCAGTCCCAAGCCCGGATCAATGCAGAGGGTTGTGTCAGGAAGGGGATCTGACGTAAAACCTGAGCCAGATCAAATATGCAAATCACAAGTATTACGTACCTCCATACTAGATCGGTCGAAGCCCGGGTTAACAACGACCACCATCAATGCTGTTAACCAACAGGGTGCTTGTGGAAATTAGATACTGTTGGTCGAAGAAGGAGAGGCGGGAGGTGTGTCTGTAAGCGGAGAGAGAAGGGGGAAAGCATGAGCCTAGGACTGAGAGTAGGGACTTTGAATGTTGGAACTATGACAGGAAAAGGTAGAGAGCTGCCGGACATGATGCAGAGGAGGAAGGTGGACATAGGCAGAGGTGGACAAACTGTGTGTTCAGGAGACCAGGTGGAAAGGTAGCAAGGCTAGAAGCTTAGGAGCAGGGTTTAAGCTGTTTTATCATGGTGTGGATGGGAAGAGAAATGGAGTAGGAGTCATCTTGAAGGAGGGGTTTGTCAGGAATGTTCTAGAAGTGAAAAGAGTGTCACAAAGTCAGTGACTGCAAAGCAAATTAGTAGTGGGTGAGTGTTGCCAAACAGCATAGGATGGTGGTGTGCAGGATAACGCTGATGGTGAGGAAGGTGAAGAAGGCAAAGGCAGAGCAGAAGACAAAGTGGTGGAAGCTGATAAAGGAAGAGTGTCGTGTTGTCTTCAAGTAGGAGTTGAAACAGGATTTGGGTGGTCAGGAAGTGCTTCCAGATGACTGGACAACCACAGCAAATGTGATCAGGGAGACAGGTAGGAGAGAACTTGGTGTGTCCTCTGTAGAAAAGGTGACCGTTGAGGACCAGGAAGTAGAAAAAGATGAGTACGGGTGAAGTGAGGAGGGCATTGAAGAGGATGAAGAGTGGAAAGGCAGTTGGTCCTGATGACATACCTGTGGAGGTATGGAACTGTCTCGGAGAGGTAGCAGTAGATTTTTTGACAAGAACATTCAACAAGGTCTTAGAGAGTGAGCAGATGCCGGCGGAATGGAGGAGAACTGTGCTGGTGCCAATTTTTAAGAGCAAGGGAGACGTGCAGAGTTGTGGCAACTACAGAGGGATGAAGTTGATGAGCCAGACTATGAAGCTATGGGAAAGAAGAGACTAAGGGCAGAGGTCAGCATTTGTGAACAGCAGTTTGGTTTCATGCCAAGAAAGAGCACCACAGATGCAGTGTTTGCTTTGAGGATGTTAATAGAGAAGTACAGAGAAGGTCAGAGGGAGCTGCATTGTGCCTTTGTGGATCTCGAGAATGCATATGACAGGGTGCCAAGAGAAGAACTGTGGTATTGCATGAGGAAGTCTGGAGTGGCAGAGAAGTATATTAGAATGGTACAGGACATGTATGAGAGATGTAAAACAGTGGTGAGGTGTGCTGTCGGCGTGACCGAAAAATTCAAGGTGGAGGTGGGACTGCATCAAGGATCAGCTCTGAGCCCCTTCTTGTTTGCTATGGTGATGAACAGGCTGAGAGATAAGGTTAGACAAGAATCTCCATGGACTGTGATGTTTGCACATGACATTGTGATTTGTAGTGAGAGCAGAGAACAAGTTGAGGAAAATCTAGAGAGGTGGAGGTATGCCCTGGAAAGGAGAGGAATGAAGGTTAGCCTCAGTAAGACAGAATACATGTATGTGAATGAGAAGGACCCAAGAGGAACTGTGAGGTTAAACGGAGAAGAGATAAGGAAGGTGATAAGGTGGAGGATTTTAAGTACTTAGGCTCAACGATCCAGAGCAATGGAGAGTGTGGAAAAGAGGTGAAGCATGTGCAGGCAGGCTGGAATGGTTGGAGAAAAGTATCCGGTGTGATGTGTGATAGGAGGGTATCGGCAAGAATGTAAGGAAAAGTGTACAAGACGGTGATGAGGCCAGCGATTTTGTATGGTTTAGAAACAGTGGCGCGTAGGAAAAGACAGGAGGCAGAGCTGGAGGTAGCAGATGAAAATGTTGAGGTTCTCTTTAAGAGTAATGAGGATGGATAGGATCAGGAATGAGTACATCAGAGCATCAGCACATGTTAGCGGTATTGGAGAAAAAGTCAGAGAGGCTAGATTGAGATGGTTTGGACATGTACAAAGAAGGGATAGTGAATATACAGTATCGGTAGTAGGATGCTGAGGTTGGCACGACCAGGCAGAAGGCCTAGAGGAAGACCAAAAAAGAGATTTATGGATATGGTGAAGGAGGACATGAAGGTCGTTGGTGTAAGAGAAGAAGCTGCAGAGGACAGGGTGAGATGGAGGCAGATGATTTGCTGTGGCGACCCCTGAAGGGAACAGCCAAAAGGAAAAGAAGAAGAAGAAGAAGTTATAAACTGCATTTACTAAATAAAACTGGAAATATATTCTATTTTATTCTATTCTATTCTATTAGTTCAGTTCATTTTCTGTAACCGCTTAATCCTAATTAGGATCGCATGGAGGCTGGTGCCCATCTCAGCTGACTCTGAGCGAGGGCAGAGTACACCCTGGACAGCTCACCATGCCATTGCAGGGCGGAAACACGCTGATGGCTATGCAGGTACTCTTGTCAAAAGTCAGCAATGGTTCTTTTACATGAACCTCACACAATAGACAGTGAGAGACATGGCCGGCCATTGATAACCCAGTTAGCTGCACTGGGGGGGGACAGTGACAACATTGGGAAGAGTGAGACTTGAACCCCCAACCTTAGGATCAGCAATCCAGCACCCTATACCACCAGGCCACCAATGCCTGTTATATTATATTATTAACAATGCAGCCGTGGGGGGGGCTAACCAAACCAGTGTCTCTCCCTCACGCCGGTCCCAAGCCCGGATAAATGCAGAGGGTTGCGTCAGGAAGGGCATCCGGAAGCAACAGCACATGTTAGAGGTATTGGAGAAAAAGTCAGAGAGGCTAGATTGAGATGGTTTGGACATGTACAGAGGAGGGATAGTGAGTATATTGGTAATAGGATGCTGAGGCTGGAACTACCAGGCAGAAGGCCTAGAGGAAGACCAAAGAGACGATTCATGGATGTGGTGAAGGAGGACATGAAGGTCGTTGGTGTAAGAGAAGAAGATGCAAAGGATAGGGTGAGATGGAGGCGGATGATTCGCTGTGGCGACCCCTGAAGGGAAAAGCTGAAAGGAAAAGAAGAAAGAAGAAGATATTATATTATTAACATGGATGGGATGATGCTTTTCTAGGGGGCATGGTAGAGTAGTGGTTAGCACATTGATCTCATAGCAAGGTCTTGGGTTGGAGTTGGGACTCAGATGTTGCTGTGTGGAGTGTTTCCTGTGCTTGCATGGGTTTCATCTGGGTACTCCAGTTTCATCCAGCAGTCCAAAGACTTGCATATTAGGCTAACTTTCTGTTCCCATCTGTCCGTTAGTGTGAGTGTGAGTGGTAGTGTGTGTGCTATGGACTGGTGAGCTGTATGCTCAGAGTCCGGAATCAGCCGAGATAGACTCCAACCGCCCACGACCTTAATAGGATTAAGCGATTAAGCAAAAAAAAAATAAATGAATGATGCTTTTCTCTACTTATTGTATCATTACTGGAAAATAGAAAACTATGAAGCATCACAACCCACAATGTTAATTATTTTTAATAACAGCATGGCTTGCTATATTAAGGTTTTATTAATCACCTGTAAAACAAACCCATGTTCATTTGCATTTTAATCTCATAGTACCTGCATCTGATCAACACATAAAGTAAATGGACGTATTACTATTAAAAACTAAATAAACATTTATTAGTTTTAATTAACATACAAGAATTATAAAGTCGATAAACTAAACAAAGAAAAAAAAGAAATAAAATATTTAAAGAAAGAGTGAAATTTCACATCAAAACCCCGAATAGTATTGAAGAGATCAGCAATAGTAGGAGTGTGGGTGTATGAGATGTATGAAGCATGACGTTGGGCTGAAGTCTATGTATGACTCAAGGGTTTAGATTCTGATGTCTGCCTTGGAGCACGTGCTTTAAGGCCAAAACTAAGCTTTTCTCAGGGGGGAGCTAGGATCACTCGTCCCACCTGTACAGTTATCTGCATATGAAAGCCCCTTTTTACAGTAGTTATTACAGGGTGGTAACTAAATATACATGTGATATCGTGGATGTTAGTTTTAGTTCCTAAAAAGCTTGTGAACGTAGCTTAGTGTGGGATAGCTGGCTATTTGATGTGACTCATTATGTGAGCATATCTTTTTCTTATTTTGAAAAGTAAGTAATGCAGTCATTCTGGTAACTTCTCACAAACGGACCTTTCTCATTTTAACACCTGAGCTCCTCATTTTCCAATATAAAAAAGTGGCACTGGACTCTCTGATGGGAGTGTTTGAGAGGCGAATGCCATCCAAAATAAAGTCAAAACTGAACAATTCCTTCCACCCACTTCACAACCTGCGATCAGTCACAGGAGTATGTTTAGTGAGAAACTGATACCACCTAAATGCGACACCGAACAACACAGAAAATCATCAATAATTCTTACCTGTGGACAATTACATAGCTTTACACGTACACACAAACACGCACATAGACTTATGAGATGAGATTTCCTTTCGGCTTTTTCCGGGTTCGCCACAGCAAATGATTTGCACATTTGCTTTGGCATTGGTTTTTATGTCACATGCCCTTCCTGACACAACCCTTTCGCAAGGGACAGAAACACACTAATGGCTTTGCAGCTACTCTTTTACGAAAGCTCACAATGGTTCTTTTACATGAACCTCTCACCATAGACAGTGAGAGACATGGCCAGCCTTTGATAACCCAGTTAGCTGCACTGGGTGGGACAGTGACAACCTTGTGGAGAGTGGGACTCAAACCCCCAACCTTAGGATCAGCGATCCAGTGCCCTATACCACCAGGCCACCACTGCCCTTGCACACACATAGACATATAATATATTTGTCATTTTTCTTTAATTTTATATCGAGACTTTATTGTTATCTCACTCTTGTATGGAGCAACTGTGTGCACACAATTTCCTCAGGGTATTCTGATTCTGACGAGGGTTACAGCTGACAGACCAGTGGGATAAAAATGTTGGACTATTGGGTTATCTTGTGAGGCTGGTGGCATAGTGTTAAGGGTGCTGGGCTTGTGCTCGGGAGGTTATGAGTTCAAATCCCAGTGAGACCCCAACTGTGCTAAGACCCCTGGGCAAACGGTCTGAACCACAAGTGTGCCTCGATTCACCCAGCAGTATAAATGGGTACCAGTAAAAATATACTGTGAAGGTAACCTGCGATGGACTAGCGTCCCATCCAGGGGGAGTTGTACTCCTAGTCGCTTCACGCTACAGAATCCGGGGATAAGCACCAGTCCGGTGAGCCACTGGGCCCGGGTGTGAAAAGCCCATTGGGTTATCTGAATATTATGCTGTAACTCTTAACTAGCCAATGGGAATATTACTTATATGAGCTTAATTAGGGTTGTGGTGATCCTGGCGCCCATTTCAGCCAACTCTGAGTGAGGCCAGAGTACACCCTGGATAGCTCACCAGGCCATCCCAGGGTAATGCAACCTATGTTTTATGAAAAGTCAGCAATGATTATTTTACATGCCTCTTAACATAGACAGTCAGAGACATGGCAAGCCTCTGATAACCCAGTTAGCTGCATTGGGGGGAGAGCAGAGACAAACATATTGATAGTTGGGCTTGAACCCCTGAGCTTGTAATGCAGCACCTGACCACCAGGACACCACTGCCCAGATCATATTGATTGGTGTGTAATTTCATAAACCAGTCTTATACCTGAACTCTGTGAGCTCACGTAAAACTTCTGAGTAGCATCATCAGGGTCGCCAGTTTAATTCTAAGCTCTGGTTGTTGTCTGTGCTATTATATAATGCGATAAAAAAGTATACCGTCTATTATTTGTATTGAATATACTGATGAAAACTCGATTAAGCAAAAAATGAGTTTTTCCACTCATTAAGTGTCCACTCCGTTAGTTTTTTCGCAATAGCTCAAGCAACAAAATGCGACTTTTTGCCAAAACATTAACTGGTGAGCTGTTTAGGTTGAACCCTGCCTTTGCCCAAGGTCTGCTAAGATAGGCTCCGGCCTCCCTGCAGCCCGAGTAAGATTAAACGGCTTGGCGATTTAATAACGAATAATTATGATGCTGTAAGAGAAATGTATTAAACAGAAAAACATTTTAGATTTAGCTTGGAAAGACTTTGAAGTTAAGTTGCTTCTGGTTTGACAACGCCATGAATGATGTGCATTGATTTAGGACAGAAATCAAGAAAATTAGTGAATAAACAGTACAGTGAGGTTTGCTTATTTGAATTGTGTCCAGAGGCCGAACTCTTATTTACACACAGACCAAAAACATGATTTTAAAGTGCTTTCTCTGAAGCGCTAAATGGTGGTGCAACAGTTTTGAGTGTTTGTTGACGTGAAACAGGAAAATGTGAAATTTCTGTGACAGTACGTAGATCGTTCTCAGTTGCAGCAAAAACATACCAGGTCTCGCTTGTGATACGAGGGGTATGTTGTTGTGCACTTGACTGAAAGGTTTTGAGTTTGAAACCCTAAACAGGGCCGTAAACCAAAGTTGTTCAGTTGAATAAAGTTTGTTATGTCATTAAAGTATTCACATAATTTCCTCAAGTTACATTTTCCTCGTGATGGTCAGTAACTCATCCCACAGTGGGATTAAAGATGCAAAAGAAATCAACAATTAAAGGGAAACGTCCTGTTAAGAACAATGTAAACACGGGCTCGGTTTACTCTGACAGTTCTGGTGAGGGCTGAAGTATCAGGGCGCTTCACACCCTTGTGTTTTTTCCTCTCAAAATCGTTTTGGTTTGACTGTCATACAGAGAGGAGTCTGTTAAGGGTGTAACTCACAAGGATGTGGTACGCTCAGACATCATCTTGTTTTTCTTTTTTTTTTAGCTGATTCCAATTTTCGATACCGATTATGGTATAAAGTTCAAAACAACAACAAAAATATATTTAAAAATGAAAGAAAAATCTATGTATTCAATTTCATTTTGAGTATGTTTTTTATTTTCACAAATGATGCCCTTTTCCCTTCTGGCATTTGGCAGACACCCTTATCCAGAACGACTTACAATTATGCAACAATTGACGGTTAAGGGCCTTGCTCAAGGGCCCAACAGTGGTGATAGCGGAGATTGAACGGACCAGTGACAAAGCACCTTAACTTGCACTGCCACAACTTCCATCTCTCTTTTCTTCTCTTCTCTTCTCTTCTCTTCTCATCACATCTCTTCTCAACTCGTCTCTTCTCTTTTCTTCCTTTCTCATCTCTTCTCTTCTGATCCCATCTGTTCTCATCTCCTCCCTTCTCGTTTCTTCTTTTCTCATCTCTTCTCTTCTCATCACATCTCTTCTCATCTCCGCCCTTCTCGTTTCTTCTTTTCTCATCTCTTCTCTGCTCATCACATCTCTTCTAATCTCTTCTCTTCTTTTCTCATCTCTTTTCTTCTCATCATAGCTCTTCCTTCTCCTTACTTCACCTCTCCTCTCTTTTCTTTTTGCTTTTCCCTTTCTCCTTTGTTTTTGATATTTTCTTTTCTTTTTAATTTTCTCTTCTCTTCTCTTCTCTTCTCTTCTCTTCCCTGGAGCAGTGAAACAATGAAGTCAACAGTAAAAATGTAGATAATGTTTTAAATTTGTATTTCTTTTTCTTTTTTTCTTTCTTTTTGCTTTTCTTCTTCTTCTTCTTCTTCTTCGTCTTCTTCTTCTTCGTTGTTTTTTTTATACACCTTTACGCATTTTTGTTTTGCTCACAGTTGGATGAGGTGAAGTGAAAAAAATAAGGGAGGAGGCCACCACCCAGGTTTTCTGGAGTTCCTGTTTGCTGAGTCGCTTCTGCGAAATGTTGGGTAACCTTTTTTGTCAGCTTCAGCTGTTGTAAGACTGGAGGCAGAATGTAGGACACGATTTGATGAGCTCTTAGCATCATGTGTGATCTATTATTGCATAAACAGCTGCTCAATAAAAAAGTCTTGGACGTGAAAAAAAAGAGAATAAATTACAGAAATGAGGATAAATTGTTTAAAAAATTATGTACAGTATATATATATATATATAGTATATATATATATATATATATATATATATATATATATATATATATATATATATATATATATATATATATATATAGTATTGGTTTTTGTACACAGAGTATGGACCTGAATGAAATGTTTGGGACATGCAGTGATTATTGGATTGAGATGAATATTGCTCTTTACATTATTTGATAATTAATAAAGATATAGATATATATATATATAGATATAGATATAGATATATATATATAGATAGATAGATAGATAGATAGATAGATAGATATCTATATCTATATCTATATATATATATATCTATATCTATCTATATATCTATATATATATATATATATATATATATATATATATATATATATATATATATATATATATATATATATATATATATATATATATATATATATATATATATATATATATATAATATACTTACCCTTGGAATGATTACACACAATGTCCACACAACACAACATGTATAGTATATGCAATGTGGTTTGGCTGTCAGATGTCACAATTCTGAAGGTCTATATTAAAAACCTCACTTGGTAAACACATTTGCGCTCATTTCTCCATTGGGTGTGTCAAAATCTCGACAGTCTGCTTCCTTCCTGGTTATAACTGTGTGTAGAGGATGAGTGCTCAGAGGATGGATGGCTGCACATACATCAGCATCACATGCATGAGGTAAGGTACATTGCACTGAAATTAACTATATAAAAAGCACATTGGAATAAAAACAAAAACAAAAAAACTAAAGTACACTAATGTTAGTGCTAATTATGGTATTACCAGCACAACATTTTTAAATTAGTGTAGCATTTTGTTGTAAGTAACCTGCTTTCTTCCTTCATCTGTATGTGACCTGGGCTTTTTTAATGCATAATGCAAAATCGCGAAAGGACATTGTAACTTGGGATTAAGCTTGATTTTAACAAGTTCAACAAAAAAAAAAAAAAAAAGAAGAAATGAACTGTTAATTTTTTGAAAATTGATTTTTTTAAATTAAAATAATTGAAAGAATTTATTTTGTTTCATTTGTTCTCTTGAATCCCATTGTATTTTAGCATTAAAGACATTAGTAGTGTATTTAGTGGCTATTTCTAAGCTTTATAATGATTATTCTCACATTGGGCAGGACATTTAAATGCTTCCAGTGTCACACTCTGCAAAACACACAAGGGACTTTAAACAGCCAGAAAGGAAACCCCACCTATAACCACAAGAGTAGTGAAAGTACAGATATTTAAATGCACTGCAGCAGAAAGACAACATTATATCACTGAAAAAACAAATGAGATTTTAAATGCTCAATGTCAATCTGTCCTCTTTTCCAAAAATCAATCAATCAATCAATCAATAAATGTATTTTTCAGATTGGTTTAGAATATTTTATTATATGGTCTAGTAAATTGACCATCTCAGTGGTAATACATCATCATGCCAGCCTGTTATTATTTTCCAAGCACAACACTGCACGAGTTTTTAAATGTATTTATTTATTTATTTAACATTTAAAGCATCACCAGTCTTTTTAGGACCAATTTCTGACCATAAATGTTTATTTTCTGATAATGTCCACTGGCTTTTTTTTTTTTTTTTTTTCCCCCCTCAAAATTCCACTCACACCAGCTTTCCACCAGAGGTCTTTATGTACCATTAAAACTAAATCCTTTTCCACTGTTAGGAGGCTGTAAGGGCTGAGGAACCAGCAGAAGAGGGAGTTTGATTGCCTGACGAAAGCCAACGGGTCTTCTCAGTGAAATTCGAACCAAACCTCTTAAAATCGGACTCGTTTCTCAATCAGGGAAGCCATGCACACACTCGGATCCTCGCTCTCCTGCCCAGATGTGTACAGCCGACAGAATGGCAGCGTCATCCTACAGCATTACAACTACACAGGAAGGCTGCAGTACAGAACATCGAACAGCAGCAGCATCAGCACTGGTTCAGCCATCCTCCTCTGCATCAGCATCCTGATCATGCTGGAGAACCTGCTGGTGCTGCTGGCGGTGCTCTTCTGTGTGCGCATGCGCCATCGCTGGCTGAACATCTGCATCGCAAACATTGCGCTCAGCGATCTGCTCACAGGTGCAGCCTATGTGGTGAACATCTGCTTGTCAGGAGTGCGCACCATGCAGCTCAGCCCGTTCCTCTGGCTCCTGCGTGAAGGACTCCTGTTTGTGGCACTGGCTGCCTCTGTGTTCAGCCTGTTGCTGATCGCAGTGGAGCGTTACATGACCATGATGAAGTCAGAGACTGAGAACAGGAACAGGACGATGTACAGGATCTACCTCATGATGGTGCTCTGCTGGGTCATGGCGTTCATACTTGGTTTCATGCCACTCTTTGGCTGGAACTGTGTATGTCACCTAAGAGGATGCTCGACTCTCCTGCCACTGTACTCAAAGAGCTACATCCTGTTCACGCTCGTCATCTTCTTCGTCATCCTCCTGACCATCGGCGGCCTATATTTCGCCATCTACTGGCACGTCCGCAAGAGCACGTTGACGAGCTCGGTCAAGAGCAGAAAGAGGTCTCTCCGGCTCCTGAAGGCTGTCATCTGTATCGTGGGCGCCTTCATGCTGTGTTGGGGTCCATTATTTGTCCTGCTCTTGGTCGATTATTACTGCCACTCCCGTCTCTGCAACGCCCTCTTTAGCCCACAGTGGGTCATCGCATTAGCCGTCATCAACTCAGCCGTCAACCCACTCATCTACTCTCTGGGCAGCAAGGATCTGCGTACAGCCATCAGCAGCCTCTTATGCTGCATCTGCCATCCGGACAACTTCTCATCCAAGGAGACGTCGAGCACATCTGTGAGCCGCCACAGCAGCCTGCGCAACAGCTTCAACAAAGTGCGCAACCTGAGCACCAGCCCACAGAGCCAGAGGAGCAGCAAGAAGACCAGGCTGAGCTCCACCACCTCCTGTCTGTCTGCGTCAAGCATTTAAATAACACGTTTCACACCTCAACCACAAGTCACACACACACACACACACACACACACACACACACACACACACACACACACTGTACTACAGGGGTCACCAACCTTTTTGAAACTGAGAGCTACTTCATGGGTACCAATTAATGCGAAGGGCTACTAGGTCGATACACACCTCTGAAATTACAAATTTGCTCAATTTACATTTAATTAGATTTAATTAGATGTTATTATTAATAATTAATGATATTCATCTATGTGAAGATATTGACTTGATTTAAAAATATATTCAAAAAAATTATATGCAGCTCAATGGAGAGTGGCGCTGTCCTAAAAATGGGCCTGTCCTAAAAATAGCAGTGAACAGGTCCGCGGGCAACTTATATTGTCCTTGCGGGCTACCTGGTGCCCACGGGCACCACGTTGGTGATCCCTGCTGTACTATGATTCCCCATCACTCCTTTCACAATGGTTCATACACACCTCTTTTGTCATTAAAACTTGAAATTCAGATTTTTATCATCATTTTTCAATGAATCTGAGAATGTATGTATGAATGTACATGCATGCAGTGTATACCAAACATATTCATACAGATATTCATGAGTGCATCAGTGGGAAATTCCTTTTATTTTTCTACTTTATTTCTTGAATTTAAGTACTTTGAATAATATATTTTTCATTAATAAAAATCAAAGAAAAAAACAAAAACAACAACAACAACAACAAAAAAAAGAAACATGTACAAATATTATTAATGTACTTATGAGAAATAAATAATGTTAAAAAGCTCTATTTAAAAATACTAAGTTTATTAAAAATTATAGTTATATAATCTTTAAAACATTTTTTTTCAATGCAAAGGTATTTTTAAAAATAAAAGAAAGAAAAAAATGCAGAAAAAAACCCCCCACTTCAAATAAATGCAATGCGTGTTTCATATGTTCTACTCACCAGAGCTTTGAATGAACATTATGAAAATGTTTATATGCATCCTGAAGCGGTGCAAGAACAATATGTAAGTGAATGTTGAAACTTTTGTACGAATTTTTGTGAAATGTTTACAGTTTTTTTTTTTTTTCGGATGGAATGTACTATAAGAGCTCTATTACTAAATAAAGACAAACTTTTAATAGTAATAAAGTTGTCAGTTGCTCTCTGTAAATTATGTCACATACACCAATTGACCACTAGGGTGCAATGTTTAAACATTAAAACACAGACCTTAACTAAACATAACTACAGTAAAGGTTAATTAATTAAAGTTCAGCTCCGAGAGTCTCATAATAAACTGTTTCACATTTATAACGTGTTTAGAGCTTCATTAAAAAATAATAGGTGTAAAGTAGACTGAGAAAATAATCTGTGGTGTGTATCAGGATTTCATCACTTTAAGACGTCATCAATGAGATGGCACAATAATTTCCTTTTTTTGATATACTGACATAGTCATTACCCAAACAGTCCACCTCCCAAATGTTTATTTATTTATTTATTATTATTTTTTTTTTTATCAAGTCAATTATTCAGATAAATTTAAAGTATTAAGAAAAAATATGATAATCTTAGCAAAACTATTTAAAAACTATTTAATACATTTCCTCCGGAATCAATAAAGTATACTGAGACTGAAAACCAACCATATATATATATATATATATATATATATATATATATATATATATATATATATATATATATATAGTTAAAGAAAGCCTAATCCAATCTTTGGTATTTGAATCCATTGAATCCAATATCCAGTACAGTTTGTGATTTCTCTGATATTCTATCCACCATGTCTTTGGCTCTTATTAGCCCCATACTTATCATCAGTTCATTTTCTGTAACCGCTTAAACCTAATTAGGGTCGCGGGGAGGCTGGCGCCCATCCCAGCTGACTCCGGGCGAGGGCAGAGTACACCCTGGACAGCTCGCCAGGCCATCGCAGGCCGGAAACACGCCGACGGCTTTGCAGCCTTCTCTTGTCAAAAGTCGGCAATGGTTCTTTTACATGCCTCTCACCATAGACAATGAGAGACGTGGCCGGCCTTTGATAACCCAGTTAGCTGCACTGGGGAGGACAGTGATAACCTTGAGGAGAGTGGGACTCGAACCCCCAACCTTTGGATCAGCGATCCAGTGCCCTATACCACTAGACCACCACTGCCCCCTTAGCCCCATACTGCTATAATAAATAATATTTATATCTTTCAGCTGTCCAGGGTATACTCTGATTCCCTCAGAGTTGGCTGAGCTGGGCGCCAATCTCCCCATAACCCTAATTAGGATTAAACAGTTCAGAAAATGCATGTTAAACGGTGAACTCATATCTTCCTCCTCTTTCTCCTTCTTACTTTCCTCATCTCCTTCTTCTCCTGTATCTTCTTCCAGCTGCTCCCAGTAGGGATTGTCACAGTGGCTCATTCTTCACCATCCTGCTCTATCTTCTGCATCTCTCTCCATCACACCATTCACCTGCATATCCTCTTTTACCACGTTCTTTTCTCCTCATATTATTTCCACCAAAATTTGTGGGAACACGACCATACCGGAGTCCCACAGATGATTTGATTTCAGAATGTCAAAGGTAATATGGTCAGAGCAAGGCCACAAAGTTTTGGAGACAAAGATGTGAAAATTGAAATTGCTTTTATCTCAGAAACAGCATAACATAGACCCAGAGATACAATGTGGGATGGATAGGAAACCATATAGAGGCTTTCAGATGTCAGAAATAGATTTGACCTTGAGTGACCCTGAAAGATGAAAAATGGAGACACTGGATTTTGAAAGCTAATAATTTTAAAACAAGTGCTGATAGACATGCCGTTACTTTATGGATCATTAATAGGAAACATATGGACTTTTAAATGAGGCAATAACTTTTGATCTTGCATGACCTTGAATGGTCATGATCAAGGTCATAGGATTAGAGGAGGTAGATAGATGGAAACATTTGTGCAGTGCTTCAGGAAAGTACAAAGGACACAATAACAAATTCATAATTTAAATGCTGTGTTTTCGACCATAAAACAACAGCAGGCATAATTTATATCCCGAGACTGATATTTGTAATATTAACCTCTAAATTAAATTAAGCTAAAGAGGTAATAATAAGATTTTCTCACAACCTTGTTTGCAAATAAAACTAAACCACATGGGACCAAAAAAATCCCCTAATTTGTGAATTCCTACTTTTAATTTACTATACATTTCCATAGGGCAGTGGTGGTCTAGCGGTTAGGGCGCAGGATCGCTGATGCTAAGGTTGGGGGTTCGAGTCCCCACAAGGTTGTCACTGTCCCCCCAGTGCAGCTAACTGGATTATCAAAGGCCGTCCATGTCTCTCACTGTCTATGGTGAGAGGTATGTAAAAGAACCATTGCTGACTTTCGTAAAGAGTAGCTGCAAAGCCGTCAGCGTGTTTCTACGACCTGGAGCGGAATGGGCTCGGCCAAACCAAATCGGCCCAAGTCTCGCCATGAAGGCACCCCAACGACATCCTCGGATGTTAACGGATAAGTGAAGTGAAGTGATACATTTCCATACTTAGTGTGAAAGGATTGAATATTTGCTTGTCTCCATACATGGCTCATTTGATCTGCAGCCTGTAGCAGACAGAACATTTACAAAAGACGAATAACTATATGCAACAATTGGCACTATCTGCATGCCAAGTTTCCAGATTATGCATCAATTATCTCAAAGTTTGAAGGATCATTAGCAAAACAATAAGATGTGTAGGTGTTTGAGCTTGAAATCAACTGCCATCAATCTGAGTAAATGCACTATAACCTGAAAAAAAACAAATAAACTGTCTGTCTTCCTTTCGGCTTTTTCCCCTTTTACTTGGGAGTCGCCACAGCGAATCATCTGATTCGCACGTTTTAAATTTTGGCAGAGGTTTTTACGTTGGATGCCCTTCCTGTCACAACCCTTTTTTTTTTTTTATCAAGGGACAGAAACACACTGACGACTTTGCAGCCGACTTTCCATAGACAGTGAGAGACATGGCCCGCCTTTGATAACCCAGTTAGCCGCACTGGGGGGGGCAGTGACAACCTTGTGGAGAGTGGGACTCGAACCCCCAACCTTTGGATCAGCGATCCAGCGCCCTATACCACTAGACCACCACTGCCCCTGAAAAAAAAAAAAAAAAAAAAAAAAAAAAAAAAAAAAAAAGTATGTTTTCTTTTTTTATTTCAAAAGCAGTTGCTCAGCATGTCAGTGATGTGTGATACCACCACTGCCCTTGGCTGAATAGATTTTTGAATAAATAAATAGGACTAAATAAAAAGAACCATTTATAAGTACTTGTTTATTTCAAGCTTGATTCCATCGCAGGGTGGCGCGGCTCTCCCTCAGTGATAGGGCCGGAATCTCAGCTATCCGGGAGGAGCTCGGAGTAGAACTGCTGCTCGGGCATCTGATTAGAATGCCCTTCTGACGCCTAGTTTATGTGGTGTTTCGGATATATCCAACCGGGAAGAGACCCCGGGGTCGACCCAGAACTTGCTGGAAGGACTATGTCTCTCGGCTGGTCTGGAAATACCTTGGTGTCCCCCGCAGAAGAACCGGTGGAAGTGGCTGAGGGGAGGGATGTCTGAACCATACTGCTTAGCCTGCCGCTCCCATAACCCAAACCTGGATTAAGCAAAAGGAGATGAATGAATGAATGAATATTTCTATTTTCTTCTTCACGATAACAACTGCCTGTGCTTTTTTTTCCTTCCTGAACAACTGCTTGTAGATCAGCAATCTTTCAGTTTGAAAAAATAATTTAAAAAAAATATAAGTACTGTATTTCAAACAGCTAGAATTATCTCAGGATCTCAATCGCAGCATCAAATATTGAAACAAGTTTTTTATTTATGTTTTATATATATATATATATATATATATATATATATATATATATATTTATGTTACCTTTTTATATTTTATGAGACATTTTCTGAGGTTTTGAGTGTGGATTTTCAAAAAAAAAAAAAAAAAGGTGTGGTGCCAATTTTGGGTGTGGACGCTGGTGGGAAACCAGATTTTTTTTTACACTCAATCACCCAAGCATGAGCACAATAATTCTATATACAATTGGGATCTGAATTATAACTATCTATCTATCGAGATTCATAGAGAATTACAGTGAATTTTAGCTTTTTGCAAAAGCAAAAATCAAAGATTTTTTGTGTACAATAGTGAAATCAGTGCGGCTGAAAGGTCAAAGGTCAATGCAGTTTAAGATACGCACATGTCTTTTTTTCTCTTCAAGCAAAGATGCAAAAACATAACCTTTGTTCTTTGTGCTTCTTTCATAATTATGCCATGGCGCCTGGCCGCCAGGTGTTCAGCTGACAGGTGTGTGTGTGTGTGTGTGTGTGTGTGTGTGTGTGTGTGTGTGTGTGTGTGTGTAAAGCTTTGAACACATTCCTGCACCTGAGTACATGTAAGGCCACGCAGTTTGCTCTATTTCCACCTGCTGGGTGTGTTTCTGTGTCAATTACAGGGTGTAGCTGAGAATTATATTTAATAAGATTAAGAGATGCTTAATTCATTGACAGAATTCCACCCATCCTTTTTTTTTTATCTGATCCTTTATCATATGAATTTTATACCTTGATTGGGTGTATGCTCAAGACCAAACCCTGATGATTCAGTAGCTCTGACAAAGTCCAAAAGAAAAAGTCAAATAACTAAATTCGCAGGATTTGCTCTGGATCATATTCCCACTTAGCCCTTGACGCCACTATGCAAACGCTCTGGTTACAGCATGCCTCGAAAATAGCATTCAGTGAGGTGTTTCACAATGGCTGTCGTACTGAACATTCAGTTCCTGCACTAGAAAACTTTCCCGCATGATGCCACGGTTTGCTGAATTTCCTTAGAGTGACATCACATTTGTAAAAGGGATGTTGTCACAACACGTCTCATTAATTTACAATAGAATGAGATTCATACAGCGTTTGTTAATGTCATCATTATTTTTAAATACACTTTTGGGTGTGATTGTAAACATAATGAACAGTTTTGAGGTAAACTATAACAATTTAACAAATATGACTAAATTCTTATTGAATAAAAAAATGACACATCTCACTTTTTATTTGTTTATACAGTAGTTTGATTTCATGTGTAAAATTTGTGAAAGACAGACAGTCGGACATAGAGTTTGGCACCTGAGTGGATCACCGCTAAGTGGTCTGTTCATTATATGGATCATCCCACACAGACATGTTGGGGCGGGCGGAGTAGTTGTTAGGGTGTTGTGCTCATGATCAGGAGGTTGTGAGTTCGAATCCCACTGAGACCCTCACTGTGCTAAGACCCCTGGGCAAGGTCTCAACCACAAGTGTGCCTCTGTTCACCCAGCAGTATAAATGGGTACCAGTAAAATATACTGGGAAGGTAACCTGCGATGGACTAGCGTCCCATCCAGGGGAAGTTGAACTCCTGCTCACTTCACGCCATGGAATCCGGGAATAAGCACCGGCCTGATGAGCCAAGAGGCTAAGCCGCTAGGCTCGGGTGTAAAAACCCAACAGACTTACCACACAGACTAGGCATTGAAGTTTAATCTGAACGTTTACGGACACCCTTGACTATGATTGGCTGACTTTATAACCACATGAATGAGTGCATGTACAGACGATCCTATAAAGCAGCTCTTCAACAACTCATCACTATTATAAGCCCCAACACACCAACCAGACACACACGCACACACGCACGCACGCACACACACATGCAAACAAACAGGAAACAATAAAATGAATATCAAACAACATAAAAAAACCCAGCTGGCGGTGTCTGAGGTGAGGATTAAAGGGCTAAGACAAGGCTATGAAATTGAAATAAGAGCTAGTCGCTTTCATCTCAGGAATCCCTGTCGCCCCACACACTGAGGAACCTCAACACCCTCTGAATGCATTTAGGATCACATAGTGTGTGCAATTGAGAATCTGAAATTTCATTAAAATATAACAAACAATAAAAGAGGCCACTATTTGTAATTGCTTTGTAGCACATATGGTAATACGACCAGAAGAGCAAAATGCTCTCTTGCAGATATTCTATCATCCTATCATTACATGCAAAGACCATTTTGAAGATTATTGGGAGCTCTAATGTGTAAAAATGAATTGCATATATTCCTGTTTCCCCCGAGCAGCCGTGACATGACATGCCGCTCATATTTGTGTTTGAGTTTTTCAAACAGGCCAAATATAATGCTATGCTAACAAGCAATACAAGTCTTCAAACACAAATATGAGAGCCATGTCATGGTCTAAACCCACATGCTGGTCTTCAGTAATGCCACTCTGGACTCATTATTGTGGTACTTACACAGTACACATAAACTAAACCTGATGATGTAGCTTAATTTTATAACATTATAAAAGTAACCATCTTGATTGGTCAAGCAGAATGGAATTTGCTGAGGAATAAGGCACAGTGGAGCGGTGATTATTACGGCCGCCTCACAGCAAAAGAGTTATAGGTTTGAGTCTCAAGCTCAGTGAGGGCATTTCTCAGTGTGTGGAGTTCTGCATGTTCTTCCTGTGCTTGTAAGTGTTCTGGCTTCCTCCCATAGTTCAATGACATTATCATGGGTATGCAAACAATAAATGTATAAATGTAAATATAGATATAATGAATGTATAAACGTTGTGAGTGTAATTATATTCAGTTGGTGTGCTGTGGATGGTGGCGCATGGTATTACACAGCTGTTTGTGGGTCACTGTTGTTTTGCCTTCATGGTTATATTTGGGCCTGGAACTTTCCAGCACATTAGGGAAACTTCGAGATGGACCGAGTTACACATGCGCCCTGTGACGGGTCAGGTGATTCGAACATTCGAGAAAAAGGAAATTTCCCGAACTTTAGAATCTATATAAAGACCCATTGCTGACCTGCTTGCACGGACCATCTAAATGGAATCAACTAAGAGGAATCATCTAGGCGAGTCATTCAACGCGCTTCATCCAAGTTTTTTCATTCAAGACTTCATCATCCGCGTTCATCCACAGCCAACGTGAGGATTTTCATCGTTTCTTTTGATATGCAGGATTCCAAGCTTTTTACTGCCAGCGTGCACGCAGTCTCTAAATTTACCATACTGCAGCCACTTGACTATCTTTATTTTGTGACCCTTGTTCAATTGGTATTTTGTTTATATCTAACCTGTACGTTATTTTTTTTTTAAATTTTGTTAATACAGTGGTACCTCAGCTCACGAACATAATTGGTTCCCAGAAAGTGTGTGTAAGGCGAAAAGTTCGTCTTCCGAACATTTATTTCCCATAAGAAACCATTAAAATGAGAATAATCCGTTCCCAGGTCCCCATAAAACATAATTTTCTACTAAATAAGCCTTAAAACTACACAAAAATATACCTTATTTTCTGTATAATAAATGTGCTATTGTATTGTAATTAAAGAAATAAACTGTACTGTATAATAAAGTCGTTTTATTTATCTTTGTGATGGTAGTTGATGGCTTGATGGAATGGAGTGGGAGGAGGAGGGAGGGAGGGACTTACTGTTTGGAAGGAGTGTTTGGAAACGCCTACTGTTTGGAAACACCCTTAGCCACACACGCACACTTAATAGCTTCCTTGTTCTTAAGGATGGGAGCAATGGTAGACTTAGCGTACTGGTACTGGGACGCTAAGTCACACAAACGCACACCTCGTTCGTGTTTTTCAATGATCTCCGCCTGTGGTGGGGTCTTTTTCGGTCCCATAATAGCAAAAGTACACTCAATATGGTCCAAAATGTCTATCAAACACAAACCACGTCCGCACTCAAAGAAAGGGGGTGACGAACTGGGACGCCGTGAGTGTGCGTCAGCTTCTCGTGGCCGCCACCGTGGCGCTGTTCGACCGCGTGGTTTGGTTCGTCCGCCGAAAACTAGTTCGTCAGCAGAGACTATATGCTCGCAAATTTAATGTTCTTGAGGCGAAAAGTTCGTGAGCTTAAGCGTTCGTCAGCGGAGGTTTTACTGTATTATTAAATTGTATATATTGTATGTCATTGTTTGTCTTGTTTTGCTGGCTTCACCAGTCATTCATTCATTTTCTGAACCACTTAATCCTCATTAGGGTCTCAGGGAGGTCGACACCCGGAGGGCAGGGTCCACCCTAGACAGCTCGTCACGCCATCGCAGTGCCAACACACACACAACCATTCATACTCACATTCACACCACTGGGTGATTTGGAACAACCAGTTAGCCTACTTCCGGCCTCCCCGCAACCCTTGTAGGAGTAAAAAGTTCAGCACATGAATGAACAAATAAATTTCTATTTTATTATACTATAGCAAAGTAACGACTCATCTCATCACTACTCATTTGCCAAATTGCCTAATCCTATTATTAGGTTTGCAGGGAGGCTGGAGCCTGAACAGCTTGCCAGACCAGGGTAGGACAACACACACACACACACACACACACACACATACACACATACACACGTACAATCACATCCACACCTAGGGGCAAGTTGGAACAGGCAAATGGGCTAATGTACATGTCTTTGTATTGTATGAGAAAACTAAACATCCCATACAGAAACATCTCCGACAAGCCCAGTACTCAAACCCAAGACCTTCTTGCTGTGAGCAGAATGTGCCAACCACTACATCAGCATGCCATTCTTTATAATAACCAACAATGATTACTGTGGTGTGATGACGTGGTGTCATCACCCAGAAGTTGATTATGTTCCTAGAACTACATACTCCATCATGGTTTATTCTCTTTATAACACACTCATTTTCAAAACAAACACAAGTTTTTCTATTTATTAGGAACATGCATGAAGACCATCACTGGTTTCAGGCCATCCATCAGTAGAAGAACTGAGGGCAATGAGGTCAGGACCAACGAGATGAATATGCTCTTTAACCGAATTGACACTGTGGCTACTGCTCTTGTTCTAACTTGTCAGGAGCAAGCCTGAACGACCCTGCCACGCCACTCTCTCTCCCTGCCTCTCCTCATTGCACGCCTACCTTCAGTAATAGACCTGAAACCTCTTGCTCACCTGTCAACTTTACTTACACTCAGATCAAGAAACAACCGAAAAGACCCCACTCAGACAAGGCAGCCAGACCGGACGGGGTGAGACCGTGTCCTTAAAGTCTTTGAACCCCAACTCTGTTGAGTCTTACATAACATCTTCACAATGAGCCTGAGCCTACACAGGGTCCCAGTGTAGTGCAAGACATGCCTCGTTCTTGTATTAAAAACCCAAATAATTGTGGGGAAGAGTTAATATCACCGGCAGGGAAAAGTCATCTTCAGTCTGTTAGTGCACATCTGGGTCCATTTAGATCTTCATCAGCAGGAAGGAAGGACTTCTAAGATGAGAACTCCAGCCAGCATCAGCACACCAGAACAGACCACATGACTCAGAAAGAAATCCTTCCTCTTCACCCTCTACACAACAGACTGCAGCTACTACAGAGGGACCTGCAATCTTCAGAGGTTTTCTGATGACCCTTCTGTAGTCAGAGGTATCAGTGGAGGTGATGAGACGGAGTATCGGGCTGTGGTGAATTCCTTTGTCACATGGTGTGAGTAGAATCATCTGCAGCTTAATGTGATAGAGACCAAGGAACTGGTTGTGGATTTTAGGCGATCCACAATACTAGCGACCTTTTTATATCCAGGACGTCAATGTGGAAATGGTGGAGGACAACAAATACCTTGGAGTTCATATTCACAATAAACTGGACTGGGCTAAGAACACTACCGCACTTTACAAGAAGGGCCAGAGCTGTCTATTTTTTGAGGCAGTTAAGGTCAGTTAACATCTGTCGGACACTAGGGATGTTCTATGAGTCTGGTGTGGCCAGTGCAATCCTGTATGCTGTTGCAGCAGGCTCAGGGTTGCAGACGCTAACAGATTGAATGGACTGATCTGCATGGAAAGTAACCCATTATGGGGATGGAGCTGGACTCTCTGACGGTAGTGTTGGAGAGAATATTGTCCCAGCTGCTTCACGACCTGCTGATCAGTCACAGCAGCACATTCAGTGAGAGACAGACATCACCGAAATGCTCTACTTAACGACACAGGAAATAATTCCTACTGGTGACCATTAACTGGTACACCTTCTCCATATAACTTATATATCCTGCCTTATATATATATATATATATATATATATATATATATATATATATATATATATATATATATATATATATACTTGGTGACACAAAAAACTGGGAACTTTTTAACAATACTATAAAACCAAGAGTGATGGAAGAAACCTTAAAACATGCCATTTCAGAATAAATGACTAACCTTTCATGGCAAAGTATTTACTTGTTCAAGGTCACTGTCTCGCAGTGTTGCCACTTGCTCATGTCTAGCAATATGCAATTCAAAAATTCCCATTTTCTTTTGGGTCACCCTGTTTATCTATACATCTATATCTATCTATCTATCTATCTATCTATATCTATATATCTATATATATATATCTATATATCTATATATATATCTATATCTATATATCGTGCCTGAGTCGTAGGACGACCATTGGCAACCCGCCATGAAGGATAACACCCTCGTTATCATCTTCATGGAGGTTTTCTTGGCAGGATTAGTGCAGTGGTTTGCCATTGCCTTCTGCACGATGCGAACCTGCGGGCAATTTAGGGTGGCCAATTAACCTAATGTGCATCTTTTGATTGTGGGAGGAAACCAAAGCACCCGGAGGAAACCCACGCAAGCACGGGGTGAACATGCAAACTCCACACAGAAACGCCCAGGCCGGGAATCAAACCTAGGCCTTCTTGCTGTGAGGCAGACATGCTAACCACTATGCCACCGTGCCGCAGTGCTTCTCAATTATTTTCTGTGATGCCACCTATAGGAAGAAAAACAAACCCATTTCATACTGCCCCTAGTGCTCCGTGCGGGACTATAAATAGTGTTTACTGGACTTCATATATTTTTTAATAAGCACCCTTCTTAAATTTTCTTTGCTGAGACTTTATCATTATCTCACTTTTACTTGTATGGCGCAACTGTGTGCACACAATTTCCTCTGGGATCAATAACGTTGATTCTGATGTCATATATTTTATGTTATATTAATGTTATAATAAATCTCACATACTTTATGGCAGCTATAAAGTGTTGTTCTTTCCAGTTCTGTTTTCATTGATCTTGTGAAGTTTATAAGCCAAAAAAGTACAGTAATTTGTAATAACAAACTTCACTGTCCTGAAAATAAATCAGCTTTGATAGTTGCAAGGTGCTGACACTGGAGACACTTGAATAAATGTAAAATAAATGCCTATTAAAAGAAAATACAAATCAACTAATTTAAATCCAGCGTGTATACTCATCGACCCCAAACTCTTAAAGTCTTTGAGGTTCCTATTCAGCAGGAGCTGTGCCATCTGACATGACCTGACAAGCCATGGCAGCCTTCAGAAATCACCTCTAACTGGAAATACAGACAGTATGTCAAACTGATTTTCACTGAGGGCCACATTACTGAATTTCTAGGCCATCTAGAGCCAAATAATCACTGAACATCTATTTTGAAAAGCAAATAATGAAAAAAAGGATAATTTTAGCCAGTTCATTTTCTGTAAACACTTAATCCTAATTAGGATCACGGGGAGACTGGGGCCCATCCCAGCTGACTCCGGGCGAGGGCAGAGTACACCCTGGACAGCTCACCAGGCCATCGCAGGGTGGAAACACGCTGATGGCTTTGCAGCTTACTCTTGTCAAAAGTCAGCAATGGTTCTTTTACATGCCTCTCACCATAGACAGTGAGAGACATGGCTGGCCTTTGATAACACAGTTAGCTGCACTGGGGGAGACAGTGACAACCTTGTGGAGAGTGGGACTCGAACCCCCAACCTTAGGAGCAGCGATCCAGCACCCTATACCACTAGGCCACCATTCCCTCTAATTTTAGCAATTTGTCCCATTTTCCCCTTTATTCCATTATCTTGATTAACAACACTTTGCAGTGACAAGTAATAAATGTTTTCTTGAAATAGGTGGCTGCCTGATGAATTACATTTCATGGTAATGGTTGATGCAAATAATGCATGGTAACCATATTCTTTGAAAGCTCTAGTTGGCCACATAAAATAGGTCTTGCCTGTGGGCCTTGAGCTTGACATTTATGATATAGTCTCTGTCATCGTTAAAACATGTTTAAAAACTGCATTGAATGACGTTTCATGTGTACAAATACAGTAATAATTTAATTGTTTGCAATGTGAAAGATTTTAACAGGTCCAAAAGATTTTAACAGGTCCATCTCACCACAATAAGGTCTTGGGTTTGATTCGATGTTTCGGTGGGGAGTTTGCATGCTCTCACCATGCTTGCGTGGGTTTGTTCCAGGTACCCTGATTTTCTCCCACAGTCCAAAAACCTGCACAGCAGGATAACTGGCTGTTACAAATTACCCCTAGGTGTGATCTTGAATAGTTGTATGTGTTGCCCTGCAATGGTCTGGTGAGTGGCTCAGAGTATACCCCACCCTGGCCCAGAGTTGTCTTGGATGGATGTCAGCCTCCCTATTCCTCTTATCAGAATTAAGTAACTTAGAAAATGAATGAAAGATTGAAGGCTTCATTGGGTCAGCTGTTATATACAGGGATCCCTCTCTACTTTGTGCTTCAATTTATGTGGCTTCAGTGCATTGTGTTTTCTTTTTTTAAATATTCACTGAAATAAGAAAATAAGGAAATTAACGAAGAAAAGGGGAAAAGGTTATGGAAAATGCCACAAAAACAAGGCCAAGTATGCAAAAAAAAAACCCTAAAAAAAAAAAAAAAAACACAAAACAAAAAAAACCCCAAAATCTCCCATTGAAACTATATTTTTGTGAGGTGCGCATCTGCGTGCATGCGTGTCTGTATGTGTGTGTATTTATATTTGATTTACATCTTATGCATTAGTTTTGAATGTTTAATTGTTACTTATAAGCATTTATAGCATTGAATATGTATTTATTGATATTATATACACATATTCATGTACATATACGCCAGTCAGGGGGGTTGATCCTACTTCGTGGATTTCAGTTATCGTGGGGGGATCTTGGTCTCAATTAACAGCGGAAAGTGAGGGATCCCTGTACTAAAACTGAATTCAAAAGCACCGTTCAATCAAAATCTTGATTTATTCTGCTTTATGTTACTTAATATATAGTATTTATATATACTAAAACAATAATGCACTTTGGTGCATTCGGCAGCATCCACCACAACATGGGTGAATAGTTATTTATCAGGTACCAGGCACTGCTCATAAGGTCTGCATGAGAGCATGTTTATTACAGAAACACGAGTAATGTGGTGTTCATCGTGAAATCAGGTAGGTAATTGAGACCCTGAGGCTCCATTTTCACATGTGGCTGCAAAATCTCACCAGGTTCTTGTGGTAAACTGCACCTCCCAGACGTGAAAGGATGAAAGCTAAAGTTAGACTTCTGCATACAAAAACGGCATAACGAGACGAGATCTATGGCGCACCTGAGATATATGACGACCATTATTCACTCTTAAATGGAAGTGACAATGAGGCCCTAAAATAAGGAACTGGCCATAATTCACCCTGACTGTCTGTATCTGTCAGCAACACCACAGGGTATTTTTTGTACAAGAGAAGCAGGCAGATTTAGGTTAAGAAGCAAAAAGCCACACATTTTAAGAACCAGACCTGACTGATGACTAACTGACTCAGTGGCCTCGATTGCTGTAGAGTAAAGAATATAAACAGATATAGCACTTAATATGGATGCAGTAAATTCACCCCCAGCCTTGCATTACCAATGGAGTCCATATTTCATCAAAGTCCTATAAATTTTATATTCCGAGAGTATGGGAGGAGAGAGGATTGGATGGTGGATGCAGTAGGACTCCTGTTCCTGCTGAGCTGAGCCAGCTCTCTGTGGATACACTGATACCAGCTCAGCAGGCACCGGAGGCCTCAGCCCTCTGAGCACTCGCCCTCAGTTTACCCAGGCATTTCTTCCTCTTTTAAAACATTACATCTAGAATCCACATCTTCAAGAACTTCCCAATAAAGATTACACTTAAATCAAATATATATTAAAATTTACACTATTTAAAAATTTAGTTTCACAAAAAGCATTAATTAGTATGATCCAGATGAGCATCTAAGGTGTATGATGACGGTGCTTTATGATTAGTTTATAGACAAAAAAAAACAAGCTCACTCAAAGTACTTGCATTTTGTTTCGTGACGTTTTATATTAGCACCTCTGCCTTAAACTGCTAACTCTGAACAGATAAAACATCAGTACATATCTCAATTTAGATAATAAATGCATGCATCATGTATCAGAAGTACGTTCTATTATGTCATGTCCCCATTTCACTAATAGACAAGACAGACTGAATAAGTACATCCATTCAAGTCTGAGGAAACACTTTTGTTGATTTCAATAGTTCTGTAGCTTTTATACAAATTAATGAGATACTTACACAAGTGCAAGAGACTGGATAAACAACAGAGGGGATGCTGAACTACAGACAACTTAGTTCTACAGCATTTTTTAATTGTTTCTGTAATCCATTTGAACGGCTCAAATAGTTTACTGCATCCAGACTTCAAAATTTACCACAAGATTAATTCATTTTCTGAACTGCTTAATGCTAATTAGGGTTACGAGGTGGCTGGTGTCCATCTCAGCTGAGTCCAGGTAAGGGCGGGGTACACCCTGGACAGCATGCCAGGCTTTTACAGGGCCAACATTCACACAACCATTCATACTTGCCCTCACACCTAGGGAGCACGGAGAGAACAAGCAAACTGCACACAGAAATGCCCGAGCTGGGAATCGAACCCAGGACCTTCTTGCTGTGAGATAGATGTGCTAATCACCATGCCACCGTGCTGCCAAATCTCCATAGAGACCAAGCTCAGAAAGCGCTGAAAATGATAAAAATGATAGCAAACGAGTATCACGTGCTAAATCTTCCAATAATGCGTCTAAGTCACTGCAGCTGGTCAGCTCCCACACTTGCACTTCTGTCTTTTTTATTACATGCTATTACTTTTGTTCTAGTTAAACCGATAGACTCGGTCTTATTTTAGCTTTGTTTCAAATAACTGCTATGAAATGAATCAGTTTCACAAACTGTTCATTAAGTTTGCTTGAAATTTGCATAAATAAGTACAGTAATTTAAATGACAGTGGAATCCATAAAATAAACCCTCAAACTGAAATTAACATAAAATCACCGACTCACCTTACACGTACATAGACTACAGAGAAAAGATTTCCTAAACTAAATCCCGTTATCTTGTCTAAACCTGGGGAAGAGTTCGTTTGCCACTTCCAGGCCAGTGCTCATGGGTGGTATGCATCAACAATGTATTTGGCGATAAAGCGTTAACTGGATTTCTTGCATTAATAAACTGCCATTCATTCATTCATTTTCTGAACCGCTTAATACTAATTAGGGTTGTGGTGAGGCTGGCGCCCGTCTTAGCCGAGTCTGGGCGAGGGCAGAGTACATACATGACGGTTCACCAGGCCTTTGCAGGGCACAATAGTATTTACCCTCAGTATGTGAAATGTCTCTGCAGTGCCACACCTTGTGATATTGAGTTTTTGTATATTGTTAGTGGTTTGTATAATTGTGAGGTGATAGTGGTGGTAGCAAGAGGTAGATTAGGTCCATCAAGTCCCCACTTAAGGCCCAGGAACCGAATGCATAGACTGCCACTATTATATATATATATATATATATATATATATATATATATATATATATATATATGTATATGTATATATATATATATATATATATATATATATATATATATACCATTTGTTCTATACCACATATAGAGCTCTGCTCTGTTAGCTCCTCTACAACTAGCACTGCTTGCCTCAACAGTCTCTGTCACAGTTAAAATACGTACATATAAACTATAACATCTCATTTTTATTTGTTTTTCATGTGTAATAAAATATGGAATTAATGTTTGAGCATACCTTTACAGAACCGGTTTACCAGTATACGTTTCTGTGTACTATGCACTAAACTCTGGATGAGGATACCCAAAACTACAATACTGAATCTACCTGGCTAGTCCCGGTCATGGATGAAATATGTAAATATAAATTATTGTTGTTATTTGCTTTTATTATACCATACCACCAAAACTAGAAAGACACAGTTACACATCTCATAGGCTTTGCACCTGCGTGAACTGGGAGCCAGGGCTGTAGTTGGGCGTACACGCGAGTATACTCACTTATAGAAAGCATGTAGCGTGTACGCACTTATTTTGCCTTGTGAGATTGTTTATTAAAGTGTATTTCTTTGCAAGTGAAAAGCAGCCTCATAGGATACCCACTTATTTTTTTTTTTTACCACTATAGCACTGCTGGAAGCCTGTCTGCATTGTGATTTTTTTTAAAAAATACATAAAAATAACAATAATATATTTAGTTTAGTGTGTTTAATTTTTTTTTTTGCTTTGGTGTCAGTGTAATACTCAAACATTTATACTCAAACATTTATACACTTCAGGCTCAAGTTGCCTCGACGTCCCGTCTCAGACAATAGCCAGTGACGTCCATCTTGCCTGTGATGCTAATTAAACTGGGAAGGACCCACGTTGCGGACTTGTGGTACTGTTTGAGATAATTAAAAATATAAAATAACATACAGAAGTCTTATTTTAGTTTCTTTTTTAATGGTTTTGTGTAGTACTGTATATTGTAAAACAATTATTTGACTCACGTTTGGCAGGTATCGCTGAATAGAACCCTTGATATTCAATCTTTATTCAGTGATATCCATTTAGCCTTTGGCAAATAATTGTAGTATCCAGTATTTATATTGACAGCTTTGACACTCCATTGTAAAATTATTGAAGTAAAATGTTTTTACTCCAAACAAGTCTCGGCTGATGTTCTGCATCTCTTCGCAGAGGAAAACTGTTTAACTTTCAACTCTGTTTATTTAATCCCAAAAAAGGAGAAGCATTATGATTATGCACAATGACAGTTAAACCTGAATTGTACAAATAAGCAGTAAAATGTGTTAGGCATGTTTGAGCAGCTAAAATGTGAAATGGGAGTTTTTCATTTGACATTCAATCCCCCTCAAATAGCTGTGTGACCTGATGCCTACTTCAGATATGAGGGCAGGATTGAGAGGTAAATCAACACTATTATTTAGAGCCAAAATGGCTTTGGAGGGAGAGATCTGCCAAGCTGTAACTGGTTTGACATTTAAAAAAAATACACTTCTATGCCTACCTGGCAAACCAAACCAGTTCTTTCTTTCATTCTCCCATCCGCTAGGCTCTGTTAGGCATCACCACAGTGACTGGTAAAAATCCAGGAGAGCCTTGCAACATCCTGTTAGCTTTCTCACTGCAGACGCTGAACTTAGCCACTGTGAACAGTATATTTGATGGATCAGTGCTCACTAATTAGCTAAGCTCTGCGCCTTCAGCAAGTGATGAAATGATGCACGAAGCAAAAAAAAAAAAAAAAAAAAAGGCAGTGATTACAATATGAATCATGAAAATTTTAAGAAATTAATTGTATGTGATCAAAATATACGATGAATTGCTCGACTAGCATACTCGCATGAGAGAGAAAAATGTTTCCCTTATTTCAGACAACATATGATATAATAAAAAATATTATTCAGTGCCGGTTACATCAGAAAACTCTGCTTTTGAACTCCATATTCCTTGCAAAAACAACGACAGGCCTTTTCATATGAAGGCCCTGCCACAACATGCAAAAACCTGTGTAGCATCAAGGGCAACCATAATGATTGGCTAATATGAGCATTTGTTTTTTTTGTTTTTTTTTAAAAGCCATGTCAAAGTTATACACAGAACAACCTGAACCCACTGACTCCTTTCAGTGTTTTGTTGGTAGTTTGTCTACAGCAGTAAGGTGACATGATCTGAGCTGGAAAGTTCACTGGTACAGTTACGGCGGATGTTGAGCACATTGCAAACTGTGCAGGAGTGGAAATCCCTGGCAATGTGATTTTTTTACTTCTATTTGTTCACCAAATCACGGTGCCAGGAACCCTCTCCACTACAGCATGGTTGTGGATGCTCAATCCTCAGTGCCTCAATTTGTCCTGTGGGGAGAAAAAGATGAGTTTAAGCATCCAAGAACTGTTCACCCAAAACCATGAGTTGATTCATGGAGTTACAGGTTTATTATTGTTTACAAATGAAACTATGAATGCATGAAGCAATAAAACACAATGTGTTGCAGTATTTTAGGAAAACGATCAATAACAGTATGTTGAAGTAATTTTGATTTTTGGATCTTTATCATGAATAATTTCCTAATACCGTAGCTATTCCCCAATAGTTAATATTTTATTAGAAAATTTAATCATACTTGTATATTTATTTAATGTATATCCAGGTCTTGGTCTTCACTTCACTCACTTATCCCTTAACATCTGGGGATGTCGTTGGGGCGCCTTCATGGCAAGACTTAGTCTGATTTGGCCTGGCGGTGCCCATCCCTCTCCAGGTCGTGGAAACACGCTGACGGCTTTGCAGCCTAACTCTTTACGAAATTCAGCAATGGTTCTTTTACACGCCTCTCACCATAGACAGTGAGAGACATGGCCTGCCTTTGATAACCCAGTTAGCTGCACTGGGGGGCAGTGACAGCACAGTGGGGACTCGAACCCCCAACCTTAGGATTAGCGATCATGCGCCCTAACCACTAGTCCACCACTGCCCATAGGTCTTGGTCTTACATTCATTAAAACAGCTTTAAATAGCCATCCCTTACCATCCTCTCTTTAAGAAAAAACTCAGCTTGTCATGATCCGGAGAAATCATGAAAAATGGCAAACTCCCTTTTATTAAAGATATCATAACACACACCTGTAGCATTACAGGTTTGCCTATGGCTGTCACAAATTACTGACACTGGAGACTCCTTCAATAAATTTGAAAAGAACATCACCTCACAGAAAACATCAGCATACCAATTTTATGCTGATTTCAATTTTACTGATACATACATGGTCATGCGAATCAGTTGTTGCTATAGAAATGACAAAATTCATTCATTTGCTGAACTGCTTAGTCCTACTAGGTATCGGGAAGGGGAAGGACGAAGCCCATTGCAGCCAAATCTGAGCAAATGCAGGTTACACCCTGAACAGCTTATCACTCTATTGCAGGACCAACACACAGAACTATTCACACACGCCTAGCAGCGATTTAGAGGAAAGAGGTGTACACAGGAAACCTACATAAGCACTGCTAGTACATGCAAATACCACAGATAAATACCCTCGACGAGCATGGCACTCAAACACAGGACCTTCTTGCTGTGGGGTAGACATGGTAAGCACGATGTCACCATGCCACAGAGAAAACTACTTTAATTAAACCAGTACATTGCTTATTCCCATTAAAAAACAATGGTTAGTTCACTTGCACTAATCTAGGTGTAGTGGTTAGCAAGTCCGCCTCCTAACAACAAGGCCTGGGTTCGATTCCCAGCTTGGGCGAGACTGTGTGGAGTTTGCAAGTTCTCTCCGTGTTTGTGTGGCTTTCCTCCGGGTACACCGTTTCCTCCCACAATCCGAAAACATGCCCAGTAGGTTAACTGGCTGTTCCAAAGTGCCTGCAGTTTTGATTGTGAGTATGAATGGTTGTGTGAGTGTTGACCCTGCGATGGCCTTGCGAGCTGCCCAGGGTGTACCCCTGCCCTCGCCTGGAGTCGGCCGAGATGGACGCCAGTCTCCCCGTGTCCCTAATTAGGATTAAGCAATTCAGGAAATGAATGAATGAGTTCCACTGTTTTAATTAGGCGAACAATATCTAAGAGTGGTGATATGTCGTATACAAGCACTACTACATTTCACTGTTTGTATCACTTATCTATGCTCACTGCATACAATTCCACTTCGAGCAAGTTACACACTGACACCATTACTACACTTACTATGGGCTACCAGGCTCTCACTGTGTTGGCATCGCAATAGACAACTATAACCAGCTATATTTTCTTTGACAGAGCAAAATAAACAAAACATTTCATATAGTGTGTCTGAAATGTTAGTTACTCAATGTAAATTGCTTTATTTCTTTCGAAACTAAATGTATAGCCATCCATTATCTTCATCCATCAGGGTTGTTGGGAGAAAAGCAACACCAATTCCATCTGACTTTGTGACAGATGTGGGCTACACCCTGAATAGGTCACAGGGCTAACACAGAGGAAACCATTCAGATTCACATTTACACCGAAGGCACCCTGAGGAAACCCACACAATCAAGGAAGGAACAAAGAAACTCTACAAAGAAGGGTCCAAGTTGGCAGTGAGGTTAGAACCCAGAACCTTCTTTCTATGAACTGCCATTGCTATCCACTGGCACCTAAAAGTAATTTCACTGTTGCATTCTTGCTGCTGTACTGCATGTGAGCATACCAGTGATCACATTCTGCAACATGCCTATCCATGCAGTTATTCAGTACAACAGCACTCTTGTTGTATGATGTTACTTGAATAATTTTTATTTGAATACAAATTTAAGCAAACAAATACTAAGGTGAGGTGAAATATCCTGGAATAAACAAATATGCATTTTATGAGCTCTCTCTTTAAAGTGTGCATAAAAACAGTTGTACAACTTTCTTATGCTCCCAAATAAAATGACAATAATAATGAAAAAAAAAACCTACAAAAAGAAATTAATAAATTATTAATAAAATGAATAAATTATTATTAATAAATGATGGGGACAATAACCACACACACACACACACACACACACACACACACACACACACACACACACTAATAATAATAAAAATAAATAAACAAGTAACATTGTAACATTTTTTTCTTTTAATGCCATGGCAGTTTTGTTTCTCCAGTTACTGGACTCTTTTAATTCCAAATCCATAAATCATCTCAGAAAAATGACATGCATGAACTTGATGAACCTGAAGCTGTTATGCAATTATGCATGCCTGGATATGAATTTTCTTAAAGTAATTATCTGGTTAAAAATAAACCAGGTGTGGATTGAACAGCAAATGTTTAACATACAGAAACTATATAGTGATAATTCAGTACAGTATAACAGTATATAAGTACAGTAGGTATACAGTTTGTATATTTATATGATATATATATATATATATTCATTACAAAAAACTATTTCATAAAAAACATTTTACAATGCAAAAAATTAAGCTGCTTCCAGTCAGTGTGCAATTATGGGGGAGAATGTTTTCCTACTCTAAATTAGTTGTAGTCAATTCCCACCCATAAAGTACAGTCGGACCGAGTTTTTGTAAGTAGAGGCGCATTTTATATGTAAAACGCATGATTCGTTCCCAGGCTCCCAAGACTACACCATAAACCCTTTAAAAATGATTAAAGTACATGAATTTTATATGAAATACATGTTAAAAGTAAAAGAAAATTATTCATTAAACCATTTAAACATTTTATTAACATATTAAAACATTTTATTAACATATTTATTAATTAAACCGTTATTAAACATTTTTTATTAACGCACATACACGCACACACACACACACACACACACACACACACACACACAACACTGTCTCTCTCTATCTCTCTCTGAGTGGTGCGCTGTGCTGAATGCGGGCTCCGCCCAAACACAGTGCGCAGCCGACGGAGCTTTTGAGACGGGGTGTTGTATTTAAAGCGGAATTACCTGTCTGAAACCTCTGAGGTCCGGATTCAATATTAACTTGCTTCCTCAAGAGATCGGAGGGCTTTTGTCCCACGGAGCATTCTGTGCACGGAACATTTGTGTGACAAACAAGCTCATGGGTACAGTACTATGAAGATTCAGCTCCCTCCTAGCCAATGGGAGGCCAATAGGAGGCCAGCGTGGCAGGATGTTGGGAGACAGCCAATGAAAGAGCAACTTGCGCATTGTTTGAATTTTTGAATGGTGCGTTTGAATTTTTGAATGGCGCGTTTGGTGCTTTTCGTAAGAAGAGGTTGTTTCATATACAGAGGGCGAAAATTTAGGAAAATGTTTTTCGTAACCTGGATTTTTCGTATCCAGAGGTTTTCGTAAGTAGAGGGCCGACTGTATTACACTTACTTATAGTAAGCAGGTATGACACTAGAACTGTCA
Source organism: Plotosus lineatus (assembly GCA_024760905.1). Taxonomy (NCBI): domain Eukaryota; kingdom Metazoa; phylum Chordata; class Actinopteri; order Siluriformes; family Plotosidae; genus Plotosus; species Plotosus lineatus. Next base: position 34,756,834 of record CM045737.1, on the reverse strand, counting down.
CCTGCATCATTACAAACTGCTACACATGCACATTTGTGGACTGCCTAACACACTCGGTATGGGGATATCCACCCCTTTTGCACAAATAAGCTCACAGATACCCATAATTGGCTGGTGATTGCTGCAACCCAGGGAAGCAAGTGTGCACCACCCCTCTCTCTCATGAGAGCTGGGCTAAATAACTCCCAAGGATTCAAACCTGTGATATCCAGGAACGAGAAAAATCGATATATTATTATATTGGTTCGCTCAAATGGACGAGCATGTTCATTACACATTCACTATTTGAATTTCCTTTATTTTTTTTGCAGAAAGTACAAATGTCAGTCCGTCTGCAATGTGAGCAGCTACCAAACAAAGTAGGTTCCCAGAATCTTATTTTAGATCCTGATGATATTAAACAGTTCTTAACTCATCTAAAGTGTACATTTCTCAATGCTGGGTGTATATGCAATCTGCATCTCTTACAGTATATCATTACGCATTACATCGAGGTCTGAATGATTGGATAAAAATGAAAGAAGAGACAAAAGCAATATGCACCATTTTAAACTAATGATGAGTGAATAATGTTCAGTATTATTGCTAACATTCTGCACTGGAACATTCCTGCACCACCCTCACAATGGTCTCCATAATGGCTCGATTATGACGTTCTGTCTGCTGAACTGTCTGATTCTCTTTGATAACTCAACAACAATGCATGATTTATTACAACATATTTCCATCTTCCGGGTTTTCAATGCACACAACACATACCTATCCTATCACATGAAAAGCATAGGGCAGACAAGCACATTCAATTAATATCCATTTATACAAACTGAACATTTAATTTTTTTTTTAAATAATGAGCCATGACAGAGCAGAAAAATCAACATACAGTGCTTCTCTGCTGTACATGTACGTGTGTCCCTCTGGTGCGCTTCAGTTTAGTGATCATAGTTGAATCTAATTAAAGAAATGATCACTCAATCAGGTCAAAAAATGTTAGTGTCTTTTGGCTATTTGATTCTAATAGCAGATAAAACTATGTCAACGCAAACTATTCACACCCAATAACTGTAATCGATTATTACACTTCTGAAAGCATATTATGAATACTTGTTGTATCTTGTGTCTTTGATGCTAGAATAAAGTTATTTATAAGTAATTATAAAATATAACACATTTTTATTATAAAATACATTTTATACAAGTTCCCGCAGTGCAGCTAACTTGGTTCCACAAAGGCCGGCCGTGTGGTGAGGTTCATGTAAAAGAACCCTTGCTGACTTTCATCAAGAGGCTGCATAGCTGTCAGCGTGTTTCTGCCCTGTGATGGCCTGGAAAGCTGTCCATGGTGTACTCTGCCCTCACCCAGAGTTTGCTGAGGTGGGCATTGGCGTCCCTGCGACCCTAAGTAGGATTAATTGCTTCAGAAAATGAATGAATGAATTAATTTTATTCAAGTTTACAATAATAAAACATTTAAAAGGGCACCAAAGTGTGTATGTTTATATAAATATAAATTTTGACTTTAGTTATGTTGGCTATTTTGTATTAACTGCTTTCTAAATGTTTATTATGTCATTAGCCTGGCTTATTCTGAGTTAAGTTAAATTCAATTATATTTATTTATTTATTTATTTATGGGATTTTTAGTTTCATTTTTTGTTTTATTATTATGATGATGATTATTATTATTGTTATTCAGTTTTTACATAGTATTGCTATAGCTGCTATACTGTTACTTTTAAAACTACCACCACCACCACCACCACCACCACTACTATTACTACTACTACTACTAATAATAATAATTTAAAAGAAATTATTTAATTTCTTTCAGCTATGTGACATCAGGATAATTAATTTTGATTTAAAAATTCCTTTAGTCTTGATCCTTCCAACAGGCAATAACTGTATATTCACTGCATACATAATTTAAGCTTATTTGTAAGTGATCATGGGTAATGCATTATGGGTAGGAGCTATGTAGTCATGATGTCTTACTGTTCAGGACAAGAAGTTCCTAAGTAAACAAATACAGTAAAAAGACGATTGGGTAAGTAAGCTCAGAAAAGACCAAAGAGCTTGGACGAATAAACAGCAAATGCTCTGAGGAGCTGAACTCCACTGGACCATCATCCGGTAAAAGGTCACGAGAGACGAACTGGGCATAGATGAGATAATAATCCAGTCCCATGGCTTTAGACATGACATCAGCGGAGGCAAAGTGATCTGAGTCTGTAATGTCAGCTCTCACTCCTACACACATCTCCACTCCACAGCATTAAAACGTTACAGATTCTGTCCTGCGGAGGTCAGAGTGAGCTGGAAGGGGTGTGGATTCCTTCTACTGAGATGATAGTCTGCTAATGCACATGCTTCAAGTGACGTCTGAATAACACATTTAAAGCGCAGAGCAATGCGTAATGATTTACTATATCCATCCAGACAGAGCACGTACTCATTGAAGAGCATATCGTGATGTGTTTTATTCCCCTTATACTCCAAAAAGTCAATATTTTATTTATTAAAAAACATACTGTATGTAGAAGCGTATTTAATGCTGGAAAACAAATGAAGTCCTGTCTGTTGATTCATTATAGCAGCTATAAATAGTCATTTCTTCTCCAGTATCTCTTTTTTTTTCTCTCACAAAACATTAATAACACAAATGTACTAACTGCGATTCACTGGTTTTTCAAATACGCTCGTACTAATCTATTATCATTTCTATAATAACAGCTCATTAACAAAGGGGATCTGCAAGATGCACAAATTATCATTAATCATATTCACTGTCAACATTACCACAATTTGTCAAACAGTGTCTCACACATTTTCTGGAGACATAATCAAATATAGACTGAATGAAACTAGCTAAAAGAATGTAAAAAACCCATGGCGCCTTGTCTGAGTGTCAAACCCTGTAAATGGATTGCACAGGGCCGGCATGTTCTCTTTCTGTGCATGTGTGAGCTTGAATTAATCGCCACAGCGAAGCTTTGGTGTCGACTTGTTTACTGCCTGGTCGTAAAAGTAAAAATGTGTTGGTCTGGCCCGTTAAAGAAGGCTTCTTTATGTGTGCTGCTTGTGTGTGTTAGATTGTACTTGCTGAAGAGGGAGGGAAAATTTACACAGGAATTATAAATTCAACACTTAATTCAATATTAGCTCCATTCTATGCAAACACCACCCCAACATCATTAAAATACAGTACTGCATTAGAAACAAACAAACAAGTCTACATAATATAATCTCACACAGTCAGACAGTAGATAGACATATTATAGCATGAGTGTTCTCTTAAATATAAAAATTAAAGATGTATTTAATTAAGCTAAAAATCCAAACACAGCTAGCTTGAATCTTGCTAGTTAGAAGATACGGCAGACTGGAGCGCATGAGAAATTATTATTACGACATTACAATATGACCGATTTTGGAAATGTAGTACTACTGACATTAACACAATAGTGTTTATTGTGTGTATAAACCAGCTAGTTTACAAGCCATTTGTTAATCTATCCAGTTTATCTGAAAAAAAGAGAAACATATACGTAGCTGCTTCACATTAAGCAAATATAAGTTGAACAATATTAACTCAAATAAACAGAGGACCTTACAACCGTGTAAACAAACAGAGGACCTTACAACCGTGTAAACAAACAGAGGACCTTACAACCGTGTTAATCATCCAACGATCTGTTTATCCTGCAAAAACTAAATAGCTAGCACCGCTAGTCATTTTGAATTGGATCCAGCTCTATAGACAGCAATCTTTAATTCATGCTGTTGTTGTGCACACTCAAAATTAAAGTTAATATAATTTACAGACTTAAAATCTTCAGAAGTACGTATATTCAAATACCTATTTTAAAGGGGAGACTCAAAAACAGTTCTGACCATCTTAATACTGACCCACTTTTCCAGCATAGGTATAATCAAAGAGTTGTTTATTATTATTATTATTATTATTATTATTATTATTATTATTATTATTATCATTATTATTATTATTATGATTTAAATTTAAGTCAGCTTATTTTTATTTGATTTATTACATTTAAATTTGTTGCTACAATATCCCAAAACCCGAAGTACAGTATTTGGAAAATAGCACAGTTGATAAGGGAAGTTAAGTGCAACCATGCATTAAAATTCAGAATGAATCATGAGTCTGAAGAGTCTGCAGTTTAACAAAACAAATTAAATGTACCCATTTATGGCTCCAAAAACTCATCTGATTGAATTACAAAACTAAACCTAATATTAAAATGTAGTGAACGTATATCTGACAGAATATCTTTTCCCTTTTTTTTTTAATTAAAAAAATGTAATATTGTAATGCATTAAATTAAATCACGTCATAAAGTCAACCATCTTGCATAACCGAAATAAAGTATTTTTTTCTATTAAAATGTTTGATACCACTGTACAGATACCACCTGCACAAGGTAGAGCTGCACCTGAAAGATGAATGTTTTGTCAATTTTAACTAAAAGGAGAACAGCATCATGAACCATGAAATATTTCACTCACTTAAATTCAGTAAGCGATTTATCTTGGTCACGGCTTTATGGACCTTATATGAGGAACATGGATCGTCTCTGATGAGACACCAGTCCTTCTGCAGCAGCAGTGCTACCTGTTGTGCTGCCGGGCTCACAGTATTGTAGGTAAGAGAAGTGATGAATCAAGATGTTTTATTTAACAGTAATTATTCACTCCACAGATCAACTGCAAAAACATCAGGCAGCAGAAATAGCTTGGTTTACCCAGACTATAGTTTCTACAAACAAACAAGCAAATAAATACATAGAATATTTATGTGTGGTCCGCATAAAGATTAAGGTATAAAAGAGAATTCGTTCCAGGATACGATATGATCATATCCAGATCCATCACAAGCTATTTCCACAGAAGGTAAATGATTATTTGATGCTTAAAAAGAGAAAGAGAGACAGAGAGAGAGAGAGAGAGAGAGAGAGAGAGAGAGAGAGAGAGAGAGACAGAGACAGAGACAGAGACAGAGACAGAGTGAGTGAGACACACAGGGAGACAGAGAGAGACAGAAAGAGAGAGATACAGAGTGAGTGACACACACAGGGAGACAGAGAGACACACAGAGCGAGAGAGACAGAGACACAGAGAGAGAGAAAGAGACAGAGACAGAGAGAGAGAGAGAGAGAGAGAGAGAGAGAGAGAGCCAGAGTGAGTGAGACACACACACACACACAGGGAGACACAGAGAGACAGATAGCGAGAGACCCACAGAGAGGCGCACAGAAACACACAGACAGAGACACAGATAAAGAGGCGCACAGAGACATACAAACACACACAGAGAGAGAGAGAGAGAGAGAGAGAGAGAGAGAGAGAGGGAGACACACACACAGGGAGACAGGGGGAGACAGAGAGAGACAGAAACACAGAGAGTGAGAGAGACAGAGTGAGTGAGACACACACACACACACACACACACACACAGGGAGACAGAGAGAGACAGATAGCGAGAGACCCACAGAGAGACACACACACACACACACACACACACACACACACACAGATAGATAGATAGATAGATAGATAGATAGATAGATAGATAGATAGATACAGAAACACACAGAGAGACCGATAGAGAGACGCACAGAGACACACACACAGACACACACAGAGGGGGAGAGAGAGAGAGAGAGAGAGAGAGAGAGAGAGAGAGAGAGAGGAGACAGAGAGAGCGACAGAGACACAGAGAATGAGAGAGACAGAGTGAGTGAGACACACACACACACACACACACACACACACACACACACACACACACACACACACACACACACCCACAGGGAGACAGAGAGAGACCCACAGAGAGAGAGAGAGAGAGAGAGGGAGAGACAGAGAGACGCACAGACACACACAAACACACACACAGACAGACAGACAGACAGAAAGACAGACAGACAGATAGATAGATAGAGAGATAGATAGAAAGATAGATAGATAGATTGATAGATAGATAGATAGATAGATAGATACAGAAACACACAGAGAGACAGATAGAGAGACGCACAGAGACACACACACACACACACACACACACACACATACACACACACACACACACACACACACACAGAGAGAGAGAGAGAGAGAGAGAGAGAGAGAGAACTTACCGTCGGGTACTTGGTAATAAACCATCAGGTCTGACACAGCAGTGCGCTGTTCCTTCTAGACGAGAACCGCAGCAGCAGCAGCAGCAATGATCTCCAGCTTTCATCTCCATCCATCTTCACAACTATTTATAATAAAGAAGCCTCGGTGGAAAAGTCGGCGCGGCGTAAAAGTTTGAAAGGTGAAGTTCAGGCGCAGCAAATAAAACATGCGAGTCCACCCACCGCCAACCTCCCGCGCGTGCGCGCGCCAGAGAGAGAGTGAGTGCGTGCGCGCGCGCGCGCGTGAGAGAGAGAAAGAAGAGAGAGATTCATAAACAGATTTCAGGTCCACTGGGACTACAAATCTCTACGAGGCCGTTCTGAGAGACCATCCAGTGCAAAATGACTGGAAAACTGACCCTGTACAGTCACTACCTACACAACCCCAGCTCGCCCACAGCTTCAGAGAAAAAGAACCACAGGAAAAAGCGTTTAGCACATCTGCATCACAGCCAGTGGGTACCAGGTGCGAATCCCTGGCTCGCGCGTCAGCACGTTCTCATTTACAACATTTGGCAGACGCTCTTATCCAGAATGACGAACAATTATCATTTTTTATTCAACAGAGAAATTGAGGGTTAATTGAGGCTTTGCTCATGGGCCCGACAGCGCCGACAGTAGGGATTGAACCTACTGACCTTCGGATCAGTAATCCATAACCTGTACCAGTACGCCACCACTTCTCCTTCTGCTTGTGTGAGTTTCTTCCAGGTATTCTGGTTTTCTTATTAGGTGGAGAAATAAGTGCACATGGTTATGTGAGTGTGTTGACCTGTGTGATAGCCTCGTGAGCGGCCAGCTGTGGCCTGGTGGTAAAGGTGCTGGATCACGAATCACAAGGTTGGGGTTCAAGCCCCCACTCTCCACGGGTTGTCACTGCCCCCCAGTGCAGGTAACTGGGTTATCAAAGGCCGGCCATGTTCCTCACTGTCTCTGGTGTGAGGCATGTAAAGGAAACCATTGTTGATTTTTGACAAGAATAGGCTGCAAAGCCGTCAGCATGTTTCCGCCCTGTGATGGCCTGGCGAGCTGTCCAGGGTGCACTCTGCCCTCGCCCGAAGTTGGCTGGGATGGGCGCCAGCCTCCCTGGGACCCTAATTAGGATTAAGAGGTTACAGAAAATGAATGATGAGTCTGGCGAGCTGTTTAAGGTGTACCCTGCCTTCGCCCAGTGTTGGCTAAGATAGGCTTCAGCCGTCATCAAATGAGTGAGATTGAGAATAATATGAACAAACAGATTAATGGAGGACAGAAAGATGCGGTGGTAGGGGACTACCTTCAGTGTGCAGTGTGCTTGGACGAGAAAGAGAGAGAGAGAGAGAGAGAGAGAGAGAGAGAGAAAGAGAGAGAGGTGAGGGGAGTGGAGACAATTTTCAGTGTGCATGGATGTCCAAACGTATGATGGAACATGGGTGAAATGCAAAGGAGGTTGGCTTAGCCATGGTCACATGACAGCCTCTCATACATCTCTCTCTCTCTCGCTCTCTCTCGCTCTCTCTCGCTCTCTCTCTCTCTCTCTGGTGTGGAGTGCATGACTTAAACAAATTAAAACACAATATGTACATATTATAAATGTTTTCATCATTGATTAGCTTAAATGTTCCAGGTGCCTGCTGTCACACAAACCAGAGAAAAATAGCAAACCTAGTACCTTCCTCCTGTCAGGTGGATGTGCTAAACGCTATGCCACCATTCTGCATCTAATTATTTCCAATAGACTAATAATTAATAGTGTTATTACATACATCACTGTACCCTCCTCTTACCCGAAGTCAGATGAGATTAGCTTCAGCTTCCTTCACAACCCGCAAAAATAAGTGGTGTAAATAATGAATAAATATATTATTGTTCAGTTCAGTTTATCTTCTGTAACCGCGTAATCCTAATTATGGTCGCGGGGAGGCTGGCGCCCATCCCAGCTGACTCCAAGCAAGGGCAGAATACACCGTGGGCAGTTCGCCAGGTCATAACAGGGCGAAAACACGTTGCACGGGGGGGGGGGTTTGGAGGTGATAACCTTGTGGTGAGTGGGGCATGACCACACACCCAACCTTAGGATTAGCAATCCAGCACCTCATATCACTAGGCCACCACTGCCGTATATTATTGTCTACATACTCATATTATATTGTCTAATACAGTGATAATAGTTTCAGTACACACATATATATATATATAAAATAAGTTTTGCGAACTTTGGGGAGGTTATATAAGGACCTGATGTCGACTGGCTCCAGTCTCTTCGGGTCTCTTCGGGCAGACCATCTAAGGAAACTTATCGCGGCAGATCCTCAACAGGGGAAATCATCCAAGGCGGATCATGGAACGCGCTTCATCCAAGTTTTTTCGTTCAAGAATTCATCACCAATGTCCATCAGCCACGGTCATCCACAGCCAACACGAGGATTTTAATGATTTGTCTCTTTCTAACGCGGGATTCTAAGCCCTTTACCGCCGGCGTGCGCGCCCCCTCTAAATTTACCATGCTGCAGCTGTTTGGTGACTCTTTGTTTTGGGACCCTTTTTCAATTTGTATTTTGTTTAGCTCTAAACTGTAAGTTATTATTTTGCCTTAGTTTGTTGTCTGTCTGTCTTCCTTTTGGCTTTTTTCCTTTTACTCAGGAGTCACCACAGCGAATCATCTGATTCGCACGTTTGATTTGGCAGAGGTTTTTACGTCGGATGCCCTTCCTGTCACAACCCTTTTTAGCAAGGGACAGAAACACGCTGACGGCTTTGCAGCTACTCTTTACGGAAGTCAGCAATGGTTCTTTTACATGAACCTCTCACCATAGACAGTGGTAGACATGGCCAGCCTTTGATAACCCAGTTAGCTGCACTGGACAGTGACAACCCTGTGGAGAGTGGGACTTGAGCCCCCAACCTTAGGAACAGTGATCCAGCGCCCTATACCACTAGACCACCACTCCTCCTCCCATTATAGGCTGTACAGTACAGTACAACGAAAACATAGCTTAGAATAAAAGGCCAATATACAATATACAATTTGCACCTGCAGTTGTATAATGCCATAGCAGCAGTCACATTGAGAAATGATTATCCTAAATTTCTAACACGATGTAAATGCTGTCTCAAACTATCTTTGCTCCCAGGACTGCGATACTGGTCAAACTTAAGCCTCTTTGATTGGTTGGCCTAGGATTGTTGACATTATATGGTGCATTATATGCCAGTCACTGTTTATTTGTCATCACAGGGACTAGCCTTTTTCAGTCAGAACTGCAGTTGTTGGGATGGCATGTCTATTACACTGCTTGGAAATGTGCCTACCATCCAAGCACAGACGCACACACATACACACACACACACACACACACACACACACACACACACACACACACACACACACACACACACACACGCACGCACGCATTATGCTGTGCCCACTGTAAGCCTGTATGGTATGTGGCTGATGCCCAGGTTGCTGCCCACTCCTAGCGTCAGTCACATTCACTCTATTCACAAACCCTGCCTAAAAGCCCAAATAAAGCTGTTTGTCTCTAACAGCATAACAGCCTGTGTCATGATTCAGAGCCAGGATCTGATGTAAGTGACAATGCTTTGATGAGTTATAGTTTGGCCCCGATGTTCATTGCTGGCCTTCTGTACGGAAGGAAATACTGGAACAGAATAACAAAGTGAGAAAAGAGGTACTGACAGAATGTATTTTTGTTTCGTTTTCATAAAAATATTTTAAATGCCTGAAGTTTGAAGCCTCTTGTTTTTACTAATCTGGCAAAAAGTATATGCAAATGTTTACTTTAAAAAACCAACAACAGCAAGTAAAAATGGAAAATTTTTACACATTGGAAAAGTTAGTGATTGTTATACCATATTGCATCTGCAGACGGAATAACTCAGAGAAAGAAAAGGAAAAAACCTGACCATAGTATGAATGATTAGAAATCATGTAATAACCAACGAGTGAGTCATCACTAGTGAAATGTTCATTTGCATTAATATAAATTTGAAATGAATTAATTATTATAATAATTGAGATATATATGTGTATGGTTGTGTGTGTGTGTGTGTGTATGTGTGTGTGTGTGTGTTTGTGTATATGCATGGTTGTGTGTGTGTGTGTGTGTGTGTGTGTGTGTGTGTTTGTGTGTGTTTGTGTATATGCATGGTTGTGTGTGCTTGTGTGTGTTTGTTTGTGTATGTGTTTGTTTGTGTATGTGTATGGTTGTATGTGTGTTTGTGTGTGTGTGTTTGTGTGTGTGTGTGTGTGTGTGTGTGTGTGTTTATGGATGTGTGTGTTTGTTTGTGTATATGCATGGTTGTGTGTGTGTTGTGTGTGTGTGTGTGTGTGTGTGTGTGTTTGTTTGTGTATGTGTATGGTTGTGTGTGTGTGTGTGTTTATGGTTGTGTGTGTGTGTGTGTTTGTTTGTGTATGTGTATGGTTGTATGTGTGTTTGTGTGTGTGTGTGTGTGTGTGTGTGTTTGTGTATATGTATAGTTGTGTGTGTGTGTGTGTGTGTGTGTGTGTGTGTGTGTGTGTGTGTGTGTTTGTTTGTGTATGTGTATGGTTGTGTGTGTGTGTGTTTATGGTATGTGTGTGTGTGTGTTTGTTTGTGTATGTGTATGGTTGTATGTGTGTTTGTGTGTGTGTGTGTGTGTGTGTGTGTGTGTGTCGTGTATATGTATAGTTGTGTGTGTGTGTGTGTGTGTGTGTGTGTGTGTGTGTGTGTGTGTGTGTATGTGTGTGTGTGTGTGTGTGTGTGTGTGTGTGTGTGTGTGTATACTAACAATACCAGTCTTACATCATTATTGCTGCTGTTAGAGAACACCATCTGACAAATCCAAATGGAGATTCGGTAGTACTGTGGAATATTGGAAGGTGTAATGGAATATTCATAAACATTCTGTATTTTCACATCTTGAACACTTGGCCTCAGATCTCAGATGGAGTTCCACATCTGGCTGCCACTCCTCTCCACCACATCAAAGACAGAATGACTCAGAGCACAAAGACTGCTTGTTAACACTTCTCATCCCAAATGACCAAAGTCCAAGACCGAATCAGTGTGGATCATCCTCGGGTTCAGAACCTCCAGATCACCCCAAATCAATCTGGATGAAAAAGCTCAGTCAGAACCAGTAAGGATCACAACAGACTTGAAAAACAACAACCCTGAAAATAACCAAGACTAAACTACACTAGGAATCGCACAACACTCCAGATCAGCCCATGCTGGCACCACAGACACAGAAATACACTACACTTTACTCTATATTACTCAAAATGGCTCCAGATCTACAGTATTGCATATGTTAGTGGTATGGAAATTAGGATTGTGTTCTGGTTAAATGTCATATCAGAAGATAATATATAGGAATGCACTCCGTGGCAAAGCCAGGACTGAAAATAAGAAGAAACGTGTGTCTTATTTTCCCTAGTGGCTGAACTCGCTGAGATGCATTTGAGTTTATGTGTGGGTTTTGAGACTTAATTGGGATGGAAATATTGCTGAGACCTGTCAACCATGGAGAAGACAGAACTGGGAAAAAAGAATATATAAAGACAAACAACAAAGATGTACGTGTTTATTCCTCTCGCCAGAAGTTGAAAACAGATGTATCTCAGAGCAGTGGCAGGGACTAAGACAAAAAAGCCACAGGAATGGGTGGTTTTTACTTTATGACGGGCAGTCAGATATGAGCCTCAAGGGACTAAGAATCCACATATCACCGCAATCTCTAAAAATCCCAGATCACTTAAAATGATTCTAAATCACTCTAGCTCGTGGAGATTTAGGCAGTGGATGCTCGGTAACTCCCCAATGCATGTTGTGTTAGTGCATCTTTGTTTCTTTTGGCTGGTGAGGCCAAGCACTAGCTCTGAGTTTGAGTTTACCTTCAGCCTGCAAGTACATCAGTGGGGCTTGACGTGAAGCAATTCATCACCGTATTGCAAGACACTATGCTATTGGCTCAGGCCATTCATCATAGGCAGAAACAGAGGATAAATCCAAGAACAAATAGATCGTTTATTCATTCAGGGAAACTGGTGCCCATCTCAGCCAACTCTGAGACAGGGTGGGTTACACCCTGAATAGCTCACCAGGCCATCTCAGAGCAGAAATAGATCATACTTCTGAAAAAATATGTATAAATACACAAATCTCTGACTGACTAATTGCAGAGAATGCAAAGAAAACACTCTTTTTCTTTACTTGTGTGTGCTCACTTTGGATGGGTTAAATACAGGGGAAATAATTTCCCTTTTAGGATTAATACAGCAATAATAATAATAATATTAATAATAATGGCGGCACGGTGGCGTAGTGGTTAGCACGTCCGCCTCACAGCAAGAAGGCCCGGGTTCGATTCCCGGCCTGGGCGTTTCTGTGTGGAGTTTGCATGTTCTCCCCGTGCTTGTGCGGGTTTCCTCCGGGTGCTCCGGTTTCCCCCGCAATCCAAAGACGTGCACTGTAGGTTAATTGGCCGTTCTAAATTGACCGTAGTTTCTCTCCTGCAGCGGCACTGGAACCCAGTCGTATCGGCACTTGCCCTTCCATTGGATCCTTCCGATGGCGCCGAGACAATGGGGGACTTGCTGCTTGGGTAACAGCCTGTCCCTCATTACTCCCTACCCGGGCTCTGCGCACTGGGGAGTATCACCAGCCGGGATACTGGCCAGAGCGCAGCCATAGTCCTTCGGGACTGACGGAGGCCTACGCTATTAATAATAATAGTAGTAATAGTAAAAAGGGCAGTAGTGACCTGGTGGTAATGTACCGGATTGCCAATCCTAAGGTTGAGTGTTCAAGCCCCACTGTCAGCAGTTGTCACTGTCCCCCCCCCCCAGTGCAGATAATTGGGTTATCAAAGGCCAGCCATGACTCTCACTTTCTATGGTGGGAAGCACGTAAAAGAACCATTGCTGACTTCCGTCAAGAGTAGGCTACATAGCCGTCAGCATGTTTCTGCCTTGCGATGGCCTGGAGAACTGTCCAGGGTGTACTTTGCCCTCACCCAGAGTTGGCTGAGATGGGTGCAAGCCTCCCCGTGACCATAATTAGGATTAAGCGATTTATAAAATGAATGAATTAGTAATAAAAAATATTATTTTTATATCTTACACAATAGCAATCTGTCAGTGATTACTGTTTGATGAGTTGAAATTTTAAAATCGAAAGAATAGTATGTTTTTTATTAGCGTACAACTGTGTTTAATGTTCTAAGAAACAAGTTAGTTCCTGTTTTTACTTATGTTATTATCCAAATCTGAATCCAGCCATCAGGAGGGAGACACAATGAACCACACATCTGTGTTATGCACACCCATGAAAGAAAGATTTGAGTCGACATGGTCTGGTCTGCTTCTCTGTCGGTGGCTGCATGTTTGCTTCATTTCCTGTTCACACAGATTTCAGTACACCAGGTTTTAGTCTATGTCCCTGAAGCTGGCATCATTCCTGTATGAATCCTTCCTCAGTTTGTCAGACTGGTCATCTGGTCATCAGTCTAGTAGGTCGTGTTTTGTAACTATTTGGGAGGAATAAGCCTGATATTGCTGCAGTGTTACCGAGAAAGGACTGATGTTCCAAATAAACCTCTGGATTTGCTGAGTTAGAGATTACACAATGGATGTTCCTCAGGCTTTAAGCAAATATTCAGGTTTCAATGGTCTTAGCAATGATTCTGGTCTAAAAATGTTGTTGCAATTAGAAATTAATTGCTCTGAGAAATATGCCCTTGGAAGGGCAGTGGTGGTCTAGTGGTATAAGGTGCCGGATCACTGATCCAAAGGTTGGGGGTTCGAGTCCCACTCTCCACAAGGTTGTCACTGTCGTCCCCCCCCTCAGTGCAGCTAACTGGGTTATCAAAGGCCGGCCATGTCTCTCACTGTCTATGGTGTGAGGCATGTAAAAGAACCATTGCTGACTTTTGACAAGAGTAGGCTGCAAGGCCGTCGGCGTGTTTCTGCCCTGCGATGGCCTGGCGAGCTGTCCAGGGTGTATTCTGCCCTCGCCCTGAGTTGGCTGGGATGGGCACCAGCCTCCCCGTGACCCTAATTAGGATGAAGCGGTTACAGAAAATGAAATATGCCCTTGGAAGTAAATTATGTAAACCTCATTTACATAACAAGTTTGTCATTTTTGCATTATTGTTGTTTTTTTAAAAATTGTAGATAAGAATGAACAACGTTGCATTCATTCACTTTCTAAGCCGTTTAATCCTAATTAATGTTGCAATGAGGCTGGAACCCATTTCCGCCAACTCTGGGTGAAGGTAGAGTACACCCTGGACAGCTTGCCAGGCCATCACAAGGCCGACTGTCACACAACCTTTCATATTTACGGTCACACCTAGGGTGACTTGGAACAGCCATTTAGCCTACTGTGCATGATTTTGGACTGTGGATGGAAACTGGAGTAAGTGGAAGAAATCCATGGAAGCGCAGGAGGAACATGCGCGGCACAGAAACACCTTAGCCAGGAAATCAAACTACCGGTAAGGTCTTCTTTCTGTGAGGCGGAAATGCTAACCACTATGCCACTGTGCCACCTGAACAAATTTTGTGACTCATAATTCAAAATAAAATGCTTTATCTGGGGCATAGTGGCTCAGTGGTTAGTTAGCATGGTGCCCTCAATGCAAGAAGGATCAAAGTGCAAGACTTTTCTCCGTGGAGTTTGCATGTTCTCCCCATGCTTGTGTTTTTTAGTTTTTTTAAAAAATATTATTTTAGCCTTGAAATAGACTGGAAACATATTCAGGGTGTACTCCACCTCTCTCCCAAAGTCAGCTAGGATTGGCTTGAGCTTCTCCTATGATCCTATGATCCAATGATGGGCATTTTATCCAAACAAACTTTATACACTTAAAGACCACTTTATTAGGGAAACCTCTACTCCTAATTTAGGCTACCATCCAATTCGCAAATCATGCTGAAGTAACAAAACATATAAATCATGCAGATGAAGGTTAAGATGGTTCAGATCTGTGTATGACTGATACAACAGAAATAACTGTACTAAAAATTATGATTCTACTTTCTTGAGGGAGTCGTGATTGTCAAATTCACTTGTGAATCACCAAACAGCATTTTAATCTTTTTCTAATATTCTTTGTCAGCTTTAATACCTAGATTAATATAACCATTGATCCAAGAATATTTTATCTAAGTGGCTAGTTAAAATGAATAATGTTAGATAAAGCTATGAAAAAATTATGAATACGTACTTGTGTGTCAAATTCTGATAATTCATATTTGTTGGGAACAAATGAAGGCTGTAAGGCAAGAGTTAAAACAACCACAGAGGAAAAGTCTGACCTGATGTAAACTCTGTCTGAGATTTAGGCGGCTATCCAGAGCAAGGAAGGCTGTAGCCGATTATCTTCTTCCCCGTCCACAGGAGATTCAACAACACAGCTGAGCAAAACCAGACAATGGCGGATATTAGAGTGTTTTTTTCATTAAGAAGTATTCACTCACACTGCACATTTATTCAAGTACCATATATATATATATATATACACACACACACACACACACACACACACACACACACACACACACACACATACATACATACAGGGATCCCTCACTTTCCATGGTCAATTGGGACCGAGATCCCCACGCGACCATCAAAATCCCCGAAGTAGGATCACCCCCACAAACCCCCACACCCTCACCGACTGACGTACTGTATATGCATATATATTATCAATAAATACATATTCAATGCTATAAATGCTTATAATAGCATTTAAACTTTAAAAAATAATGCACAAGATGTAAATAAAATATAAATACATGCACATACAGAGGTGCGCACATGCACGCAGATGTGCATCTCACAGCAATGTAACTAGTTTTGATGGGAGATTTTGGGTTGTTTTTTGTTTTGTGTTGGTTTAGGTTTTTTTTTTTTTTTTGCATAATTGGCCTTAATTTTGCATCATTTTCCTTAACTTTTTTCATAATTCTTCTTTAATTTCCTTATTTTTTAATTCAATGAATATTTAAAAAAAAAAAAACCGCAATGCACTGAAGCCACATGAATTGAAGTGCGAAGTAACAAGGGATCCCTGTGGATATATATATATATATATATATATATATATATATATATATACACACACACACACACACACATATATATATATATATATATATATATATATATATATATATAAATATATATATAAATATATATATATATATATATATATGTGTGTGTGTGTGTGTGTGTGTGTGTGTGTGTGTGTGTGTGTGTGTGTGTGTGTGAGTATGTGTGTGTATGCTCCATCTTTTACAACTTTAAAATAATCAAAATAACTGTAGCTATCAAACATTGTAATAAAACACTTGTGTTCTTTTGGACGACCTTTAACCTTGATTACACTATGTAATCATCCTGGAATTGTTACTTCAGTTGACCATCTGACAGCATTAAACAACGATAAATGTTATGGACTTTTTTATTCTTTGATGATGTCGACATAAAATGGGAGTCTTAATAGTAAAAGACTGGCTCAGAGAGCATGAGCAATAATGTTCAAATAATAACAGGCTTCACAGAGGCCTGACCTTATCCCTACTAAACGTCTTTGGGATGTGCTGGAGAAGACTTCATGGAGTGGTTCAAGTCTCCTGTTATTAAGATGTCGGTAAGAAAATGAACCCAGGTCTGGAGGGAAATAAATGTGATGCTTGTCCAAACAATGTCATGGCATTGATACACTGAAATGAAGGGTAAAGTAGGTCCAACAAAATATTAAGAGTGCAAGATATTGAAATGGGGTTTTAATATAAACCTGTAACTTATACCTGCACTTTGTCAGAACTGATGTGAGATAAAATTAATCAACACTTTCTGACCAATTAGAATACAGAATTTAAATTTTCTGGTTTTGGCAGTACAGGGATCCCTCGCTACTTCGCGCTTCAATTCATGCGGCTTCAGTGCATCTCGTTTTCTTTTTTAAATATTCAGCGAATTAAAAAGTAAGGAAATGAAAGAAGATGAGGAAAAAAGTTAAAGAAAATGCCGCAAAAAAAGCCAATTATGCAAAAAAAAAACAAAACCAAAAAACAAAACAAAAAACAAACAAAAAAAAACCCTAAACAAACACAAAAACAAAAAATAACCCAGAATCTCCCATCAAAACTACTTACATTTTTGTGAGATGCGCATCTGTATATGCATTACTTTTGATGGAGCAGTGGTGCTCTAGTGGATAGGGCGCAGGATCGTCGATCCTAAGGTTGGGGGTTCGATTCCCTACAAGGTTGTCACTGTCCCCCCCAGTGCAGCTAACTGGGTTATCAAAGGCGGGCCATGTCTCTCACTGTCTATGGTGTGAGGCATGTAAAAGAACCATTGCTGACTTTCGTAAAGAGTAGCCGCAAAGCCGTCAGCGTGTTTCTGTCCCTTGCTAAAAGGGTTGTGACAGGAAGGGCATCCGACGTAAAAACCCACGCCAAATCAAATGTGCGAATCAGATGATTCGCTGTGGCGTCTCTCGAGAAGGGGAAAAAGCCGAAAGAAAAGAAGAAGATGCATTACGTTTGAATGTTTAATTGTGATTATAAGCATTTATAGCAATGAGTATATATTTATTGATATTATATACACATATATACAGGTACGTATACGTCAGTCAGGTGTGTGTGTGTGTGTGTGTGTGTGTGGGGGGGTGATCCTACTTCGAGGAATTCGATGGACACGGGGGGGATCTTGGTCCCGATTAACCGCGGAAAGTGAGTTATCCCTGGATTGTTGTTTAATAGGACTAATTCCTTGCGCAGTCTCTATTGTTTTTAATAACAAAAATAGACTTGTGGTGATTAAAAAAACAAAACAAAACATTTTTTCAAAGACACGATACACTCATCACACCATTCACGTAACTATTTGTGGGAATAGGATTGCAAGCCAATAGCTAAATATAAACTAACCATATGATAACTAAATGACGAAGTCTAATTTAGCATCGTAACATGCTACTGTTAGGTAAGTGAAGGTACAATGACGATAAAAACACGAGAAAACAGTCAGGAATGTCTACACTCGCCTCAGAATTTACGAAGAAAAGACTTGAATTCAGTAAAATTACACTGTAATTATACTTAGCATCAACCGCTAACCTAAACCCGAACAGGAATACAAGAGTGTGCTTTGTGTAATGAAGCAACATCATACAGATACAGATACAGAGACTGTAAAGAGCAGGAGCCTAATGCTGACCTTAAGCAGCCCTTGAGGGAGATTCACGTTAACAAGTCGGCCACCAGAGTATACTTCCTACTTCTGGCCTGCTGATATGAATGGGCTCTTTCTTTTCACCAGTCAGTCACACATGTCGCTGTGGGAGTTTAATTACTTTCACTCCTTTGCCTTTTCACCAAGCTCGCTGTCTGCCAGGCCCACGCCGCATATTTCTGACCTGCTGCAATTTGTTTGTGTTTATCGTTGTCTGAGTCAATTGCTGGCCCTGTGCTCACTGTGCGTGAGAACAAGCTGGAGATTTTATGGTGCCGATGTTTCGTCTCTCCTTTGACACACAAAGCCTGGAATTACATGAATTATCCTGAAGTGAATACTTTTATCAAATGTTAAAGTCCTCATTTTAATCAGTGTTATATATTCAATTGTACTGTTTGAATTGGCACATTTACCTCGATAGCAAAATATTTGGTGACACTTGTTTGGTGGCTTTCTTTTTAGCCTTCAGCTTAACTTTAGCATGCAGCTACAGGAAAATAATCTACCAGAACAATACAACATTTATTAAAGAGCAACAAGTCGGTTTTTATACATTTATAGTGATTATTAATACTCACATTACAAGTTAGTTCCTATTAATGCTTCAGTTATTGCAGGACAAAATAAATCCGCTTGTGATGTTATAAAATAATCGCAACGTGTAAACTATCTCATTCTGAAAATTTCAGGCAACTCTTAAAGTATCAGCCTTACCACTGACAATTAAAACATACTTGACAATCATTCCACAAATAAAGATCTCCCAGAAAACTCGACCATAAAAAGAATTACACACATTAAAATGAATATAAAAATATCATTTGCAGCCCCACTGACGTCGGAAGTACTGTAATAGCTAATACTTGTGTTGTCATAGGTGTACCTGGCAGCACCACACAATAAGTTGTTATAATAATAATAATAATATTTCAGTGTACTCTGAAATTAAACCATAGGGATGAAAATGGAGGTCAAAACAAGGTTGTGCAACTGTGCCATTTAACACAAATTAACATGCTTTTAACAATGGAATTCAAAATTTTTCAAAATAAAAGCAGGTTCCTGGTTGTCTAAGATGTACAACAAACATGGCAAACAAGCTGCTATTCATAAAATGATTTTCCACTGGACAGCTAGCAATCAGTTTACCAAATAGCAATTGTTCAGAGGCTGAAAGTCACCTGTTATCATCGCAATAGTGGAGAAGCTAAAATCAAAACTAAGATTTTAGGTTTAAGACTTTAAAAACATACTTTTCCTTTCCAGGCTTTTTTAACAGTTCTGACAAGGGAACTAAGAAACTTGCCTTGCTAGTGTAAATGTGGGCTAAATTAGGAATTCCAACCTCTCTGCTGTAGTACAGTAGAGAGTGTACAGCAGCAATTACATTGTATTTTCCATAGTGAACTTGTATGGGGAGTCATTTGAGGTTTCACCATCAAAGAACCTCTGTATCTGGTTGTAATTCCAGAATCATGGCATAGTATAAATTGTTACACGTATGTACAGAACACATACATAATATAGTGAGTATATATATATATATATATATATATATATATATATATATATATATATATACACTGTACAGTGATTGCTCACTACTTTGTGCTCAGTTTCTGTGGCTTCAGTGCAAAAAATATGCAGCTAAAAATTAAAAATTAAGGAAATTGCCGCAAAACAAGGCCAATTATGCAAAAAAATATTTAAAAATATAAATAACCCAAGCAAACAAAAACACAAAAAAACCCCAACCAACCCCCCCCCAACAAAACTACATAGATTTTTATGTGAGGTGCACATCTGTGTGTGTGCGTGCGCACGTCTGTATTGTACACATTGTGTCTGTGTCTGTACTGTATTTATATTTTACTTCCATCTTATGCATTATTTTTGAATGTTTAATTGTTGTTATAAGCATTCATAGTATTGAATATCTTCAGTTCATTTTCTGTAGCTGCTTAATCCTAATTAGGGTCACGGGGAGGCTGGCGCCCATCCCAGCCAATTTCGGGTGAGGGCAGAGAACACTCTGGACAGCTCACCAGGCCATTGCGGGGTGGAAACATGCTGACGGCTTTGCAGCTACTCGTGTCAAAAGTCAGCAATGGTTCTTTTACATGCCTCACACCATAGACAATGAGAGACATGGCCGGCCTTTGGTAACCCAGTTAGCTGCACTCCGGGGGGGGGGACAGTGACAACCATGTGGAGAGTGGGACTCGAACCCTCAACCTTTGGATCAGCAATCTAGTGCCCTAAACCACTAGTCCACCACTGCCCTTTACGGTGAATATGTATTTAATGATATTATATTCACATATACATGTACGTATATGTCAGTCAGGGGGGTCGATCCTACTTTGCAGAAATCAGCGGTCGTGGAGCGGTCTCGGTCCCAATTAACCACGGAACGTGAGGGATCCCTATATATATATATATATATATATATATATATATATATATATATATATATATATATATATATATATATATATATATATATATATGTGTGGGGATTGTGTGTGTGTGGTACATTTTATTTCTTAAGATTAAAAAGTTAACAGCTTTATAAGCTATTTTATATATATATGTATATATATAAATGCACCCCCCCCCCCCACACACACACACACATTTATATATATATATATATATATATATATATATCTTCTATATATATATATATATATATATATATATATATATATATATAGTCTTATATAGTCGGCTTCAGAGCAATCATGCCCTGGGTTCAAGTCCCAGGCTCTGCATTAGTGTTCGGATGTGCTTCCTGTGCATCTGGGTACTTCAGTTTCCTCCAACATTTCAAAGAAATCCACAATAATCTAATTGGCTGTTCTATATTGCCCTAGATTTGAATATAACTGTGTATTTAGGGCCTGCGATTAACTGGTATCCTTTTTAGGTAACACCCCACCTTTGTCCGATATAGACTCCAGCCTCCCTGAGACTGGAGTAGGATAAAGCGGTTTGGCAACTGAATGAATAATTGAATGAATTCAAAATGGGGGAATTGTATAACCTTTGACCAGTAATTTTACCCAGAGACTGCCGAGACTTGTGTAGGGCAGTTGTTGCCAAAAATTAATGGCTGTTTTAAATAATAGGATTAAGTCTCTGAACTGGAGCATCCGGCGCTATCTCACATGCGCCCTACAAGTCAACTGTTCGCACATAATGACAAGTGAATCCATCGACATCCACCCCAAATGCCATTCCCTGCATCGATACATTCATTTAAACAAAAATCAAATCATAATAACAGCAAATTAAGCCAAAGAATATTGTATATGGATGAAAAAGACAAGCTCTGTGTCTGAACACGTGATATGTAAACAGCAGCTGTTTGCCCAGAAGCAGATGAATCATTCATTCATTTTCCATAAACGTTTTTCCAGTTAAGGGCCGCTTTAAATCCAGAACTCATCCGGGAAACGTAGGGCTACTGCTGGAAAACATTTCTGGCAAGTAGTCAACTCATCCGCATGCATTACAAACGCACACACGTTTGCAGATCATGTATTGAGGAATAAAGGATATATAAGTCAGCATCAAACCATGAAGCTGCTGTGAAACCCTGCGTGTGATGCCACTATAAGATAAGTGAAGACAGGATCTTGTTTCTGGGATGTTTTAAAATATTAAATTTGATTATAATCAAATAATATTTATGGCGTATTTTAAATAAATTGTGAAATAAATAAAATACTGTTGTATAATAAGAATAACACTGTTTTGGATGTACAGTTATTTGACATTAATCAAGCTGATGGTGGTGGTTTAAAGTAACTCATTGATTAATACCTGGTTAATTATATTGTTGACTCATCCGCTTACTATAGCACTGAGTATGCAGTGTGGTTAGAAATGTCATAACCCTGTTTCTTTAAACTTTTTAAAAGCATTTTCCCTCATTCCACTTCCAATGTCGAAACACTTTCTCGAAAGTTGTGCCTAAAAAACCTCACTTAGGTAATGTCCTTTCACTACTGTTCATATCTGTAAGACTGGGCGGAAGCCATCAGCGAGCACTCTTGTGCTGACACTCTGGAGATTTATAAACTTGATGTGATGAAACTGATCTCCTTCACTAATGGACAGTGTGTAGATGAAACAGATGTAAAAGAATAGTCAGGAAGCAGGACACACTTTGTGCACACACCTCAATCAACTGGCTGAGATTTGACGGCATCTGAAACAACAATCGAGACAAGAAGTAGAGCATGAACCGAGTGTATATTTATGGAACAATGTTGAGTTTTAAAGCCGTTTTGATTGAGTTCAATCATATTGGGATGCTGTGTGTGAAATAGTATGTAAATGGACAAAGTGTGGTGCATTTAAATCATTACAGCAGTCATAATCATAGTCATAATCATAGTCATAAAGTAAAGGTCACGTTGTATGCAAACAAGGCCACCATAGAAAAAAGATACATAAACAACATAAAAATAACCAAGGAATCAGGGAAATACCATAGTTTGAGCCATAAAACATGGCGATTTCTGAAGAACACATCGGTGTTTGTGTACACACAGTGATGCGTCAGTCATGACACAACATTTAGGAAACAGGAAACAGGTGTCGGCGACAAACAGGGCAGGGCTGAAGAAAACCAGGAAGTAAAACAGGAAGAATACAAAATGTAATAAATAAGCATTCTTATGAAGTGTTTGTAAAAGATGCATGACTAAGGTCTTACTCAATTGAGGATATGTTTTTAGCATTTGATCTGCAAATATTTAAATCATACAGCTGGGAATTACAGTGGTACCTCACTTTACGAAAGTCTCACCAAACGAAAAATTCAGGTGACTAAACGCATTTTCCGAAAATTTTTGTCTCTGAATACGAAACAAGTTCACGTTACGAAAGCGCCATCTTAAAAATTCAAAACGCGCCATTCAAACATTCAAGCAATGCGCGAGTTGCTTTCCCATTGGATGTCTCCCAACACCCCAGCCCGCTGGCCTCCCATTGGCTCGGAAGGGAGCTGAATCTCCATAATACAGTACTGTACCCATTATGCTTTTCATGTGCCTTCGACCCATTGTTCGACACACACGTGAAGGAGAGTTGTACTGTTGGTTCATGAGTTTCGTGACTTTTTTTGAGTGTTTTCATTGCAGTGTTATTTTTCGTTACTAATCATGAGCCCCAAGAAAGTGAGTCCCGGTGAGACTGAAAAGAAGAAGCGGGATCCGTTATCAATAAAAGTAAAACAGGAGATGATAAAAAATATGAAAGTGGGATGTGGTTGAGTGAAATCGCAAAGAAGTATGGCCGAAACCCCTCTACAATCTGGATGATATTGAAGCAGAAGGAGGCATTAAAAGCGAAGATACAGTGACAGAGGCGATTATTTCGGAAAAAGCAACCACCATATTTAAGGACCTCGTGAAGGACGGTGGGGGAAAGGATTCTTCGGACCAGCAACCCCCAGACTTTAAAGCGTTAAATGGGTGGTTCGAGAGATTTAAAAAAGGTAAATAATTTTCTTTGACTTTTAACACCTATTTAATAGATATTTCATACAAAATTGGCGAACTTTTATCATTTTTAAAGGGTTTATGGGGTAGTATTGGGAGCCTTGGAATGAATCACGAGTTTTACATGTAAAATGTGGTTCAACCTATGAAAAATGCAGGTTACGAGAAAGGTGCTGGAACGGATTAATTTCATAAGGTGAGGTACCACTGTACTAAATGCTCAAAATTCCTGTTCTATAGGAACAACACACTCATTGGGTATTTGCCCAGAAATCTACTTGAACAGTTTTAAAGAGTGTAAGTGTTTTCTGTAAAGAGAAATTTATTAATTTAACATTTATGTAAAGAGTCTCCATGTCAGTATTCTGTAACATGCACTTATTCATTTGCTGAACCAATTAACCCTACTAGGGTCACATGGAGGCTGGTGCCTATTTCAGCATACTGTGTGTGAGGGGTTTTTTAACATCCTGAATTGCTTGCTATTTTATCGTGGGGCCAATGCATCCACATCTATTCACACACAGACACACACACACACACACACACACACACACACACCTATGGGCAATTTGAAACAATCAATCAGCTTAATGTGCATGTTTTTGACTGTGGGAGAAAACCAGAGTACCTGGAGGAAACTCATGCAAACTCTACAAAGACATGCCCCCCAGGATTTGAACCCATTACATTCTTGCTGTGAGACAGACTTACAAACCTCTCCATCACCGCACCACCCAACTCTGTAACAGCCAGATATATACTTGTAACTTTATGAATTCTGACATTTTCAGGACATAGGATTTTACACTTCAGGGGTGTACTATTCTTCAGCTATTTTAATATATGATTTTTTTATCAGTACACCTTGAGTTATTGTGAGAGAACTGTTATAACTTGACTGTGTCATTTATTTTGGTGAAACTACATATAAAAAAGCTTACATATTAGGTTAATTGTAAAATAAATTTCTTTTACCTAAGTTTCAGAAAATACTGAACATTTTGTTGATTAGCAGAACACAAGAACACACCCACGACACACAATAAATTATTTCACTGAATGCTTTCTGCTTGGTTAATGTATATACCTCCTTTCTCATCAATGTATTTAAAGATACTGTATATCCATTCTATCATCTATCCAATACATTATCATCTTACATAATCGCTTATTGCCCTCTGGTGGTAAAAGATGGTAAAACAAAACAAAACAAAAAATTAATTTAATATCCAAACCACTGGCTCACAGAGTTTTAACCTTTATTTGGACTTTTATTATTTTCCCCGAGTTGAATTCTGATCCCATTTTAAACGAATCTTAACCCTGAAACATAAATATTGAAGAAATTATTATGTCTTTAGGTGGGATTAAAATAGAGAGGGATTAAAAACCTGCATTATTCCATCATGAAATCTCACTCATGTTAAAACTCACATTCATTGATGATATAAAGAGAGAGAGAGATTTTGAGTAGCATTCACCAAATTCATGCTGGGATTTGATGATTTTATATACTAGTATACTGGTCCTTCTAAAAAAATTTGCATATTGTGATAAAGTTCATTATTTTCAGTAATATACTGATAAAAATTAAACTTTCAAATATTTTAGATTCATTGCACACCAACTGAAATATTTCAGGTTTTTTATTGTTTTAATACTGATGATTTTGGCATACAGCTCATGAAAACTCAAAATTCCTATCTCAAAAAAATTCGGATATTTCATCCGACCAATAAAAAAAGTGTTTTTAATACAATAAAAGTCAACCTTCAAATAATTAGGACATGACGGTAGTTGGAGTAAGAGTAGAAGATTCAGAGGATAGGGTGAGATAGAGGCAGATGGTTTGCTGTGGCGACCCCTGAAGGGAAAAGCCGAAAGGAAAAGAAGAAGATATTTTATATATACTAGTCCTTCTCAAAAAATTAGCATATTGTGATAAAGTTCATTATTTTCTGTAATGTACTGATAAAAATTTAACTTTCATATATTTTAGATTCATTGCACACCAACTGAAATATTCAGGTCTTTTATTGTTTTAATACTGATGATTTTGGCATACAGCTCATGAAAACCCAAAATTCCTATCTCAAAAAATTAGCATATCATGAAAAGGTACTCTAAACGAGCTATTAACCTAATCATCTGAATCAAGCACTTAACTCTAAACACCTGCAAAAGATTCCCGAGGCTTTTAAAAACTCCCAGCCTGGTTCATTACTCAAAACCGCAATCATGGGTAAGACTGCCGACCTGACTGCTGTCCAGAAGGCCATCATTGACACCCTCAAGCAAGAGGGTAAGACACAGAAAGAAATCTCTGAGCGAATAGGCTGTTCCCAGAGTGCTGTATCAAGACACCTCAGTGGGACGTCTGTGGGAAGGAAAAAGTGTGGCAGAAAACGCTGCACAACCAGAAGAGGTGACCGGACCCTGAGGAAGATTGTGGAGAAGGCCGATTCCAGACCTTGGGGGACCTGTGGAAGCAGTGGACTGAGTACAGGTGCCGCATTCCCCAGGTCAAGCCACTTTTGAACCAGAAACAGCGGCAGAAGCGCCTGACCTGCGCTACAGAGAAGCAGCACTGGACTGTTGCTCAGTGGTCTAAAGTACTTTTTTCGGATGAAAGCAACTTTTGCATGTCATTCGGAAATCAAGGTGCCAGAGTCTGGAGGAAGACTGGGGAGAAGGAAATGCCAAAATGCCTGAAGTCCAGTGTCAAGTATCCACAGTCAGTGATGGTCTGGGGTGCCATGTCAGCTGCTGGTGTTGGTCCACTGTGTTTTATCAAGGGCAGGGTCAAAGCAGCTAGCTATCAGGAGATTTTGGAGCACTTCATGCTTCCATCTGCTGAAAAGCTTTATGGAGATGAAGATTTCATTTTTCAGCACGACCTGGCACCTGCTCACAGTGCCAAAACCACTGCTAAATGGTTTACTGACCATGGTATTACTGTGCTCAATTGGCCTGCCAACTCTCCTGACTTGTACCCCATAGAGAATCTGTGGGATATTGTGAAGAGAAAGTTGAGACACCAGACCCAACACTGTGGATGAGCTGAAGGCCGCTATCGAAGAATCCTGGGCCTCCATAACACCTCAGCAGTGCCACAGGCTGATTGCCTCCATGCCAAGCTGCACTGAAGCAGTCATTTCTGCAAAAGGATTCCCGACAAGTATTGAGTGCATAACTGAACATAATTATTTGAAGGTTGACTTTTTTTTTTTTTTTTTGTATTAAAAGCACTTTGATGAAATATGCTAATTTTTTTAGATCGGGCTTTTTCGTTTTTCTTTACTTTTTTGCAAAAATTATCAATATTAAAACAATAAAAGGCTTGAACTACTTCAGTCATCTGCAAACATCATAGTCCATGGAGGTTCTTGTCTAACCTTGTCTGTCAGCCTGTCCATCACCATAGCAAACAAGAAGGGGCTCAGAGCTGACCTTTGATGCAGTCCCACCTCGACTTTGAACTCTTCTGTCACACCAACAGCACACCTCACCATTGTCTTACATCTCTCATACATGTCCTGCACCACTCGAACATACTTCTCTGCCACTCCAGACTTGAGATTTCCTCATGCAATACCACAGTTCCTCTCTCGGCACCCTGTCATATGCTTTCTTCAGATCTACAAAGGCACAATGCATCTCCCTCTGGCCTTCGCTGTACTCCTCTATTAACATTCTCAAAGCAAACACTGCATCTGTGGTGCTCTTTCTTGGCATGAAACCAAACTGTTGTTCACAAATGCTGACCTCTGCCCTTAGTCTTGCTTCCACTATTCTTTCCCATAGCTTTATCGTATGGCTCATCAACTTTATCCCTCTGTAGTTGCCACAACTCTGAACATCACCCTTGTTCTTAAAAATGGGCACAAGCACACTTCTCAATTCCTCTGGTATCCTCTCACTCTCTAAGACCTTGTTGAATGTTCTTGTCAGAAAATCTACTGCTACCTCTCCTAGATACTTCCATACCTTCACCGGTATGTCATCAGGACCAACTGGCTTTCCACTCTTCATCCTCTTCAATGCCCTCCTCACTTCACCCGTACTAATCTTTGCTACTTCCCGGTCCTCAACGGTCACCTCTTCTACTCTTTTTCTCTCTCTCATTTTCCTCATTCGTCAGCTCTTCAAAGTACTCTTTCCAGCTTCACAGCACACTTCTGTCATCAGTCAATACATTTCCCACTCTGTCCTTATCCATTCTAACTTGCTGCACGTCCTTCCCATCTCTATTTCTGTGCTGTGCCAACCTGTATAAATCATTTTCACCCTCCTTACTGGCAAACCTATCATACAAGTCATCATACGTGGTCATCATATTTGGCTTTTGACACCGCCACCTTCACCTTACACTGTGTACTCCTGTTTACTCTCTTTGGTCCTCCCTATGTCCCACTTCTTCTTAGCTAACCTCTTCCTTTGTACACACTCCTGCACTTCCTCATTCCATCACCAAGTCTCCTTATCTCCTGTCCTTCCAGATGACACACTAAGTATTCTTCTACCTGTCTCCCTGATCACATTAGCTGTAGTTGTCCAGTCATCTGGAAGCACTTCCTGACCATCCAAAGCTGCCTTCTTCAGCTTTCTCACCATCAGTGTCATCCTGCACACCACCATCCTATGCTGTTTGGCAACACTCTCACCCACGACTACTTTGCAGTCACTGACTTCCTTCAAATTGCATCATCTACACAAGATGTAGTCTATCTGTGTGCTCCTACCTCTGCTTTTATAAGTCACCCTATTATAAGTCACCTCTCTTCTGGAAGAAAGTATTCACCACAGCCAGTTCCATCCTTTTTGCAAAATCTATCAACATCTGTCCTTCTGTGTTCCTGTCCTGGATACCAAACCTGCCCATCACTTCCCCGTCCCCTCTGTTGCCTGTACCAACATGTCCATTGAAGTCTGCACCAATGACAACTCTTTCACCTCTGGGGGTACTCTGCATCACTTCGTCTAACTCAATCCAGAATCTCTCCTTCTCTTCTCGATCACATCCTGCCTGAGGGGCGTAAGCACTAACAACATTGAACATCACGCCTTCAATTTCTAACTTGAGACTCATCACTCTGTCTGGCACTCTTTTCACTTCTAGAATATTCCTGACAAACCCCTCCTTCAAGATGACTCCTACTCCATTTCTCTTTCCATCTACACCATGAAAAAACAGCTTAAGCCCTCCTCCTTTCCACCTGGTGTCCTGAATACACAGTATGTCCACCTTCCTCCTCTGCATCATGTCAGCCAGCTCTCTACCTTTTCCTGTTATAGTTCCAACGTTCAACGTCCCTACTCTCAGTCCTAGACTCATGCCTTTCCTCTTCTCTCTCTGCCTACGGACATGCCTCCCACCTCTCCTTCTTCAACCTCTCCTTCTTCGAGCAACAACAGTCCAATTTCCACCAACACCCTGTTGGTTAACAGCACTGATGGTGGTCTTTGTTAACCCGGGCCTCGTCCGATCCGGTATGAAATTTGTTTTGACGATTCGCATTCTGTATTCTGGCAAAAGTTTTATGCCAGATGCCCTTCATGTCGCAACCCTCTGCATTTATCTGGGCTTGGGACCAATGTGAGGACGGACACTCGTTTGTGCCCCCACCCCCTCACGGCTGCATTAATATAATAGTAAGTCTAAGTCTGTTGGGTTTTTACACCCGAGCCTTGTGGCTCATCAGGCCGGTGCTTATCCCTGGTTTCCATAGCGTGAAGCTACCAGGAGTTCAACTCCCCCTGGATGGGACGCTAGTCCATAACAGGTTACCTTCCCAGTATATTTTTTACTGGTACCCATTTATACTGCTGGGTGAACTTGTGGTTGAGACCTTGCCCAGGTCTCAGTGGGATTCGAACTTACAACCTCCCAATCATGAGCGCAGCACCCTAACCACTATGCCACTGGCCCCACTAGGACCCCTGAAGTGAAAAGCCGAAAGCAAAAGAAGAAGATGATGAGAATGTTAAATCAATTTCAACATTTTCCTCGAAAAGTATGATTGTGGACATGTCTACCTTATAGCAAAAAGATTCAGGGTTTTGAGTCCCAAGCTCTGGGCATTTCTGTGTGGAGCTTACATTCTCTTTCTATGTTTGTGGGTTTCCTTTGGCGACTCCTTTTTCTTCCCACAGTTCAGAATCATGCACAATAGGCTGATTCCAATCTAGCCATTCCAAATAACCTCAAGGTGTGTAAATGGTTGTATTGTGTTGCTCTGCAATGGTCTGATGAACCGTTCAGGGTGTACACAACCTTCACGCAAAGTATGCTGAAATGGGTCCCAGACCCTCTCCAGCAACAATTAAGACTAAGTGCCTTAGAACATAAATAAATAAATTGATGAATGAATGAGGATAAAAACATGCACATTAAGCTAATTGGCTGAGATTGTTCATAGTGAGTGTGAACGGCTATGTGTTTTCGCCCTGTGATGGTCTAGCGAGCGATTCCAGGTGTACCTCGCCTTCGCACAGTGTCGGCTGAGATAGGCTTCAGCCTCCTCGCGACCCAAAGATTCGGATTAATCTGTTCGGCAAATAGGCAAGAAAACGACTGATTGACTGAGGGAGTTAGCACGAGGTTGCGTAAAACAAAAATGGAACATGGTGTAGTTGTCCGGAGAAATTGCCTGAACAAAAATCCGTGGGTCCTTCAAGCAGACTGTAAAGTGCTGAAGCGGAGAGCTGTCACTTTGTTACGGGTTCATTCATTGTTCCTGGTTTCTCCTAAACGCCTTGAAGGAATTTCTTGAAATCATGTTCGAGGAGGCTAGTGAGGTGTTCGATAACATGCTGAAATCGTCCTTCCCGCTGACGATTATTGTGTTTTTGCCCGCAGTGTTGATCCTGGTGTCTCCTCTCCCTGCTGAAGCGGCACATGAATTCACGGTATACCGCATGCAGCAGTATGACCTACAGGGACATAACTACGGTACACTCCTCCCCTTAACACTGTACAACACTACTCTGTAATTTTATACTGGATAAATATAATAAAGACTGAGTTTGAAGGGTTTGTTCACCACGTGTATGGGTTGTCTACTTACAAATCCACAACACACTCAAGTTGGTCCGCTTGTTATTTAAATGCTAGTTATGTTAGCTTTAGCTGCTAGCTGCAGGTAGCTCATTAGCATGATGCCTGTCTTTCAATCAAATTAAATTCAAAATAAAGCAGCAGATGGTTGACCATCATAAAGTGCGAGATAAATATTAGCACCATTTCGACTGACCATGTAAAATTGTTAACTTGTAAGTTTACCTGTTTGTGTCAAGTTCTCATATAAAACTGTTATTATGTAAAAAAAAAATTTGAGGTACTGTACGTACTTGATACCCATTAATGACATTTTAAAATTCGTGGAGGTTAAAATGCGTGCTCCATTAACATACTATCAGCTGCCATGAAGTAAAATAAAAATAATAATACTAATAGCCTAACAAATTATTCAAATTATTTTCAGTGTAATTGCTCAGATTGGTTATTAACCGCATTTGTCAGCAGCATATTCGTTGAGAAATGGAGGGGGGAGGGTCAATGCTTGATTGACACATGATTGTAAATGGATCATTAACAAAATGAAGACTGCACACTTTCACCTGAATGTCAACACGGTAATCTGATGTGAAAACTTATTAAAAATGTTTCATATGTTCTGAGGGAGGTACAAACAGTCTAGAAATTGTTAAGCTGGTTTATCATTGTGGAAAGAGACTCAGTGTTGTTTTCATCATTGTTTTCTTTAAGGAGGGCAATTTTGCACTTGAGTGCATGTACTTGGTGTTTTCTAATTAGTTTTTTATTTCCTCAATTCGGGGCAGTGGTGACCTGGTGGTAAGGTGCTGGATTACTGACCTCAGGGTTAGGAGTTCAAGCGCACTGTCAATGGTTGTCACTGCTGTCCCCCAGTGCAGCTAACTGGGTTATTAAAAGCCGGCCATGTCGCTCACTGTCTATGGTGAGAGGTTCATGTAAAAGAACCATTGCTGACGTTCGTCAAGAGTAGCTGCAGAGCCATCAGCATGTTTCTGTGCTGCAATGGCCTGGTGAGCTGTCCACGGTGTACTCTGCCCTCGCCCATTTGGCTGAGATGGGCGCCAGCCTCTCCTCAACCCTAATTAGGATTAAGTGGTTCAGAAAAAGAATGAATACCATTTTTACTAATGCAAGAAATCCAGATAACCCTTTATCTCAGAATACATTGCTGATGGATACCGCCCCTAAGCAGTAACATGAATGAATGTTCTCAATTTCATTACTAAACTGTGCAGGATCAAGGAATGCGATTTTAAACACTGAAGCACGTACGGTGGAGGCGGAGGTGCTAAGCCGTCGCTGCGTGATGATGCGGATGGCAGATTTTTCTTATGAAAAATACCAGAATGCTCTCCGGCAGTCAGCTGGGGCAGTTGTCATCATCCTGCCCAAGAACATGTCCACAATGCCTCAGGACATTGTGCAAGTAAGAACTCAAAATGGACTGATGGATTCCACATCATCTGTGTTTAAAGACTTGTTGAGTAATGTGAAATGTGTGTGTTTATTTTTGTGTTTGTCTTGTAGCAGTTCATGGAGCTGGAGCCAGAGCTGACGAGCACAGAGACCGTTGTTCCTGTTTACTTTGCTCTTGAGGATGATGAGCTACTGTCTATTTACGCACAGACGCAGGTCTCCTCTGCCTCCCAGGGCTCGTCCTCTGCTGCTGAAGGTGTGTTATGCCATCAACTCTGCAGTGCTGTTGAAGTCAGTATTCTGATTGGTCAGGAGTTGTTGATTAATTTTCTTTGACATTAGCTATGTGAGCCTGACTAGGGCACACCAAAGGTTTCATTTGTTTTCATTTTTATTTCATGCATTTTCCTTAGTTTTCTTGCAATCTGAGTTCTCTCTCTCTCTCTCTCTCTCTCTCTCTCTCTCTCTCTCTCTCTCTCACACACGCACAGAGGTTCTTCGACAGTTTGTTCTTTTTTTTCTGTTATAACCATAACGCCAAATTCTTTTTTCTTCTTTCCAGTGTTGCTGCACTCTGCAACTGCAAATGGTTTCCAGATGGTGACGAGTGGGGCTCAGAGTAAACCCGTGAGTGACTGGGTCATCACCAGCCTTGAGGTGAGCTTTTCTTTTCAGCTGTGTACGTGACCAGAAGGTTGATCTTCCACTCTGATTGTGATGAAATTAGGCCTTAGTCCACCTTAGAACCTTCAGTGAGATGACTAATACAGTTTGGGAGTAATAGTGTGGGGTCAGCCCAGTTTGTTTTTTATTCAGTAATCGGTTATTATATGCCATTACACTGATTGTTTTGCTGCTGTTCATGGATTTTAGGGTAAATTAGCTGGAGCAGGAGGAGAAGATTTGCCAACCATTGTCATTGTGGCTCACTATGATGCTTTTGGCGTGGCTCCGGTGAGGATTTCGTTTACAACATATGATATGTTGTCAGTAATGGGATAAATTATGTAATGCATAAGGAATCTTCCAAATGATATACTGGTACTTATTTTTCCTGTGTGTGTGATAGTGGTTGTCGTACGGTGCAGATTCCAATGGCAGTGGTGTGGCTGTGCTCCTGGAGCTGGCGCGACTCTTCTCCAGACTTTACTCTCACAAACGTACTCATGCAGGGTAGAAAGAGCCACTCTATCAGTGTCAAGTTTTTAGGGAATGAAATCCGATTGGAAACCTTTCAGATTGTCATGGTTAAACAGGTATTTTGTTTCTGTAGGTATAACCTGCTGTTTTTCCTGTCTGGAGGAGGGAAATTTAACTATCAGGGCACAAAACGCTGGTTGGAGGATAATTTAGATCATACAGGTGAGAAAACATGTACTACAGTTAAAGACTTAAACACTGTTATTCTGTTTTTAGGAGAATATTCAGTGATGGCGTGTGGGACAATGGTGGCGTGGTGGTATAGGGTGCTGGATTGCTGATCCTAAGGTTGGGGGTTCGAGTCTCACTCTCCACAAGGTTGTCACTGAACCCAGTGTAGCTAACTGGGTTATCAAAGGCCGGCCATATCTCTCACTGTCCATGGGTGTGAGGTTCATGTAAAAGAACCATTTCTGACTTTCGTAAAGAGTAGCTGCAAAGTTGTCCGTGTGTTTCTGTCCCTTGCAAAAAGGGTTGTGTCAGGAAGGGCATCCGACGTAAAAACCTATGCCAAATCAAACGTGCAAAGGATTTGCTGTGGCAACCCCTGAAAAAAAAAGGGAAACAGCCGAAAGGAAATCTCATTCAGTGATTAGAGTGTAACAAGTTGTTGCACATTGTTTTATTCCTTTTTTTTAACCACAGCAAGCTTGCAATGATTACACAATATTTACCTTCATTAAATAATGTTGCACAGTACTTCTTGTCTGTTTATAGTTTTGCTTAATTTAAGCAAATGTGTTTTTGGATATCTTGGTTAGAGTCCAGTCTACTACAGGATAACGTGGCCTTCGTCTTGTGTTTGGACACTCTGGGGAAAGGGGACAGTCTTTATCTGCATGTGTCTAAGCCTCCTAAAGAGGGCACGCCACAGCACGCTCTACTCCGTGAACTGCAAACGGTATCTCACACAAACACAGCTGATAGTTATCTGGGAATTTTTTTACTGGAAAAATGAATAAATATTTGCATATTATGCTAGTAAGTTGTTTGCTCATATGTTATTATTGTTCTGTAGTCGTATAGAAGTTGTTTTATTTATTTATTGAGTTTTCTGTTTGAGATGCCAATGAGGCTTGCTTATGGTTTACACACAAGAGACATTGACGATTCCTCACAGAAATCATTTAGTTCAGATTTCACTAGATATGCAGCGTTTAGATTTTATTTCCTGCGCACATGTTAGCATTTAACTAAAACTGATATTCATGAGTTAATTACCCAGAAACGATAGTAAAACACACTTTTCCACCATTTTAGGTGTTCTGCATCTGCTCATTCCAATTTCGTAAGTTAATTGGCCTGTACCCTGTTTTATTAAAAGGAAAATGAATACTGCTGATTTGGTGTAAAAGTGCTAACTTTTACTAGAATACTTAATTGTTCAATTCTGGCGCTTTACTCATAATGCAGAAAGGTGTGTTTCTGGGAGTGGTAGCCTTCACAATTCTTCTGAGCTCATGGTCCAACCATGCTCCGTTTTTGTCATGAAAAGCAATTCTTCATGGATGTCTGAAATGCTGTCTTCTTCGCAGAGAGTTAAAATTCTTTTTTTTTTTCTGTCTCTGCTTGCTTGGAATTTCTTTTTGGCAGTATTGGGACTTGTTTTTACGTCTATGGTACTTTTTTGTTCATTTTTATAAATACAGTAATACCTCAGCTAACGAATTTAATCCGTTCCGAGGTTAAGCTCATAAGCCGAAAAGTTCGTGAGATGAAACAATTATTCCCATAAGAAATAACAGAAAACCAATTAATCCATTTCAACCCCCTCCTAACCTCATATAACCTGCCACAAACATGTATATCTGATACTAAAGATAAAGGTGTAAAATCAGTAAATATTTAATAATAATGCATGTACATTAATATTAATAATAAAACAATAATAAACAATAAGTTAGCTAACCTTTCCGATCATCGACTACGGCGAAGATGTCGTGGGCAGGCAGGAGGTGGTGAGTAACAGAGGAGGAGGAGGAGAATTCTGTGCGCATGCACACTACGAATGCTAGCAAGGAAAGGCTCGTGGTGAGCTCCCACAAGACCAGTGCTTTTGAAATAGCGGGGTGCAGTGTGATGCCAGGGAGGGCACATATGACCCTGGGGAACATACTTTTTTGCCATACTGTACTAGAATTAAGCGTAATTGCGCATCTACTCCAGTTGTTGTCAGTTGTGCTCTCATTGTCGTGCTATGGTGTAGGGCAAAAGCACCCAGCAAATAATATGAATTGCAGTAAACTCTATTTATAGTCACGCGCGGGAGACCATAAAGTGAATTTTGGTGGGTATCATGGAAGCTCATATCATGGAAAAATTGTTATCAGAGACACTCGTTAGATGAGGTACCACTGTATCATGTTTTGCAGATTCAAGCTACATTAGTTTTATATGCGCCTCTATATAAAAAGTTCTTTGTCAAGGATAAGATTGTGTAATGGTAATTTTAAATCAAAACACTGTCCAGTTGTCATCATAATTGAGCTCACTACTGATTGCTGTCTTTGCATTAATTCTCCTGTCAGGTTGTATCTCAACAGTATTCAGAGCTGAGGTTTTCCATGGTGCATAAAAAGATTAATCTGGCTGACGATACCCTGGCATGGGAACATGAGCGCTTCGGGATTCGCCGCCTGCCAGCCTTCACGCTATCACACCTGGAGAGTCATCGCAGCTCCACACGCAAGTCTATCATGGATATGCGGTCAGTGACTCTTCTGTCATCACTGCAGTCCACCTCTTTCCCTGTACTATGAGCGAATACAGGGTGTTTGTGTGTGTCTAGGACTCGTGTGGACCTGAAGAAGCTCAGTAGGAATACTAAACTGATTGCAGAGGCTTTAGCACGAGTCGTTTACAATCTGACCGATAAGGTGAGGAATCTGTTTTAAGATTTCTTGAGTGTAACTTACAAATTACAACAGGTCACTGAAAGGAATTTTGGGTTTTCATGAGCTGTATGCCAAAATCATCAGTATTGAAACAAGAAAAGACCTGAAATATTTCAGTTGGTGTGCAATAAATCTAAAATATGAAAGCTTAATTTTTATCAGTACATGACAGAAAATAATGAACTTTATAACAAAATGCTAATTTTTTGAGAAGGACGTGTGTGTGTGTGTGTGTGTGTGTGTGTGTGTGTGTGTGTGTGTGTATATATATATATATATATATATATATATATATATTACACAGGCGCTCCCCAACTTCCGTTCATCCGTTTTACGTTTTTTCGCTTTTACGGGTTTTTTTTTTCCAAAAAAAAAAGTCAAATTTTGAGTTCAGATGTACCTACGTAGTACACTGACGTAATGACACAATGACGTAATGACGCTGTGTCCATTTTACAAACGACAGACTGAACGTGCCCCTCCTTCTTCCCAGTTCAGTTTATATATATATATATATATATATATATATATATATATATATATATATATATATATAGTTATATAGTGTGTTACTCTTGTGTTAAGATGTCGTCTCTGTGATCCTTGTGTTTACACTGTTTTGCGGACTTTTGTAACCCGAAGCAAATATGGTTGGTCAGAAGCGTAAGCCTACTAGCATGGGTGCAAGTCTCATACACCGAGATGAATTAAGTACCTTGCTCACTTGAAAGACCGGAAGTCCGCATAACCCGCACTTTGTTTCAAGCAAGTAAACTACTTTCAGCAAGTGCACTACTTTTGGTATTCAGCTCCTCACATATTGTAAGCGTTGATTGACTGTTTTATGCTTCATGTAAAGTGAGTCGGCTCAGATTCATGTTATGTGATTCAGCTCAGCTTCATGTCATGTGACCATCCATTGACCATCAGAACCATTTACAAGCAGGAAGATCACATCATAGCGAGTCAAAGTCATCAGGCAGTAGTTTACCAGGATGAGGGTTGGTATAAAGCTGCTACAATACATGTCCATGTGAATGAACTGCAACTCTGTAGAACTTATAACAAGAGAAATACAGTACACGCGTGTAATTTGCAGCTGCTCTAATGATAAAAGTGGAGTCACCTTCTGACCAATCAGGATCTAAAAGTCAGTGGATCTGTGGCGTAATGCACGTTTAATGTAGCAGGTTGTCAGGGTAGTCTTAAATTAGATTGTGTGGATAAAGATGAAGAAAGAACACTGGAGTAACAGCATCATGTGTTTCCCACAGAGCACTCATGGAGATCTGGAAATCTTTACAGAACAGATGGTAAGTGCATGACTCATGGCTCATCTCTTGCTAGCTCGTTGAAATTCTGTTTTGCTTTTGTTGTTTCAGTGCACAGCATTAAAAGCATGACCGTACCAGAAGAACATTTGCATCCTATTTATTTCCTATCTGCATGGAACATTTTGATGAAGTAGTTTTACATTTACAAACCAGGAACTCTTGTAATCCAGATTTGAAAATAGTTTAATTCATGGATGCTTTCAGGGTCTGTTTCTCAGTCATTTGTAGTATAAAATCTAAACTGAAAGAATGCCAACATGTTAAACGTTTAGAGCTTTTAACCCTACCCACCTCCCGCGACTTATGTTAAGCACAAACTGAAAAAAGAAACTGTAGATCTGATTTTTTCCAGGTGTAGGTTATGCCTATCCATCTGTCTGTCCCGCTTTAGTTTCAGGACATTTACTTGCCAAATGCTGAAGATGTCCTTTCAAACATCGTATGCTGGTAAACTACTATGAGTACTAGGATGAATTTGTGTGAATGACCTTGACTGACTTTTCAATGTCACAGAGGCAAAACTGTATACAGTAAAACCTCTGCTGACGAACGCTTAAGCTCATGAAATTTTCGCCTCAAGAACATTAAATTTGCGATCATATAGTCTCTGCTGACGAACTAGTTTTCGGCGGACGAATCAAACCACGCGGTCGAACAGCGCCACGGTGGCGGCCATGAGAAGTTAACGCACGCTCACGGCGTCACAGTTCGTCACCCCCTTTCTTTGAGTGCGGAAGTGGTTTGTGTTTGCTAGACATTTTGGACCATATTGAGTGTACTTTTGCTATTATGGGACGGAAAAAGACCCCACCACAGGCGGAGATCATTGAAAAACACGAACGAGGTGTGCGTTTGTGTGACTTGGCGTCCCAGTACCAGTACGCTAAGTCTACCATTGCTCCCATCCTTAAGAACAAGGAAGCTATTAAGGGTGCGTGTGTGGCTAAGGGTGTCTCCAAACAGTAGGCGTTTCCAAACTCTCCTTCCAAACAGTAAGTCCCTCCCTCCTCCTCCCACTCCATTCCATCAAGCCATCAACTACCATCACAAAGGTAAATAAAACGACTTTATTATACAGTACAGTTTATTTCTTCAATTACAATACAATAGCACATTTATTATACATAAAATAAGGTATATTTGTGTAGTTTTAAGGCTTATTTAGTAGAAAATTATGTTTTATGGGGACCTGGGAACGGATTATTCTCATTTTAATGGTTTCTTATGGGAAACAAATGTTCGGAAGACGAACTTTTCGCCTTACACACACTTTCTGGGAACCAATTATGTTCGTGAGCAGAGGTATCACTGTATTAGGTTTCTGGACATTTACTTGCCACATGCTGAAGCTGATGGTTTCAAACCTGCCGTACTTGTTCTATATGGGCATATTATGAAACTGTCCTTTTGGCAGAAGTGTCTGGACCCCTGGGGTCTATGCTTAGGTGAGTTTTTTCTGAAGAAATTCTGTGGCCCATCATGGTAATTCAGATAATTAGAGTTTTAATGGCCCAATAGCTGCTATGTATGTACAATAATGTAATAGGCAGGCAAAGATCCGCTTACTGATGATTCAGATGTAAAATATGCATTGTGGTTCACCAAAACACGTCATACCTACTGTAAATAGCAGGTGCAGGAGGATCAGTTGCTCTCTTTGGTAGACTGGTTGAGTGCTCAGCCTCGAGCTGCCCAGCTGGTGGATAAAGACAGCAGTGTTGTTGGCACCCTGGAATATTACCTCAGCCGTTACCTCAAAGACGTGAAGAAACATTTTGTCAAAGCTGACAAGAGGTATGCTTAACACTAGCAGCTTTGTATGTGGGTGTGTCTTCCCATTAACTTTTATAAACAACTTTCTGAATTATAACTTCCAAACCATTTTCTCCTAGGGATCCTGAGTTTGTTTTCTATGATCAGCTGAAACAGACAATGAATGCATACAGGTATTCACCAACACCAAAAATACATCAGTAGAGGCTCTTGAAGGAATT
This sequence comes from Plotosus lineatus, assembly GCA_024760905.1. Classification (NCBI taxonomy): domain Eukaryota; kingdom Metazoa; phylum Chordata; class Actinopteri; order Siluriformes; family Plotosidae; genus Plotosus; species Plotosus lineatus. The sequence goes on along the minus strand of CM045737.1, from coordinate 34,716,981 downwards.
TTAATGAAACGTATAATCTTTTGGAGTTTTTAGTATAGTACATTGTTTCTTCCACAACATGTTATTATGAAAATTACCGTATTCGACATAATAAGCGCCCAGATCCAATAAGGGCCCCCCCCCACACACACACACACACACAATGTTTTTGATCTGACGTTTAATAACCACCCATGTGTACTGTGAGCAAAATGGTAGATCAAACTTGCCAATTTTATTCGTTCAGTCTCTGTAACAGTAAAATGAGGCGTTCACTGCCTGTAAAAGTGAGTGTACATGGTATTTCAAGACCCCCTACCACTGGGGAATGTCTATAATGTTTATCAGTGACAACACATTTGATTGTTCCGCCGTGCTTTAAAAAACAGGAAAATATTTAGCTGTGTTCTCTTGGTAAATGTCCAACAGCCGATGAACCATTAGAAACTGCTACAGCAAAACTATGGGATGCTCTGAATGACTGGAGCGATGAGCCAGATATGGACCTATCAGAAAGTGATAACGAGTATTTTTCACTCGATTCTCCTGCTCACTAACTTAATAAATTTAAAGACGTTCCTGGCCATGTGCTTTTATGTTCATTTTGACTGGTTCAACGTGCCATGTGCAAAAGCTGACATTCGTGTTGATTTGCTCAGTTTTACTTATGAGAAAATGTTTAAAGGAACAGCCGAAAGGAAAAGAAGACCGGGAGGGAAAAGTAAGGAGTTGTTTTTTTAAAAAATTATGCTGTTTTCTGTTTATTTTCAGCTTTCATGTAAGAAGTTTGGTTGATACCACAAAATGAATAACACAAATACCAGTAAAATTCTTTTATTGTTCCGTTATATTCATGTTTTCCACCTCGATGGTAATAAGCCCTTACTATTCCACTCCGCGGGTAACATTTTAATAAGCGCCCACCCACTCCAATTTTTAAAGTGAACTGGGTGCTTATTACGTCAAATATGGGTTTTTTATTACTAATTTTCTGTGGTCATAGATATAGCTTGAACCATTTTAAACAATATATATCTTGCTAGAAAATGAGAAGTGTATTTCACACACATCACTCATCTCTTGTGCAACCCATTCATTTGTTTATTTCCATAAGCTGGAACGGTTATGATAAATAGATTACATATGTATGCATTCATGTGAAAAAAAAAAAAAGCATGTCCTATGGAAATTGTAGATATTGTTGATTTGACAATTTACCCTTTCTAAAGCTGATAGATGAAGATGAAATGCATGAATAATTCAATTCAGTTTTAATTGTACAGCACTTTTTACAATTGACTTCACAAAACAGCTTTACACAGTAAACATAGGAGTTTATAAAGTATGAAAGAGTTTAAACAGAGAATAAAACGTGAATTAACTCTTGAAAGTTAGTTTTTAAGTTTAAGCAACAATTGTCTATTTTTGTTTAAAACAAAATAGACAACATAATCTCAATATTACCTTCTACCCACTTCACAACCTGTTGACCAGTCACAGGAGCAAATTCAATGAGACAGATACCATTGAAATGCTCCTCTGAATGACACAGGAAATCATTCCTACCTGTGACCATTAAACTGTACAACTCCTCCATAAACAACATCCACGGCTATATATTTACATTCTACAGTTAATCATATTAATAATACTGTACATTCTCTCCCTAACAGGATTCATTCTGTATCTGTTTATATAGATATTAGTAACTTCTGATTTCAAACTTGCATTTAAATATACAGGGATCCCTCACTTTCCGCAGTTATTGGGGATTGAGATCCCCGGCGACCTCCGATTTCCGCAAAGTAGGATCAACCCTCTGACTGACATATACATACATGTATGTGTATATAATATCAATAAATACATATTCAATGCTATAAATACTTATAATAACAATTAAACATTAAAAAATAATGCATAAAATGTAAATAAAATATAAACACACACACACACACACACACACACACACACACACACACACGCAGATGTGCACCTTACAAAAATGTAACTAGTTTTGATGAGAGGTTTTGGGTTGCTTTTGTTTTGTGTTTGTTTAGGCTTTTATTTTGCATAATTTGCTTTGTTTTTGTGACATTTTCCTTAACTTCCCCCTGTTCTTCTTTTTAATTCGATGAATATTTAAAAAAGACAAAAAACCCCCAAAATGCGATGCACTGAAGCTGCATCAATTGAAGCACGAAATAGCGAGGGATCTTTGTATTTATATAGATTCCGGATGATATACATAAAATAATGCAGCCGTGAGGGGGGGCACAAACAAGTGTCCGCCCTCACGCCGGTCCCAAGCCCGGATAAATGCAGAGGGTTGTGACAGGAAGGGCATCCGGCTTAAAACTTTTGCCAGAATACAAAATGCAAACCATAAAGACAAATTTCATACCGGGTCGGTCGAGGCCCGGGTTAACAACGACCGCCATCAGTGCTGTTAACCAACAGGGTGCTGGTGGAAATTGGACTACTGTTGGTCGAAGAAGGAGAGGTGGGAGGCGTGTCCGTAGGCAGATAGAGAAGAGGAAAAGCATGAGTCTAGGACTGAGAGTAGGGACTTTGAATGTCAGAACTATGTCAGGAAAAGGTAGAGAGCTGGCTGACATGATGCAGAGGAGGAAGGTGGACATACTGTGTGTTCAGGAGACCAGGTGGAAAGGTAGCAAGGCTAGAAGCTTAGGAGCAGGGTTTAAGCTGTTTTATCATGGTGTGGATGGGAAGAGAAATGGAGTCGGAGTCATCTTGAAGGAGGGGTTTGTCAAGAATGTTCTAGAAGTGAAAAGAGTGTCAGACAGAGTGATGAGTCTCAAGTTAGAAATTGAAGGCGTGATGTTCAATGTTGTTAGTGCTTATTCCCCACAGGCAGGATGTGATCTAGAAGAGAAGGAGAGATTCTGGAGTGAGTTAGATGAAGTGATGCAGAGTACCCCCAGTGGTGAAAGAGTGGTCATTGGTTCAGACTTCAATGGACATGTTGGTGCAGGCAACAGAGGTGACGAGGAAGTGATGGGCAGGTTTGGTATCCAGGACAGGAACGCAGAAGGACAGATGTTGATAGATTTTGCAAAAAGGATGGAAATGGCTGTGGTGAATACTTTGTTCCAGAAGAGACAGGAGTATAGGGTGACTTATAAAAGCAGAGGTAGGAGCACACAGGTAGACTACATCTTGTGTAGGTGATGTAATTTGAAGGAAGTCAGTGACTGCAAAGTATTAGTGGGTGAGAGTGTTGCCAAACAGCATAGGATGGTGGTGTGTTGGATGATGCTGTTGGTAAGAAAGGTGAAGAAGGCAAAGGCAGAGCAGAAGACAAAGTGGTGGAAGCTGAAAAAGGAAGAGTGTCATATTGTCTTCAAGGAGGAGTTGAAACAGGTTTTGGGTAGTCAGGAAGTGCTTCCAGATGACTGGACAACTACAGCTAATGTGATCAGGGAGACAGGTAGGAGAGTACTTGGTGTGTCATCTGGAAGGAGAGTAGATAAGGAGACTTGGTGGTGTAATGAGGAAGTGCAGGAATGTGTACAAAAGAAGAGGTTAGCTAAGAAGAAGTGAGACATTGAGAGGACCAAAGAGAGTAAACAGGAGTACAGGGAGACACAGCGTAAGGCGAAGGTAGCGGTGTCAAAGGCCAAACAGAGGGTGTATGATGACTTGTATGATAGGTTGGACAGTAAGGAGGGAGAAAATGATTTATACAGGTTGGCACAGCAGAGAAATAGAGATGGGAAGGACGTGCAGCAAGTTAGAGTGATAAAGGACAGGGTGGGAAATGTATTGACTGATTATAGAAGTGTGCTGGGAAGATGGAAAGAGTACTTTGAAAAGCTGATGAATGAGGAAAATGAGAGAGAAAAAAGAGAAGAGGTGACTGTTGAGGACCAGGAAGTAGCAAAGATTAGTACGGGTGAAGTGAGGAGGGCATTGAAGAGGATGAAGAGTGGAAAGCCAGTTGGTCCTGATGACATACCGGTGAAGGTATGGAAGTATCTAGGAGAGGTAGCAGTAGATTTTCTGAGAAGAACATTCAACAAGGTCTTAGAGAGTGAGAGGATACCAGAGGAATTGAGAAGTGTGCTTGTGCCCATTTTTAAGAACAAGGGAGATGTTCAGAGTTGATAACTACAGAGGGATAAAGTTGATGAGCCATACGATGAAGTTATGGGAAAGAATAGTGGAAGCTAGACTTAGGGCAGAGGTCAGCATTTGTGAACAACGGTTTGGTTTTATGACAAGAAAGAGCACCACAGATGCAGTGTTTGCTTTGAGGATATTAATAGAGAAGTACAGAGAAGGTCAGAGGGAGCTGCATTGTGCTTTTGTGGATCTGGAAAAAGCATATGACAGGGTGCCAAGAGAAGAACTGTGGTATTGCATGAAGAAGTCTGGAGTGGCAGAGAAGTATGTTAGAGTGGTGTAGGACATGTATGAGAGATGTAAGACAGTGGTGACGTGTGCTGTCGGTGTGACAGAAGAGTTCAAAGTCGAGGTGGGACTGCATCAAGGGTTAGCTCTGAGCCCCTTCTTGTTTGCTATGGTGATGGACAGGCTGACAGACGAGGTTAGACAAGAATCTCAATGGACTATGATGTTTGCAGATGACATTGTGATCGGTAGTGAGAGCAGAGAACAAGTGCAGGAAAATCTAGAGAGGTGGAGGTATGCCATGGAAAGGAGAGGAATGAAAGTTAACCTCAGCAAAACAGAATACATGTGTGTGAATGACAAAGACCCAAGAGGAACGGTGAGGTTGCAGGGAGCAGAGATAAAGAAGGTGGAGGATTTTACGCACTTAGGCTCAACAATCCAGAGCAATGGAGAGTGTGGAAAAGAGGTGAACAAGCACGTGCAGGCAGGTTGGAATGGTTGGAGAAAAGTGTTGGGTGTGATGTGTGATAGGAAGGTATCGGCAAGAATGAAAGGAAAAGTGTACAAGACGGTGATGAGGCCAGCAATGTTGTATGGTTTAGAAGCAGTGGTGCTGAGGAAAAGACAGGAGGCAGAGCTGGAGGTAGCAGAGATGAAAATGTTGAGGTTCTCTTTGGGAGTAACGAGGATGGATAGGATCAGGAATGAGTACATCAGAGGGACAGCACATGTTAGAGGTTTTGGAGACAAAGTCAGAGAGGCTAGATTGAGATGGTTTGGACATGTACAGAGGGGGGATAGTGAGTATATTGGTAGTAGGATGCTGAGGTTGGAACTACCAGGCAGAAGGCCTAGAGGAAGACCAAAGAGAAGATTTATGGATGTGGTGAAGGAGGACTTGAAGGTAGTTGGAGTAAGAGTAGAATATACAGAGGATAGGGTGAGATGGAGGCAGATGGTTTGCTGTGGTGACCCCTGAAGGGAAAAGCTGAAAGGAAAAGAAGATATATAATATCTTTCTTTTCATTTCGGCTGTTCCCTGTTTTTTCGGGTCTCCACAGCGAACCATCGCATGCGTGATTTGTAATATATATTCATATATAACATTCGTTTTTCCCGATGTGCTCACTGACAAATTGTCTTGCCTTGTGTTTTTTGGACAGCTAAACCCCTTTTCCTGGTATATCAGTCTGTTGCTAATTGTACGCATATGTATGTATTAACAATTATGACAGTAACAATTATGAGAGTCACTTGGAGATGCTCTGAAGAAAATTCTGAAGTTTTTGGCAACTACTTTTTCTATCAAACTATATACCCTCAGGTTACACTGGCTGGGGCAGTCAGTTTTGCACTGGGATATGATTTTCACTGCAGTGAAACGACATTTATTATTATTATTATTTTTATTATTATTATTATTATTATTATTATATAGATTTTTAAACACCTTACCAGACATGTAGACATCAGAACCTTTTTTTCCTGAAAGCATTAAAGCTGATGGTCCGGTGGCATAGTGGTTAGCGTGTCTGCCTCACAGCAAGCAGGCCTGGGTTCAATTCCCAGCCCGGGTAGAGTTTGCATGTTCTCCCCTTCCTTGCGTGGGTTTTCCTATGGGTATTCTGGTTTCCTCGCACAGTCCAAAAATGTGCAGTTGGTTAATTGGCTGTTCCAAATCTCCCCTAGGTGTGAATGGTTGTGTGAATGTTGGCCCTATGACGACCGGCCGAGCTGTCCAGTGAGTACCCTGCCCTTCCCGGAGTCAGCTGAGATGGGTGCCAGCCTCCCCACGACCCTAATTAGCATGAAGCAGTTCAGAAAATGAATGAATGAGCTTTAAAGTTCTTTAGATCATGCTTATACATACACCATACATGTACCCTGCAATAAGTGTATCTACAAAATGTATGTAGGCAATTCACTTCAGTCAGAATCTTGCTGACACCAAGGACATCTGCAATGCTGCCTGGAATTTTTTCTTCATTTCAGGAGTAATAAACAATAATAAACATGTCCAAGTTGATGTCTGACTGAAGTGTACACGTGGTTGTAATTAATCTCACCCCTTCTTTCTGATAATTTTTCAGAGTAAAACCAGCCATCTTTGACCTACTGTTGGCGCTGTGTATTGCTGCATATCTTGGTCTTGTGTACTTGGCTGTCCAGGTAAGGGCGGGATAGTCTGAAATACACCTAAATAAGATTGTGACTTGTAAACATCCTGAAGCTTGTTGCCAGAGACATGTGTAATAAGTATCAGACATTTTGTGTGATATGAGTAGATTATCAGAGAATAATACTTCGATACCCTACCCAGCCACTATAATATTTTCACAGAGGGCATTTAGCCTTGCTTGCCACTTGTAATCGTTATACCATTGTTTCAAAAAACTGAAATGCCATAATGTTTATTTCCATTCATTGTTGGGTTCATTTTTCACTGACATGTTGTATTCATTTCTGTGAAGTCTTCTCCAGCACATCCCGAAAACTTTCAATGGGGTTAAGGTTAGTTTTCTGGGGTGCCGATACATATGTGAAAATTATTTCTCACATTCCCTGAACTACTCTTCCATTATCTGAGAACCCATTTTACATCTGTGCCATCAGGGAATAAAACATCCATTGAAGTGACAACCTGCTCATGCAGAACATTCAGGTCATCCGACTTCATTTTAATGCGACATTAGTGCTACTGAGCCTCTACCTCAGTGGTCTCCAACCTTTTTTGCACCAGGGACCAGTTTTATGTATGAAAATATTTCCGCGAACAGGTTAGAGTCTACTCAGCACTCTTGTTTTGGTGGCTGTCACTGCAGAAAACCCCGCCTCACAAACATGTATGGTTGGAAACGGAAGAAGGGCTTTCAGTGGCAATGTCAAAAACAGTCATTTTTCAAAATAAGATCCCGAAGCTCCATAACATATAATAAAAAAAACTATAATTTGTACCATGAAAGATTTTGTTTGCGGTCTGGTATCAAATGATCCATGGACTGGTACTGGTCCATGGACCAGAGGTTGGGGACCCCTGCTCTACCTGACCAACTGAAGCCCCAATGGCAGCAAGATTACGTGCTTTGATCAAGGCTAAATGTGTGAAAATATTTGTGAATCTTTAGGGTTTTTTTTTTTTTTTGGCTGGGCAGTTTATAATACAGTTGTAAACAGTATTTGTCTCACAGTGCTTTATGGGTAAAAGTGTGTATTAAAAGGAAAATGAATGCTGATGATCATGTACTTGAGGACACGTAAAGTGCCGTTAACCTTCTTGTGCTTTCTCCTTGCAGCATTTTGGTATTTTGTACAATGTTCTTCGTCGTGTCACGGCACCACGAGTCAAGCAGCATTAACATCCCTTCAGCTGTCTTCATCCTTGCAATATGAGGGACTCCTGCAGTTCCACCGCCAAGAGTGTGTGTTTTTTCCCCTGATATTTCTTATCTTCTTTTTTTTTTTTTTTTTTTGGTGGGGCGAAGTGGAGCATCATTTTTTTTGTGATGTTTGTTGTGTGCATTTGCCTTTTTATCCTCCTCAGTTCAGGGAGAGTTTTTCTTTTTTTAACAGTCTTCCTTTCTGTCTAACACTGCCTAACCCCCCACCCCCCCCACCCCGCCTCAGTCTGACGCTAGTAAGATCTCTGCCAAGCAACAGTAAGTCGTCTTCTCAGGCAGCTACAGTCAAAATGGGCCAAAGCCACAGCTTATTGGGTAAGCTGGATGGAGAAAGCTGTGTTCAAATGTGACACGTCAGTTTAGTCTCGAATTTCTTTGGCATTGGTTAATAAGACTTGATAAACATGTTCATTCTCACACATGCTGATTTTGCAGAGTGACCAGATCACACCTTATTGACCAAGGGAAGAACCGGGATTAATCTGATCATGGGAAGGGGAAGAAAAGAAAAAAAAAAACACGTTGGGTCATGTCATCACCTTTAATTTTCTTGTTTTAATTTAATTTCATCAAGTTGGTGCTAACACTGTGCTCATACCATCAGCAACGTGACATGCCTAAAGTGAACAGAACACATTAAATTTTACTGAGACTTGTCATTAGTTAAAATTGAAGTAAACCTTTAACCCTGAGGCACAATGTCTGTGATCTCCACGATTTGAGAGAATTGTTATGTGCGGTGGGATGGGATTCAATTGTGAGGACCTTGATGGAATTAGTGGATTTGTGATGATCTTAAGAGAACTAGGTGGATTCATGATGATTGCACTGATTTTTGGCAAAATGTTTGACTGTCAAAAATTTTGACGTGATTATGACGTATGTATGAATGAATGAATCAATCAATCAATGATGATTTGACACCAATTGTGATAGAATTTGGGAATCATAGTGGATCACAGTAGAGCTCAACAGAGCCTAGCAGATTTTGATGTGCCATTGTAAGGGATCTTGATGAATTTGGAAACACGATTCCTTCAAGTTTCATCTCTTGGATGTACCCTGCCTTCTTTTTATATCCCATTCATGTTCCAAGTGTGGTCATACATCATGGAGCGCCATGCTTTCTTGAATCACGGCGATCGTGGACATCGTGCCCCAGTTTAAACCCAGGGTAATGATGTGAAGTGGGAAGAACAGGTGACCTGTTGAACAAAGTTTAATTTGTGCAAATAAGATGGGAAGCAATTTGGTGACTACCAATAGGTGGAAGGGGCCCAGTAGTAAGGTGTTGCATTACTGATCCGGGGGGGGGGTTCAAGCCCCACTGTCAACAGGTCGTCACTGCTGTCCCCCCCAGTGCAACTAATGGGGTTATAACAGGGCTGGCCTTTGATGAGTCATGTAAAAGAACCATTGCGGACTTTTGTCAAGGGTAGGCTGCATTGCCGTCAGCGAGCTCTCCAGGGTGTACTCTGCCCCCGCCCAGAGTCAGCTGCCCCTCGACCCTAATTAAGATTAATGGGCTCAGAAAATGAATGAATGAATAGGAGGAAGAGAGGACTATGTTTTTGTTTTTTTTCTGACACCATTGGGAAACCTTTTGTGTATTTTTGTTTCTGTATTTTTCCCTTGTAGCTGCTGAGATTTGTTCTGCAGTTAGTTTTCGGTGGTTTGCAAAACTGGAGAATTTTAGTCATGAATTGATCGAGGTGTAGAGTACATATTTTATGTTTGTTTTAGCTCATGGATTCCATTCATCTATATGCTGGTCACACTTTTCCAGACATTTACTTGCTGCGCGCTGAAGCTTGGGCTTTCAAACTTGCTACGCTTGTTCTACATTGGCATATTATGAAATGGTCCTTTTGATGGGAATGTCTGGACCCCTGTGGTCTATTTATTTATTTTTCTCACTAGTAGTATACAGAACACTAATACATGCGACCATTTTACCCCGTGTTGTAATTTTTAGTCGTGGAAAGAACAGAAGGCGTTACTTTGTTTTCTAGTCAACATGAATTTAAATTCAAATTATCTGCTCCTACCAGGGAATCAATAGCACACACAAACAAAATATGCCATCTATTTGGCCTATGTGCAAGAAAATTTAGGGTTTAAAGTACACAGTATACTGTAAATGGTTTAGCAACTGTAGTTGAGCTTCCAAGTTATCCAAGGTACCATTCTGTCAGCGCGGGGCAGTGGTGGTCTAGTGGTATAGGGCGCTGGATTGCTGATCCAAAGGTTGGGGGTTCGATTCCCACTCTCCACAAGTGCAGCTAACTGGGTTATCAAAGGCCGGCCATGTCTCTCACTGTCTATGGTGTGAGGCATGTAAAGACAAGAGTAGGCTGCAAAGCCGTCGGCGTGTTTCCGCCCTATGATGGCCTGGCGAGCTATCCAGGGTGTACTCTGCCCTCGCCCAAAGTTAGCTGGGATGTGCGCCAGCCTCTCCGTGACCCTAATTAGGATTAAGCGGTTACAGAAAATGAACTGAACATTCTGTAAGCATTGTCATGTTAATGTGGCTGGCTGGATTGAACCCCGGCTGGCTTTCCCTTTGTTAACATGGGGAAACCTGTCACTCAGCAAAATCATCCAACTGTCCTCCAGAATCAAAATAAACAGTAAGATTATGTTCTGTAATTTTAAAGAGCCATTACTATTCATAATAATTAATTTCCTTATCAATAAATTTTAGTTTTCCATGAGATTTCTTACATTGACCACTTTGAATAGCCATAACAGTGTGATTGAGGAAACAAATATACCTCGTCCTTTCTTTTCTTCATTCCACTCTGTACCAGAGTCACTTGTTCACAATCTTCTGCAAGAGCAAGACACTTTCCCCCTGCTTCAGGTCTGTCTTGTGTTATTTATGGAAGCGGATGAAGCTTCACCTTGCACTGATTTTACACGGTTCCCTTCGTTTTGCTGAGATTTAAGGGTTTGTCGGTTGAGTGTGAGCTTGTGTATGAAAACTTTTGACTCTTGAAAGAAAAAAAAAATAATAAAGATGATTTTCATTGGAACAGATTTGTTTAAATTAGAAAAAGGAGACTGTTCATTTTTAGACTGAAGTTTATTTCCCAAAATTTTGAGGTCCAAGCAAAAATCTTTCATGTCTAAGAAACTGATTTTATTTATTATCCTTTCACTTATTTCACTAAGCAACAGTAAAAACAGTCCGGTTTTCTGTTATTTGGTACAGTCCAACGTTAAACATGTACTGTACTATAAAACAGTGTATCACCTTTCAGTATATGATATTTTTGTAGGTTAAACTGACACTGATAAGAGCAATAACATGATCAACACCCTCCATGTGAAATGGAGCAAACTATTACCGCCACACAGGTGACTGTGATTTTTTTCTATAGCAGCATATTCTGAAATGTTTTTCCTCAAATACTACAACGCTAACTTCCATACATATTTTGAAATAGTCACCGAGGCCCTACCTGTCGTTCTGAATTAGCTCTTACTGTAGTAAGGAGAGTGTGTGCAAAATAAGGGCATTAATATAAACCTGTCAGAACTGCTGTTATAGAAAAAACCCCCAAAACTAATCAATACCATCTGAATCCAATAAGAATCGAGAGCAATGTGGTGTAAAGTGATCTGATAAACTGGGTGTACGTCAGGGTAGGTTTTTCCTTTGGCACATATAACACCTTGAGACACTGCAAAATAGAGAACCTGCTCAGAAATACATTGCTTTTGAAGCAATGTGATGGTTTTAATTGCAGTAATTATAATTTACATGTCACGTAGCATGAGAAATAATCAGTATCACTTCACACACATGCTCGCGCAACAGGTAAAGTGTTAGGAGCCCAGAGTTTAACACACTTCATTGTTCAGAAAGCAATAGATGTCAAAAAAAAATAAAAATAAATAAATAATAAAAAAAGTCAATCAATCAGTTATTAACTGCTGTTGTGGAAGAAAACAATCATCTATACACATGAGGCAAGCAATCGGTATCTGTTTATAGCTGGAACAATAAAATGTGGAATTCTGCAGAAGTCAATTAAAAAATGCACAGGCTCATGTGTACAGCTTCGCTCATGGAACAAAAATGGCTCCCGAATGAGACAAACATGGAAATGATGGTTTTATTCTGGTTTTATAGTTTCATAAACTGCTGTTGTGGCCTGATTTAATGAAGTAAACCATTCGGTATCTCCAAGTGTTATCTTGGATTTAAGTGTAAATCTTTCATGCATGAAAGCCAAACAAAACGAAACAGGAAGTGAACTGTGCGTTTCATTTTTGTGTCCGGTCGTTAAGACATTAAAGAAGGCATGCCCTGGGGAGTCCAGACAGATTTTCAAAGACTGATGTTTCTTTAGTTTCGTAAACATGAAAATAGCATAAAACCATAACAATATCACTTCTATGTATTTGTTAAAATTTAACATTAATATTCCGGGGATACAAGAAATGTTCAATCGAGTATCACAAGTGTCGGGCACCTTTTTTTAAATTCTGATTATGGTCTGTTTTGGTGAGTTTCGGTGCCCATACACCCTCTAAATCTGTCACTTCGGGCAGGGTTTCAGGATTTTGCACATGCTACAGAATACTTCCAGCAGACTGAACAAATTTCAATCTGTTCCACATCCATATGTCCCAAAATTATGTGCTTTCCAAAAACCTTTCTGCAATTGGACACCATGAAACTCACAAAAAAATTTAAGCGGACTAAAACCTGCCAATTTTAATGTGCACAAAGTTAGGCCGTAAAACCCGTGTATCTTTTTGAGAAATGGTTTTGACTATCGAATGGCATGCTTTAGACCAGGGGTGCTCAATCCTGCTCCTGGAGATCAACCTTCCAGATGACTTTATCTCCAACCCTAATGTGGCCCATGTGACATGTAATATCCATTCAGGTCTTAAGACGTTTCAAAGTCCCTTGATTAGATGATTGGATGGTTAGGTGGGCATGATTTAGGGTTGGAACGAATGCCTTCTGGAGGGTAGAGCTCCAGGAGCACGATTGAGCACCCCTGATTTAGACCTTGTTTTATTTGACATGAAAATTTTGATTTGGGGGTCACAACGTGCGGTTCCATTAGCCAAGCCATACATACATAGACGATCAGATATAAAGCTCATGGGACAATAAAACCTATGTTCATTAACATTAGAAATCTACAATTATTCACTGTGCTCGTCAGCAAGCGTATACAAATAAAACTAAAATAAAAACTAATCACACACAAATGGTTAATGTGAACAGATGTGAGAAGTTCAATATGAATGTTTGAGCTCAGATTGAATGTTCTAAGACACTTGTACTGTATTTACTATAAGTCAGGCTAAATATGAAAAAAGTCCTTTAAGGCTTTTATGGTGCATCTAGTAAACACTCATTGTCCTGTGTAGACTTTACTGGTTGAGATCTATTACAGTGAACTGAAATGCTCTGATGAAAGGTGCCTTTTCTAAAAAAGCAAATGAGGTACTGAGGTGCACTGGAATGTATTATGGAATATTTCAATTTGTAAGGACTCGATTTCAAACCTATAAGATATTATTACTTTATTTTATTTTATTTTTTAAAGATGGGCCACAGGAAAGTTGTTCCAGATTAAAATTCAGTGGACGTTTTTGTAAAGGCCGTTGATTGAATGCAAAAGCATGTATCTGAATTAGAAATAGTCAAAAGACTTCTGAGTGGCACATCAGATTCGTACATGATGTGATTAGTTGAGTTTGAACACAGGAATTTTTACCTTCGGTGGCACAGTGGTTAGCACTTCCGCCTCACAGGAAGAAGGATTAGGTTTAATTCCCTGGCTTGGACGTTTCTGTTTGGAGTTTCTGTGCATGTTCTCCCCATGCTTGCGGTTTCCTTGTTTGGGGTTTCCTCCGGTACTTCAGTTTCCTCCCACAGTGCAAAAACAGTTACAGTCGGTTAACTGGCTGTTCTATATCACTCCTCAGTGTGAGTGTGAAAGTTTGGGTGAGTCTTGGCCCTGCGCTGACCTGGCGAGTTGTCCAGGATGTACCCCGTCCTTGCCCAGACTCAGCCGAGATGGGCGCTAGCCTCCCCTGACCCTAATTAGAATTAAACGACTTAGAAAATGAATGAATTAATTAAGTTTGACATTAACAATTTTGTAAAAGAGGAAATACTGTGTAAATCTTATTTATGTACCCATAAAGAAAAACATCTCCATAATTAAAGGGTGAATATTTCAGCTTAAACTAAAAAAGTCCATTGTCAGTACTCACAACTTGCACATACACATCAATAACATTTTTGCTTCACTTCTACCCGTTGTTTCTTTCTTTTTTTTTGCGATATTTCAACACAATCTCCTAAAATAATATTCACAGTTTTATTAAAATTACTACAAAAAAAAACAAACAAACAAACAAAAAAAAAAACCAAAGCAACAGATTGCAGAATCAGGGGTTGTTGTTGTTGTTCCTCCTGTAGATGGAGTGCAAGTGCCAAATTGCCATTTTTCTTTTCTTGATCCTTGCAGTTGCTGGAGTGGGCCAGCAGGTGGTGGGACAGAAGCTGTTACTGTTGCTTCTTGTTGATTCCATTCTGCATGTGATTCCTAGAGAGGAAGTGGGGGGGGGGGGGACGAAGAGATATAGTGTGTTCAGGATGAGGTTAATGTCCTTGGTGTATCATTTCGCCTGAAAGTGAAAGAGATAAGGCCAGGCCTCATGCCAGCTATGTGCAAGTCAGCAATTTGATCCTATCTGTATGTTCTGCAGGTCAGACACAGTCAGATCCTGTTAGACTCCACCAGGTTTTATTAGCCTTTTTTGAAATTGGTTTTAAAATGCATCTTTGCTAATTGTATCACAAGTGGACGGATGAGACACATTGATGTTCACACTGTAAATCTTGAGTCTTGAAGGTGTCCATCCAAGAACCCGCATTCAAATACTGTGCCTTCATACAGAAATGTTCCCATTATGTCCTCACCAGGGTCCATCAGGATACATTATTGCTTACCCTACAAAAGATTTTTAGTCAATTGCGTCCCAGGCCACTTTTGCAAGTTTTTCGAGTGAATGCTTCATGGTGGTCATTTACACTTGTACTCAGTCTCTTCAGGATTTCAGGGGCTTTTTTTATGATAGCTGTGGTCTAAAATCCTACATTTTGTCTTCGATTTCTGAACAAATTGCGATACATGTTGTGATGGTGTTTACTGCAGTGAAATTGGAGAGTTTTGTTAAAAAAAAAAAAGTTGCCCACACACATTTATTTCACAGCAGGTAGACCTGGGTTCGATTCCTTTGCTTGGGTGTGTCTTTGTGAAGTTTGTGTGTTCTCCAAGTGCTTGCATGGGTTTCCTCCGGGGACTCTGGATTCCTCCCACAGTCCAAAAGCATGCACAGTAGGCTATTTCGTGGTTACAATTCACCCCTAAGTGTGTGTGTGTGTGTGTGTGTGTGTGTGTTTGTGTGTGTGTGCAACCCTAATTAGGATTAAGTGGCTCGGAGAATGAATAAATAGTTGCCTGCATCATTATGTCTTCAAAAGTATAATCAAGGAAGTGACCTATGGTGACATATATAGCGTAACATTTGCAGAGTGTACTGTTATGATTATTAAAACTGTATAATACAATGAACCGCCAAAATTTACTGAATAGTTGTGGTGATTGGTTAAAATCACAAGCCTGCACACAATGTATATTGATTGGTTGAATTCACGTGAATTGATTCCTCGAATTCTTGAAATGGTACTTGTGGTCTGATCACCCAAGACACATTTGAAAACCAAGTGTAAACGGAGTTTATCAGACCCTACACAGCACTACAACTGTCTATAGCACTACGAGGCTCCTGCTACTGTTAGACCTGTGTAGAAGATATGGTACGAGGCGTGGCTGTTGTTTTTATCAGTTCCACTGAAGGAGGCCCCTGTGGCCCTCAGAAAGAAGCATGGCTGCTGTGTCTGACTCCTAAAAAGCCATTAGTGGAAAAGACCCACAGGACGCCCCCTTTAGCTCATATCTCTTTGGTGGTCCATTTTAGTGTACACTCGATTCAGGTAATAAAGTGCGAATCATGTGCAAGCCTAACTCGTCCACTGAGCTCCTGAAACAAAAGTACTGAGAAATCAATGGGGTTCCCCCCCCCCCCCCCCCACTTACCCTTCTCCTGATTGCTGATTTCCTGAGTCATCTCTCTGAGCCTTGATTGATTCTTGGACCTCACTTTCTTCATACTCGCGTACATCATTGATTCCCTTTAACTGCCCGGTCACAACTTTTAGCACCATCTGCACAATGAACTCCACAGCACATATAAACGGGGTTTAGAGAATGATCCCATTTGTCTCTCCTCACCGCAGGAACATTTTAACATTTTATTAAAAGAACACAGTGAGCGTTAAGGCAATGCTCGGTCTGGCTAATTGAATCAGTGACTGAATCATGTGACTGATGTGTGTATTTAAAGATTTTTACTCAGTAAATGTTCTCTCTGTGTGCAGTCAAGGTAACGGGGACTGTTTATTTTAGTCTAAAAAACATCTCTCTTTTTCTTAGAAGTCGTATCACTTCAGTTGCGTGCTCACAAATTCCTCACTTTAGAGATTCAAGCCTTTTGGCTGAATCTTGAATGATTGTCAAGTGCCCTTAAACTAGGGTCTCACATATCCAGTTGACACGTGAGAACCATGAGTGGGATTACTGTGGCCATTCTGAAACCATACCGGCAGATTCATTCACAAAACTATGGATAGATATAATATGTACTTACTTGAGAAAAGTGAGCATCTGTGACACATAAATCACGGACGTCAAATCTTATCATCAGAAACTGCATATGTGACAGTCAGTGTCCCATGTGCATAATTACTTCTATGGAGATGTATAGTAACACGTGGTAGACCACATATGCCTCAAAGATACCTTCACAGTTGCAATAGGTGAAATAGCCCAGGACTCTGGTGATTTTTAAAAAATTTTATACAGGTCCTTCTCAAAAAATTAGCATATTATGATAAAGTTCATTATTTTCTGTAATGTACTGATAAAAATTAAACTTTCATATATTTTAGATTCATTGCACACCAACTGAAATATTTCAGGTCTTTTATTGTTTTAATACTGATGATTTTGGCATACAGCTCATGAAAACCCAAAATTCTGCTCTCAAAAAATTAGCATATCATGTTCAGGTAGTCTAAACGAGCTAATCATCTGAATCAACCAATTAACTCTAAACACCTGCAAAAGATTCCTGAGGCTTTTAAAAACTCCCAGCCTGGTTCATTACTCAAAACCGCAATCATGGGTAAGACTGCCGACCTGACTGCTGTCCAGAAGGCCATCATTGACACCCTCAAGCAAGAGGGTAAGACACAGAAAGAAATCTCTGAGCGAATAGGCTGTTCCCAGAGTGCTGTATCAAGCCACCTCAGTGGGATGTCTGTGGGAAGGAAAAGGTGTGGCAGAAAACGCTGCACAACCAGAAGAGGTGACCGGACCCTGAGGAAGATTGTGGAGAAGGGCCGATTCCAGACCTTGGGGGACCTGCGGAAGCAGTGGACTGGGCTACAGGTGCCACATTCCCCAGGTCAAGCCACTTTTGAACAGAAACAGCAGCAGAAGTGCCTGACCTGGGCTACAGAGAAGCAGCACTGAACTGTTGCTCGGTGGTCCAAAGTACTTTTTTGGGATGAAAGCAAATTTTGCATGTCATTCGGAAATCAAGGTGACAGAGTCTGGAGGAAGACTGGGGAGAAGGAAATGCCAAAATGCCTGAAGTCCAGTGTCAAGTCCCCACAGTCAGTGATGGTCTGGGGTGCCATGTCAGCTGCTGGTGTTGGTCCACTGTGTTTTATCAAGGGCAGGGTCAATGCAGCTCGCTATCAGGAGATTTTGGAGCACTTCATGCTTCCATCTGCTGAAAAGCTTTATGGAGATGAAGATTTTCATTTCTCAGCACGACCTGGCACCTGCTCACAGTGCCAAAACCACTGCTAAATGGTTTACTGACCATGGTATTACTGTGCTCAATTGGCCTGCCAACTCTCCTGACCTGAACTCCAGAGAGAATCTGTGGGATATTGTGAAGAGAAAGTTGAGAGACACCAGACCCAACACTGTGGATGAGCTTAAGGCCGCTATCGAAGCATCCTGGGCCTCCATAACACCTCAGCAGTGTCACAGGCTGATTGCCTCCATGCCACGCCGCATTGAAGCAGTCATTTCTGCAAAAGGATTCCCGACAAAGTATTGAGTGCATCACTGAACATAATTATTTGAAGGTTGACTTTTTTTGTATTAAAACACTTTTATTGGTCGGATGAAATATGCTAATTTTTTGAGATAGGGATTTTTGGTTTTTCTTTACTTTTTTGCCAAAATGATCAGTATTAAAACAATCAAAGGCTTGAACTACTTCAGTTGGTGTGTAATGAATCTAAAATATATGAAAGTCAAATGTTTATCAGTACATTACAGAAAATAATGAACTTTATCACAATATGCTAATTTTTTGAGAAGGACCAGTATATATTTTAAACGGTATTTGAATGGAAACCACACACACTCCCAGTTCTCAAGGTGGCTCCCCTGTTCTTACACATTCTGATAGAAGTGTGTGGAGCATTCATTCATTTGTCTTCCGCTTCTTCCAGGGTCGGGTCACGGGGGCAGCAACCTAAGCAAAAGAGACCCAGACATCCCTCTCCCCGGCCACTTCCTCCAGCTCTTCCGGGGGGACACTGAGGCATTCCCAGACAAGCCGAGAGACATAGTCCCTTAAGCATGTTCTAGGTCAACCCTGGGGGCTCTTCCGGGTTGGACATGCCTGAAATACCACACCAGGGAGACGTCCGGGAGGCATTCTGACCAGATGCCCAAGCCACCTCAACTGGCCCCTCTCAATGCGGAGTAGCAGCGGATCTACTCCGAGCTCTCCCGAGATGGAAGAGCTTCTCATCTTATCTCTAAGGGGGTGCCAACACTGGAAAAAAAAATCATCTAACATGAAGTAATTCCAGTTTTGTGAGAACAACGCCCCCCCAGTGCAGCTAACTGGGTTATAAAAGGCCGGCCACGTCGCTCACTGTCTATGGTGTGCGGTTCAAGTTAAAGAACCTTTGCTGACTTTCAAAAAGAGTCGCTGCAGAGCCATCAGTGTGTTTCTGCCCTGCGATGGCATGGCGAGCTGTCCAGGGTGTACTCTGCCTTCGCCCGAAGTCGGCTGGGATGGGTGCCAGCCTCCCCGTGATCCTAATTAAGATTAAACGGTTATAGAAAACGAACGAATGAATAAGATCAAGGCTTTCAAGAAAAACTTATGAAGCTAAAAAAAAAAAAACAAATGTACACAGGCTTGTGCAAAATATACACACCTTTTTTTTTGGTAAAACTATAAACAGCAAGACAGTGTTAAATTAAAAAAAAAAATTAAATGTTTAATCTTTTAAAACAATTAGTAATCTTGGAATTGTATTTTTCTTTTACTTTCACATTCAGTGCCATGCTATCAGGGTCGGACGGTGTTGTAGTGGTTAACACATCCACTACACAACAAGAAGGTCCTGGGTTCAAGTCCCGGGCTCAAGCATTTCTGTGTGGAGTTTGTATTTTCTTTCTCTGCTTGCGTGGGCTTCCTCCAGGTACACCAAAGTTCCAATACCCACTAGTTCAAATACCAAAGTCCAAAGTTCAAATACCCACCAGTTAAAACTATCTTACCGGAAGCGTTTGAGCATAAATCTATTTGCATCAAAGTCTAAAACGAAATTAAATGAGTGATTAAAATAAACATTGGCTAGATTCACGAGGAAGCTTCACAAATCACCAGCATGTCTGCACTGAGTGTGATGATGAGATTATACTTTTTTTTTTTTTTTTTTTTTTTTGTAGAGATGGTCAAGGATGGGAACAGGTCGGATTCTTGCCATATGTGCGTCAAGAAGGATTTTCATTAGTTTGCATTGCAAAATTTGGGCTTGTGTTTTGCGTTAATTATCAGGTGTCCTCAGACGACCTGCATCTTCAAGAGAACTGCTGAATTTCACAATCTAGAAAATTCTGATGAAGTGAGAGACAGAACTTGTCTAAAGTTATTTTCACCGTCTTACCAGGAACCAATAGATGTTCATAAGCAGCAGTACAAACAGCAAAGCATTGAAGAAAAAGTAGAACGGGATGTTGGGGACGGACTGCAGGCTGGTGATGAAGGAAGCGTACAGCACTTTGAGGGGGAACCAGTACAGTCGGAAACAGAACCTGAGAATGAGACGAGAAGAGGCTTATATCAACAACTTGGCAAGGTTGATAAAGAGTTATCAAGAACATACTGGAGAATATAAAATTCAGAAAGAAGACGAGAGTAAAAATAAAGCAGTGCTTAACAACAGCACGTCCACCACAACGTTGCTAAGTTCTGGAATCTGATTGGTTAGAATGTGTTAATTATTTCCCTCTGAGCGACTACCTCTCTCGGACTGCTAACCTTAAGAGAGAAAGAAATGAGGCTAGTGAGAGAATGACTGTGGCCATAACGCTAATAGGAACAGGAACTATTTTTGGTCCTCCACAGAGACTTATATTTCCAACCTAAATGTAATTAGAGACCAGAAGAAAAGATCATATCTATTCTTCCAATCTTATCCAAAACACCAGAGTTTTTCAGGAAGCTGCTTCCCCACCTCCTCCTGAAACGCTGATTTTGAGTGCATGCACTGCATGACCTGCTTGTCTTCCTCCTTCCATTCAGTTTCTGCTCTCCGTGCCTTCTTTTTCCTGGTTCATTGTCTGAAAACTCCGTTTTTTCATGATGCTGGGAGGTATTTTAAATTTTACGTTTATGGAATTTTCAGACACCACACAAACAAACAAACAAACAAACAAAATACTGCAAAGAAAACCCTTGTGTTTGTGTCAGATCCGTCTCAAACAACACAGAGGCTAAACGGACTATCCTTGTTTTTGACCCTCTGGTGTTGTCTAATATGGCTATTAAACACTAACAACATTTATGATAAGTTGATAACATACGCACCACATCACTCAGTATTTTGCTGTAAGAGACCCACATCTGTTTTATAATGCGACAACACATTTACTCATGAGAAACCAAAGACAAACGGTTGAAGTACAATGCTGTGAGTGCATCAGCTTTTCTTCTCCCCCTACACTGCAGTATTTAAATGTCCAGTTTTCCATATGCTGAATCCTTTTGAATTGTCTTGTGCTCATTTCTTATTGTTTTCAAAAGTTGACTTAAACATAGACTGTAGTTTTAGTTCCCCCTTTCCACCTCTGCTGACTGAGTGATATATTTGAAAGCTATAAGCAGATTCCGTTTTTTAACATTCACGCACTGATGTTTAGTTAACCGCATGGTTTCTCTCTTTACAGAGAGATTGGAAGTGAGAGTTTAGTTTGTTCTTCACTTGCAGGTCTCACCATGTGATTCCAAAACCCAAAAAGCCCACACTGGACAGGACATCGTTGATAACGTAGTATTTCCCTCCACGGATCTTGAAGTAGACATTGAGTTTTGTAAACTCCAGCAGAATGTCATTGATGTCATGAAGGAAGAGCACGAGGAGCCCAATATTGTGATACCTTCAAGAAGAAGATTAAAAAACACAACAACATAAATAAAACTAAAGCTAGAGAATAACTAATTCTGTCCACTGAGAGACAGCTGAGTGCAAAGTTGTGCAGTCTCCACAGAACTGCCAACAATTATATCTCTTCATTATCGAATGACATTTGTAGTTGTCATCTGTTAACATTTATACTGAATGTATATACAGCAATGGCCTGATGAGCTGTCCAGGGTGTACCCTGCCCAGAATCTGCTGAGGTGGGCACCAGCCTCCCTGTGACCGTAATTAGGATTAAGCAGTACAGAAAATTCAGACAATGAATGAATGAATGTATACAGAAACAAGTTATCTTCTCTTCTCACTTATGTTATCGCAGTATCGCTACATATTCATATCGCTTATGTATAACCAGTTATTCTGCCTCAAGTATACATACAGGTATACCTCGACTGATGTTGTTAATTGGTTCGGTGAGAGACGACTGAAGTTGAAAAATTACTTAAATCTAATTAGCTTGTCTCTAGGCTAGCCTAGGCTACACCAAATTTACATATATATATATATATATATATATATATATATATATACACACACACACACACACACACACACATATACATACATATTATTTAATATACTAAATATATATATATATATATATATATATATAAAATTATAATGACCTAAAGTTTATTTATTTAATTTCTCCATATATTTTTTGAACTGATGTATAATCGAAAATGACTTAATTCGAAACGACTATATATATATATATATATATATATATATACTAGTCCTTCTCAAAAAATTAGCATATTGTGATAAAGTTCATAATTTTCTGTAATGTACTGATAAAAATGAAACTTTCATATATTTTAGATTCATTGCACACCAACTGAAATATTTCAGGTCTTTTATTGTTTTAATACTGATGATTTTGGCATACAGCTCATGAAAACCCAAAATTCCTATCTCAAAAATTAGCATATCATGTTCAGGTAGTCTAAACGAGCTATTAACCTAATCATCTGAATCAACCAATTAACTCTAAACACCTGCAAAAGATTCCTGAGGCTTTTAAAAACTCCCAGCCTGGTTCATTACTCAAAACCACAATCATGGGTAAGACTGCCGACCTGACTGCTGTCCAGAAGGCCATCATTGACACCCTCAAGCAAGAGGGTAAGACACAAAGAAATCTCTGAGCGAATAGGCTGTTCCCAGAGTGCTGGATCAAGCCACCTCAGTGGGACGTCTGTGGGAAGGAAAAAGTGAAAGAAGGGCCGATTTCAGACCTTGGGGGACCTGTGGAAGCAGTGGACTGAGTCTGGAGTAGAAACATCCAGAGCCGCCATGCACAGGCGTGTGCAGGAAATGGGCTACAGGTGCCACATTCCCCAGGTCAAGGGGACCTGGGGAATGCGGCACCTGTAGCCCAGTCCACTGCTTCCACAGGTCCCCCAAAGTCTGGAATCTGTCCTTCTCCACAATCTTCCTCAGGGTCCGGTCACCTCTTCTGGTTGTGCAGCGTTTTCTGCCACACTTTTTCCTTCCCACAGACGTCCCACTGAGGTGGCTTGATACAGCACTCTGGGAACAGCCTATTCGCTCAGAGATTTCTTTCTGTGTCTTACCCTCTTGCTTGAGGGTGTCAATGATGGCCTTCTGGACAGCAGTCAGGTCGGCAGTCTTACCCATGATTGCGGTTTTGAGTAATGAACCAGGCTGGGAGTTTTTAAAAGCCTCAGGAATCTTTGCAGGTGTTTAGAGTTAATTGGTTGATTCAGATGATTAGGTTAATAGCTCGTTTAGACTACCTGAACATGATATGCTAATTTTTTGAGATAGGAATTTTGGGTTTTCATGAGCTGTATGCCAAAATCATCAGTATTAAAACAATAAAAGACCTGAAATATTTCAGTTGGTGTGCAATGAATCTAAAATATATGAAAGTTTCATTTTTATCAGTACATTACAGAAAATAATGAACTTTTTGTTAATAATGAACATTTTTTGAGAAGGACTAGTGTATATATATATATATATCCATAAATTACTTTTATGTTCAATATGTCTTTGATAAAAAAAAGACAGGTATCTGACTCATGCTCTGTAGCTCCTGCATGTAAATCCTACTGACCTGAAGGCGTAGGAGAAAGCAATCAATGCCAGAGTGATGAAGTGATGCAACAGCATCATTGCGGAGTCTTTCCTCCACGCATCCATGTACAATGTGGCATAGATGGAGTGGCCGTAGAAACTGCCCTGAATCAAGTAGGCGAAGGCGATGTCTATGGGTACCTGCATTCCACTCTTCCAGTCTATTGATTAATTATTTATGATTAAAACATCATCAGTGATTTCATGCTGTTGTTTGTAAGAAGTACTTAACCAACATCTGTCACAACAGGAAATGAGTTTGTCAGTGACGACACCTTTTTTAACTACTAAGATCACACATAACTTCACTTCTGCAAATCATGTTACGGATAAGGAAACCCATTATATTAAACAAGACATCAAGCAATCTCTATTGAGTTATTCTAGAAAGGTAAACAGCCCCAGAGTAGTGTGACGAGTTTCCGCTACCACTGAGTGGTAGATTAATTTCTACTGCAACATAGTAGATTTTATTATATTCAACTGTATGGAGCAAATTATGGAGCTTAGAAATTGCAGTTGGCATTTAGTCACACCCTTGTTTTCTATTGTTGTTTGGCACTTCTGGTTGAATGCTGAGGTGGCATGGTGGCATAGTGGTCAGCACGTCCACTTTCCAGCAAGAAGGTCCTGGGTTCAAGTCCCATCGTCTGGTGTTTTTGTGTGGATCGGGTGTTTCTGCTGTTCCAAATTGCCCCAAGGTGTGAATGTGAGAGTGAATGGTTCTGTGTGTTACCTCGCCGTTGGCCAGTGTTAACTTAGATAGGCTCCTATCTCCTTGCAACCCTATCAGAATTAATTGGTTTGGCAAATGTGTGAGTGAGTAAATGATTGGACTTCTGGCTGTAGAAGGCTGCATGCGCCAACTGAGGCCTGAACCTTGGAAGTCTTGGGTGTTCGTGGTGTACCTTACTGATAAGCAACATTAAATATTTTAACAAGCAACCCTCCAATGCTGACTTTCATAAAGAGTAGGCTGCAGAGCCTTCAGGGTATTTTTGCCATGTGATGGACTGGCGAGCTGTCCAGGGCATACTGTGCCCTTGCCTGGAGTCAGCTGAGATGGGTGCCATCCTACAATAATTGACATTAAGCAGTACAGAAAATAACGAACAGTGTCCTTCTGAGATGTTTCTCAAAATAATTTCTATCATGAATTCATAATAGATTGAAATTTACAAATAATGGTTTATAGTGTTGTTCCTGAAACATGTACAAAACTTCTAATGACAAAAAGTCTAAAAAATTACAAGGATCACCCTGCCTAATCAAACTGGTCATGCATTTAAGCGTTGTTTTTAACTTGTCACTGAATTCAATCATTGTGGATTTTTTTTTATACATTTGTCATTTGTTTTGTTAAGGAAAAAGTTAATGAAAATTCCTGTATTTTTCATTTTAGTCTTCATTTACATTTCTGTGATATCCACAGTGGGACTTTACTGAAACTGTTCTGCCCTACAGTAAAAAAGATATAAAAGATGGAGCATTTGGCACTATCAGGCAGTTCTCTGCAGATTACTATCATTATTAATGACTGTGTAAAATTATGTGAGGATGACTGGAGTGCCTCACATGGGATAGACCATGTCTAAAAAGCTGTTAGGGTAATTACACTCTTTACGTCTGCTAATGTTTATCGACCAGATCCTCCTTCAGCTCTCGAGCTAACAGCAGGACAAAACTGCTTTCAACAACAAGAGCAAATCAATTTTTTCCACAATACAAAACTCCCATAAAAATGCTAACATACTTAACCGTAAGTACCGCTTGCTGCAGAGTGACCGGGAAATCACATTGTTTTTAAAGTCACTGATGCTATCAATACGGATGTTGTTCGGTTGTGTGTATATGTACATTGCATAAAAGTATCTGTAAATGAGCTGTTACTATAAACATAAAAATGTATTACAGTAAGAATTACATATAAACCTGTGGATTACTGTCATAGCTGCTGCTACAGAAAATGAATGAACTTACTGTAAAAGACAGAGGGAGGGTTCTGAAAGAATCCGTAGTTACAGAAAAAGAGCAGGTAGGTGCTGTAGGACCATGCCATTGTGTAGAAGACCAGCTTCCATGCACTTTCTGGCATCTTCACCACATCTTTGGGATGGAGACGACACCAACGGGCAAATGGCTAGAAGAAACGTAAGACATGAAGATTGTTAGCATTTAATAGCAGGCTATATTATATATGGGGAAAATATTTTAGTTATGTTCTTTGATTCATTTATATATATATATATATATATCCCTCGCTACTTCGCGCTTCAATTCATACGGCTTTAGTGCATCGCGTATTTTTTTTTTAAATATTCATCAAATTAAAAAATAAGGAAATTAAGGTAGAATAGGGGAAAAAGTTAAGGAAAATGCCTCAAAAACAAGGCCAATTAGGCAAAAAAAAGAAAAGAAAAAAAAAAAAAAAACAAAAAATACATAAACCAACAAAAAACAACACAAAATCTCCCATCAAAACTAGTTACATTGTTGTGAGGTGTGTATCTGCGTGCGTGCGCGCGCACGTCTGTATGTGTGTGTGTATTTATATTTCATTTACATCCTATGCATTATTTTTTAACATTTAATTGTTATTATGAGCATTGATAGCATTGAATATGTATTTATTGATGATATTATATACATACATGTACGTAAACATCATTCAGGGGGAGTTGGGGGGGGGGGGTGATCCTATTGAGCAGACTTCGGTGGTCACGTGGGGATCTCTCGGTCCCAATTAACCCCGGAAAGTGAGGGATCCCTATATATATATATATGTATATGTATATATGATCCCTATATATATATATGTATGTATATATATATGTATATATATATATATATATATGTGTGTGTGTGTGTGTGGGTGTGTGTGTGTGTATATATATATATATATATATATATATATATATATATATGTGTGTGTGTGTGTGTGTGTGTGTGTGTATAAGTTTATGGTGGTAAAACATTGCCATTCCTGTATAGTCCTACAGGTGGTTATGCTCCTAGGTTTTAAAATTGTAAAAAGAAGCATAGAGAAAACCCACAAAAATGATAATATAGAATCTGAATATTTATAGAATCGGCGTGCTTTTAGACTTACAATACAAATCAAATCAACACCGAGGTATTGTGATTTATTATTAATTTTATTTTAATTATTGGTCATCCCTGGTAATATTCTCTAGTTTTCATATATAGTTTGTCTGTCTTCCTTTCGGCTTTTTTCCCTTTTACTCGGGAGTTGCCACAGTGAATCATCTGATTTGGCAGAGGTTTTTACGTCAGATGCCCTTCCTGTCACAACCCTTTTTTTTTAGCAAGGGACAGAAACACGCTGACGACTTTGCAGCCTACTCTTTACGAAAGTCAGCAAAGGTTCTTTTACATGCCTCTCACCATAGACAGTGAGAGACATGGCCTGCCTTTGATAACCCAGTTAGCTGCACTGGGGGGGACAGTGACAACCCTGTGGCGAGTGGGACTTGAACCCCAACCTTTGGATCAGCCATCCAGCGCCCTATACCACTAGACCACCACATAGTTTATACTATGATTATCTCATCTGAGTGGCATCGGTATGGGGTGGGGAATATTAAGTAGCAAAAATAACAATCAGTTCTCAAAGTTGATGTTTTGGAAGCAGGAAAAATGGGAAGTGGCTAGTTTAAGAGTCTGGGTGACTTGGGCAAGAGGCAAATTATTAAGCCTGCACAAATGGATTGGGCATCTCTAAGAGAGAGAGAGAGAGAGAGAGAGAGTGTTGTGGTAGATGGACAGAAACACCATAAAGATGCTAAACATAAAACTCAGTGAGAGACGTTATTCTTGGCAGCAATTAACATACATAACACATTCTAAGACATCACCAATTTAGGAACAGCAAGTAGGTTACTCATTTCTGTTTCATTGTGTATCAACAAGTACCAAAAATGTACATGTACTCGGTCTGAAAATTCTTCTTTTCCTTTCGGCTTTTCCCTTCAGGGGTCGCCACAGCGAATCATCTGCCTCTATCTCACCCTATCCTTTGCATCTTCTTCTCTTACACCAACGACCTTCATGTCCTCCTTCACCACATCCATAAATCGTCTCTTTGGTCTTCCTCTAGGCCTTTTGCCTGGTAGTTCCAGCCTCAGCATCCTATTACCAATATACTCACTATCCCTCCTCTGTACATGTCCAAACCATCTCAATGTAGCCTCTGACTTTGTCTCCAAAACGTCTTACATGTGCTGTCCCTCTGATGTGCTCATTCCTAATCCTATCCATCCTCGTTACTCCCAAAGAGAACCTCAGCATTTTCATCTCTGCTACCTCCAGCTCTGCCTCCTGTCTTTTCCCCAGGGCCACTGTTTCTAACCCATACAACATCGTTGGCCTCAACACCGTCTTGTACACTTTTCCTTTCATTCTTGCCGATACCCTCCTATCACACATCACACCAGACACTTTTCTCCAACCATTCCAACCTGCCTGCACACGCTGCTTCACCTCTTTTCCACACTCTCCATTGCTCTGGATTGTTGAGCCTAAGTACTTAGAATCTCCACCTTTCTTATCTCTGCTCCCTGTAATCTCACCGTTCTTCTTGGGTCCTTGTCATTCATGCACATGTATTCTGTCTTACTGAGGCTAATCTTCATTCCCCTCCTTTCCAGGGCATACCTCCACCTCTCTAGATTTTCCTGCACTTGTTCTCTGCTCTCACTACAGATCACAATGTCATCTGCAAACATCATAGTCCATGGGGAATCTTGTCTAACCTCGTCTGTCAGCCTGTCCATCACCATAGCAAACAAGAAGGGGCTGAGAGCTGACCCTTGATGCAGTCCCACCTCCACCTTTAACTCTTGTGTCACACCGACAGCACACCTCACCACTGTCTTACATCTCTCATACATGTCCTGCACCACTCTAACATACTTCTCTGCCACTCCAGACTTCCTCATGCAATACCACAGTTCTTCTCTCGGCACCCTGTCATATGCTTTCTCCAGCTCCACAAAGGCACAATGCAGCTCCCTCTGACCTTCTCTGTACTTCTCCATTAACATCCTCAAGGCAAACACTGCATCTGTGGTGCTCTTTCTTGGCATGAAACCAAACTGTTGTTCTCGGTCTGAAAATAATGGTATCAATTCATGCTTACAGTTTTCTGTTTAGCTGACAACAGCAATGTTATTCATTTAAAACTATTTTAATTAATTTACACATGGCAGTAGTGGCCGGGTGGGACCGGTGGTGTAGTGGTTAGGGTGCTGCGCTGATGATTGCGAGGTTGTGTGTTCAAATCCCAGTTATACTCCCACTATGCTAAGGGCAAGGTCTTAACCACAAGTGTGCCTCTGTTCACCCAGCAGTATTAATGGGTACCAGTAAAAATATACTGGGAAGGTAACCTGTGATGTGAAGGTAACCTGTGAGTTAAACCCCTGGTCACTTCACACTACGGAAACCAGAGATAAGCACCGGCCTGATGAGCCACTAGGCTCGGGTGTATAAAGCCCAACAAACTTTACCTAACTTTTAGTGGTAGCCTGGTGGTACAGTGCTAGATTACAGATGTTAAGGTTGGAGATTGAGCCCCATTGTCAACGCTTGCCAGTACTGTCCCCCTAGTGCAACTAAGTGGGTTATCAAAGGCCAGCTACGTCCCGCACTATCTATAGTGAGAATCTGTAAAAGAACTATTGCTGACTTTCGTCTAGAGTAGCTGCATAGCTATCAGCGTGTTTCTGCCCTATGATGGCCTTGGGAGGTGTCCAGGGTGTATTCTGCCCTTGTCCAGAGTTGTTTGAGATGGGCACCAGCCTCCCTGCAACCCTAATTAGGATTAAACAGGTCATAAAATGAATGAATGAATTATTAATTTTCCCTGATTGTTCCTCTCTATTTTAGCTATAGCCAATTCCATCCTGTCAAGGAGTATTTCCTCATCACATGACACCCACTAACCAGGAAGAGTGGGCCAAGCACATGCTTCCTTCAATGTGTGATGCCAACTGACCGCATTTTTTTTTTTTCAAACTGCTGTGCATGTATTTTCAGTGAAGATGTCACATGGCTAGGTGATTTGGTGAGAGCATCTACAAAACCACAGATTTTTTGAGTGCTTCTGGCATGCGATGGTTATTACTTATTAAAAATATTGAAAGGAAAAAAAACCAATGACCCAGAAACAGATTCACAAGAGCCAAGGGCTTACCAGTGCATGTGGGGAGTGAAGGTGAGCCCAGGTGCTCTGATCCCACAGAAAAGCACAGATTGCTTAAAATGTTGCGAGAATGCTGGCTATGATATACAGGTATCAGAACACAAAGTGCATTGATAACAAGCACACGGATTGCTGCATGTGAGGCTCCACAGCTGCAGACCAGTCAGAGTGCTCATGCTTGACCCTGTCCATATAGAGTGCCTACAACGAGCGCATGAGCATTGAAGCTGGACCAGACAGCAATGGAAGAAAATGAACAGATAACCCAAATTCTGTTTCATATCATATACACAACTGGGCACAGGTACATTACGTTCATGTGAAGAGATGGCAACAGGATGGAGTATGTGAAGAAAGAAATCTAGAAGCGGTGCAATGTGTTGGGCAATGATCTGCTGGGAAATTCAGAGTCCTAGAATTCATGCAGATGATATACTGACACATACTATCTTACAAAATATTGTTGCAGACCAAGTATTGTTTAATAACCATAGTAGCCTCTTTCAACAAGATAATACACTCGACCATGAACTGCTTGGTAACATACTACAGCACACCCTCAGCGGTCTTGTGGAGTGCATGCTTTAAAGATTAGCACATTCAGAGCCTCCATTTTGCTGATAAGTAGATAAGTAAAGACACAATAATAGGCATGTGACTTTAAAATTATTGCTGATCAGTGTGAGTGAGTATCTTTTACACACATATATATATATATATATATATATATATATATATATATATATATATATATAGGATTTTCTGAGTAGATCCATCCGTAGGAGAGTGCTCAATACTTTTTGGTAGAGCAAATAGTAAAAATAATAAAAGGACAGGACAAAGTCTTTGTCCTGTCCTTTTATTATTTATATATATATATATATATATATATATATATATATATATATATATATATATATTTTTTTTTTTTTTTTTTTCACAGAAAAATAAAAATACAAACTTAGAGTTTTGATTTTTTTTCATTTTGCTAAAAACAAAATGTATTGTATGTATTTAGTAAATTATAATGAATAATTTTGCAAGATGGGCATTAGTGGCCTGGTGGTAAAAGGTGCTGGATCACTGATCCAAAGGTTGGGGGCTCAAGCCTCGCTCTCATCAGGTTGTTACTGTCCCCCCTAGTGCAGCTAACTGGGCTACCAAAGCCGGCCATGTCTCTCACTGTCTATGGTGTGAGGCTGTAAAAGAACCATTGCTAACTTTCGACAAGAGTAGCCATCAGTGTGTTTCTACCCTGCGATGGCCTGGCGAGCTGTCCAAGGTGTACTCTGTCCTCACCCAGCGTCAGCGGAGAAGGGCACCAGCCTCCCTGCAACCCTAATTAGGATTAAGCAGTTGAATGCATTTTGCAAGATGTTATTAGTCACTCTGTATTTTAGAAAAAAATTTCTAACAACCATGAATCTAATAGGCAGCCCTGCTGTCACATTACGCTGTTGGCTCAGCTATTCACCTGCCCCCATACATGTGGCTAATTGGTTTAGGATGCCTATTTAGAGGGAAGATATGCTTTTTCCAATTTTCTTCACCATAAATGTTGTTACAGTGTTAAATAACCATGTTAGATGATGCCAGACTGTTAGATAATGAGGTTAAGACGTTGGGTTTTCCCTCCAGGCTTTTTGAGTTGGCCCAGTTTTCCTCTGGCCTCTTTGGAAAACACAAGGTTTTTTGCATCATGTTGTACTGGGCCTTCTGATCAGTTGGCCTTTTTCCACTGACCCCCATAGACTGCAACATCTCCACACACTCCGGTCTACTTCCCAGCAAACTGAGAATGGAACATTTTGTTCTCGAAAGTCAGAGTAGTGTAGGTACAGAGGGTAAAAAGACCATAAATGGGAGGAGGAAGCCAAACAGGCGAGTGCGTGCACTCAAAATCATTGTTTCGGGAAGCAGCCTCTTGAAGAACCGAAGTGAGGAAGCAGCCTCCTGAAGAACTGAGGAGGATTAGGAATTGTTCTTTGGTATCCAAAATGAAAAAGGTCTCAAAATGGATATAATCCCTGACCTTTACCTCTCTTGCTGCTAATACTGCAAACCACTTTGCACTCACCACCATCCCAACCCCTTTTAACGCACTATGTGTGACTCAATTATTCCATGTTCTTTGTAATCGGACGTCTTTGTTCTTTTCCCCTGAGGGAGAATTTCTGGTGCTCTCCCTGCATGTACATGCAAGAATAAGGAGGTTCCAAAACAGCACCATACTATCGAATTCAGATACTGCAAGTGAATTAAGTAAATGATTAAAAAGCTTATTTTGAGTAAAAGGTCTTGACAGCAATACAATTTTCATAGTAACACTGGAAGTGATGACGTTTTGTTTGGATGATTAGCACAAATTCATGAATGAATGAATAAGCACATGGGGGTTCACCTAATCACAGACCTTCAGGTGGCTGGACATTAAAGAATTTTTCCACATTTTTACCCTCAGCTGTTGTTTTAGCCTGAGACTAGAAAGTGAGCTTGGATAGGCTTAACCTGCTGTCCTTAGCTGTTAAAAAAGTATGTGGACACACAAGTACTTTACATTTTTTGCTACTTTCCAATTTAATTATATTTGGAGCACAGAATCCAGTAGACATGAGCTTCTAAATGGAGATATAGGAGGTCAAGTGCTATGGAAATGCATGAGCGATACAGAAAATGTTATATGGTTATTTATTTTCTTATACTGTATAATCATTTATGTCCTTTCAAGTTTTTAAGATTTTGAGCCATTAGAAACCTCAGGGTTATAAGCATTGTACTTTTCTATTGTCATATTTCTGACCAGGGCAGCACAGTTGTGCCATGGTTAGCATGTCCAGCTTACAGCGAAGAGGTCATGGGTTTGAATCCCGGGCTTGGACATATCTGCATGGAGTTTTCATGTTCCCCAGTTTTCATGTACATGTGTGGGTTTCCTCCAGAAACTGATAAATAGTTTAAAGACAAGTACATTAGGCTAAATGAAAGTTTCATATTGCTCCCCACAGCCTCAGTAGCGGTTTGGGAAATGAGTGATTCAGATTATTTTTTACCAGTAAAAGGTTTTTATGAGGATATTTTCAACCCAACGCTCATTTCTGACTGTTTCTTTAATTACTAAAGATACTGTAATTAATTACACAGTAACTAAAATAATCACTTTCATTCAGCTTTGTTTCATTCCGACTAACAGGCGTGAAATTGTTCTAGACAAACTAGTCTCAGGTTTCTGTAAATGGACACGACTGACTTTCTAGCAGTTCATTGCAAAAAAACTTGTTGGGTGTTGAGTTGTTCAGTTAATTTCATGTGCGTTGAAGAGAACATGGAGAAAAAAACAGGAAGGTAACGGACTTGTCACACATGACATACTTCATGTGGTAAAACAGTTAAAAATGTATGGCATGCTTTACGGCACTTTTTCCCCCCTGCTGGCCAAGCGGAAAAAAATGCAAAAGAGTAAGGTATTTTGAACAGATATTTCTGCCATCAAAATGAGAAATCATGGTGGCCATTTTGTTCATTGTGAGTTTACTGCCAAAAGTATTCAATATAATACAGGTATACCTCGCCTTACGTCGTTAATTGGTTCCCGGAGAGATGACTTAAGTCTAAAATGACTTAAATCAAATTAGCTTGTCTCTAGAATAATCTAGGCTAGGCTATGCCAAATTTACTTGCATAATATTATATATATATATATATATATATATATATATATATATATATATACACACACACACACACACACACATATATATATATGTGTGTGTGTGTGTGTGTGTGTGTGTGTATAGACACACACACATACTATTTAACACACTATATATATATATATATATATATATATATATATATATATATATATAAAATGGGGGCAGTGGTGGTCTAGTGGTATAGGGTGCTGGATCGCTGATCCAAAGGTTGGGGGTTCAAGTCCCACTCTCCACAAGGTTGTCACTGTCCCCCCCAGTGTGGCTAACTGGGTTATCAAAGGCGGGCCATGTCTCTCACTGTCTATGGTGAGAGGCATGTAAAAGAACCATTGCTGACTTTTGCAAAGAGTAGCTGCAAAGTCGTCAGCGTGTTTCTGTCCCTTGCTAAAAGGGTTGTGACAGGAAGGGCATCCGCCATAAAAACCTCTGCCAAAGCAAACGTGAGAATCAGATGATTCGCTGTGGCGACTCCCGAGTAAAAGGGGAAAAAGCCGAAAGGAAGACATATATATATATATATATATATATATATATATATATAAAATATAATATAAAGTTTAATACTATACGGATCCCTCGCTACTTTGCGCTTCAGTTTATGCGGCTTCAAACTCCAAACAAACACAAAATAAAAAACAACCCAAAATCTCCCATCAAAACTACATTTTTGTGAGGTGCACATCTGCGTGCATGCGTCTTTATGTGTGTGTATTTATATTTTATTTACATCTCATGCATTATTTTTTAATGTTTGATTGTTATTATAAGCCTTTATAGCATTGAATATGTATTTATTGATATTATACACACATATACATGTACGTATACATCAATCGGGGGGGGGTTGTGGGGGTTGATCCTCCTTTGCGGATTTCAGTTATCGCGGGGGGATCTCGGTCCCAATTAACAGCGGAAGTTGAGGGATCCCTGTATATGATTATAATGACATAATCTTTATTTTTATTTATTTTTCCATATATTTCTTGAAAACTGACGTATAATAGAGAACGACTTAAGTCAAGGTATAACTGTACATTGCTTTCTGTAGGAAATCCCTGTTAGGGAGATAATACAGTG
Source organism: Plotosus lineatus (assembly GCA_024760905.1). Classification (NCBI taxonomy): domain Eukaryota; kingdom Metazoa; phylum Chordata; class Actinopteri; order Siluriformes; family Plotosidae; genus Plotosus; species Plotosus lineatus. The sequence continues at coordinate 34,682,484 of CM045737.1, read as the reverse complement.
GTACCTCACTTTAAGAAAGTTCTCACCAAACGAAAAATGCAGGTTACGAAACGCATTTTCCTAAAATTTTTGTCTCTGGATACGAAACAAGCTCACATTACGAAAGCGCCATCTTAAAAATTCAAACGTGCCATTCAAACATTAAAACGCTCCATTCAAACATTAAAACGCACCATTCAAACAATGCACGAGCTGCTCTCCCATCAATGACGTTCAAACATCCCGCCCCACTGGCCTCCCATTGGCTAGGAGGGATGACGCAGCTACCTCCCATTGCCTATCTCCCAACATCCCGCCCCGCTGGCCTTCCATTGGCCAGAAAACAATGACGCAGCTCCCACTTATTGGCTATCTCCCAACATCCTGCCCCGCTGGCCTCCCACTGGCTAGGAGGGATGACGTAGCTCCCTCCCATTGGCTATTGTGGAGCTGCATCTACCATGATGTTTTTCATGTAAAGGACAAGAGTTACTGTTGTTTCATGCTTTATTTCTTGACTCAGGCTTTTAACCTTTCATAAACATTTGTAAGATTATAACTCTGCTCAGAAGACATGATCAACACACGTGCGCGCACACACACACACACACACACACACACACACACACACACACACACACACACGCGTGCGTGTAATTTCCGGTGCGAGTGAGAAGAAGAAACGGGCTCAAGTGATATCGTAAAGGAATATGGCCATACCCGTCTACCATCGGTATGATATTGAAGCAAAAGGAGGTCTTAAAAGGTATACTTGGTAAATATAAATAAAATAATATTAGGTAAATAATAAAAGGTATATATAATTTTTAAAGGGTTTATGGGGTAGTATTGGGAGCCTTGGAACGAATCACATGTTTTACATGTAAAATGCTGTTCAATTTACGAATAATGCAGGATACGAAAAAGGCGCTGGAATGGATTAATTTCGTAAAGTGAGGTACCACTGTATTCAAGATCTTCTTAATCTTTAATACAAGAGAATCAAAAATCAACAAACTAAATCTTCAGATGAGGTTCAATTCCCAATAAGGTAGTCAGTCTGGAAAAAATTATTTGATCGGGAGTTGAAAGTTGTGTTGGAAGAATGTTTTTGCTAGTTGTGTAAGAAATATTTTATTAAAATTTCAGAGAAGTCTGCGATGAAACAAGCCAAAAATCAACCAATAGGGAGCTGATAAAGGATGATGCTAATAGTAGGGGTTACTCTTCAAACTCTTCAGTCGCAGAATGTTTGTTTTTTGAAGCCTGTTGTCACTGCGAGCTAATTAAATCCATTTTATGCGGAGTCATTTCCTTTCATTTTCTTATGATGCTAGTGTATGTTTATTGCATAATCTGATGCGAACACATACGGACCTTGCACAGTGTGATGAGTGCTCATATTTTAATCTAAATCCTTGGCACATTTCATAATCTTTTAGTATACTATCTAATTCGTTGTTTGTCCACCTTTGTAAATGCACTTCGATTTTTTTGATGGTTTCATGTGGTGGTCTTAACGATAGACAGATTATGGATTTTCCAGAAGGAAGCTTTAAAGTTTTATATATTACAGTATGTGTACAGCACATCTGCCTCAGAGGAAGAAGGTCTTGGGGTCAAGTCCCAGGCTCAGGCGTTTCAGGGTGGAGTTTGCATGTTCAACATAAATTTTTGCATGGTTTCCTCTGGGCGCTCTGGTTTTCTCAAACAGTCCAAAGACATTCACGTTAGGCTAACAGGCGGTTCCAAATTCCCCACAGGTGTGGGTATATGTGTTTTTCCGGTTCTGTGCGTTCGCTCTACAATGATCTTATGAGCTGTTCAGGGTATTTCCATCCGCGCTGCGACCCTAGCAAAATTAAGTGGTTTGGCTAATGCATGTGTGTACATGCGTGTGTGTGTGTGTGTGTGTGTGTGTATGTGTGTGTGTGTGTGTGTGTGTGTGTGTGTGTGTGTGTGCTACTAGAGGTAATGATAGCTTAGTCTTTTCTGCCCACTGCCACAGAGCTATTGTAATCAGAGACATCAACGATAACTATTTACAATAGAATCATCAAGCATTTGCTATCAATGTTTACCTGATCTCCAGTTTCCCTTATACAATTAGTGTCGTATATGTGTGATTGGAAACCAGAGAGAAAACTGGGACACCACGAAACCATACTAAGGCATCACAGGACACCACTCTTGTAATTAAAGAGTGAAATAATCATAAGAGACAGACCACTTTAAAATGGCGGTGTCTCTGATTGGCTTAGATGACTAGTTGTTGTGCAATAGGACAAGAGGGATAAATGTTGATCGTGAGGGGAACCACTTGCATCCTATCATACTGGGGGTATTTATAGACACCAGCTGTCATCAATGTGTCCCATACTACTCATCACCTTACATGCACTCAGGCTTAATCATCGCTGGTGCAGAGCATACTCATTCTGTGAGTTCTATACTGCCGGGTTAGATATGCGACCTATTTCTTTTACCTAAGATTTCTTGCAGAAACTATGAGCCATGTTGTATTTGTGAAGTTAGAAATTGTGTAAAAACTATTAGTCATCTGAGTGAAGGAAAATAAAATTTTATAAGCTCAAACATTTACAAGCTCACAAATGTGATCATCTTCCTGTTTTCATTTACTCACTAACATCAGCACATACTGAAGCATGTGCGGCCAATTTATTAAATCTGCCTGATGCTGTTATTAGGCCTTGTTCTGTGCTAGGTGTTGAATATTACATTTTAGTGAACTTGTTGTCCAATTATTTATAGAAAGAGTAGAATAGTCATTTTTTCCCCGTAGTTAATGCAAAAGCTGTTTTATCAGTGCAGCAAGAACATGCTAAACCTTCAGTTATCATTTGCACACCCGCAACAAATGAAGCTCCTTACAGTTTTAAGAGGGACGGAGCATCCATTTTCCACAGCAGGTCCACCATTGCAAGCTCCTGCTTCAGTAGCAGGTATGGGTCAGCCTCTTCACTTCTTGCAAAGTGATACGAAAGTGTGAACTATTGCGGCTATCTGTAGAACTGAGTTCATAAAATCATTTTTATAGCATAACATAGTGGGAATGTACAGCAAATGCCAAGTTCTAGCAAATGACCTTTGCACCAACAGCATATTCTGTAGAGCCACCTCACAGTATTCCAAAGTCTAAGACTGTAAATCATAAGGCCTCAGCACGTTTAATGTTCAAATAATATTTGACTAGCTTTCCGAAGCAATGTGAAACAATCACAGACCAAGGATGTTGGAAAAGACTGTGCTTACCACATCGTATACATGGTAAAGCTGGATGAGCATGTTACGCAGGCAGGGCGAAGTAATACGCCGGCTCATGTAACGATAAAAAAAAAAAAAAATCAAGCATTTTGTATTATGCTTCATGATTTATTTAACTGTACTGTTAAACACACTACTTAGGGCTTATTTGTTTACTTTGCCTCTCACTGCTCCTTCCTCCCTGTGAACCTGATGAATAAGTGGTAATGAAATGTATTTATTTGGCTAATTTGTTGTTGCAAATTACCCCTAGGTGTGAGTATGAAAGGATGCAGGTGTGTCGGCCTTGTGATGGTCTGGTGAGCTGTTTAGAAAGTACTTGTCCTTCACCCCTTGTCGGTTAAGTTAGACTCCAGCATCCTTGCAATGCTAATAGGATTAAGCTGTTAGGCAAGAGGATAAATGAGAGTGGTCTGTCATTTGTTTATATGGGCTTCATATTTATGTCTAACTCCTGCATCATCATGGTTTTTAGTGTTGGCACTTTGCAGTTGGCAGTTCTTTTACTGCAGTCGTGGTGGAAATTGACAAAATTATAATCGCTCCATCTGCAGTAGAGAAGATCCTGCAGGCCAAAGCAAATCTGCAGTATGCAGGTGATTTAATCTTTGTGCAACTCTCGCAGACATAATCTCCAGTACAAGTGTGCTGAGTTAAGACATGCAGCATGACTGCAGGTTTACAGAAACCTAAAAGTAGCTACTCTACTTCCTCTCTGTCAATATTTCCGATGAGAAGCAGTTTCCATAGCAACCAAGCCAGCCTTAACATAACATTTCTTCCAGCCTTTATGTGTGTGTGTGTGTGTGTGTGTGTGTGTGTGTGTGTGCGTGTGTGTGTGTGTGTGTGTGCGTGTGTGTGTGTGTGTGTGTGTGTGTGTGTGTGTGTGTGTGTGTGTGATCCTCAGAGTAGACAGATTAGCATTCCAAAATATATTGCGTAATACAGATTACTAGTGATCCAACTCATCTTAATCAAATGCATTACATACACGCATTTCATAATTTTAAAGGGCAGAGATAAAACCAGGCTGCCGCAAAACACCAACACCAATATGTTTGTTGGAAACATTTCCTGTACATAAATGATTTGTTGGCTATTTAATTTAACCAACAGGAAAGCTGATAACGATCTAACATTTTCCAGTCCTGCCCTAAGTAGCAAATGACCACAGCAAGATAAAAGGCCTGCATCTAACAGCATTTCCCACCAAACACCATCAAAACAACACACATCAAATATAGCTTTATGTCAGTCACTGTTTTCCAGTAGAAAATATAATCCATTAAAATGTCAAAAAAGCTTTTCTATCTAGTAACACTATGTTCTCCATCCAACACCAACACATACCTTTAAACACCGATGCTCTCCAACCAAGAGTTATATCTCTACATAATTACATAGTGTTCTCCATCCAACACCAACACTCCTCAGCCAACTGGCATTCACTGCGTCCAACAGTGATGCTCTTTCAATACACCATCACCATCTCCAACAAACCAATATGCTCTCCAACCTATGCCAACATTCTCTAGAAAGTATAAACAAAAAGAAGGCATGATACTTGTTCTTTCTATGTCTATTTAATTTCCATAAACTGCCCTGGATAAAAGTTTAAAATGAAGTATAGCACTGGGTTTAAAAAAAAAAAACCTCAAACATATCTTCCAATTAACCACAAAGAGTCTGTATTTGAATCAATCATTACACCTGTTTGTATGTGGAGCGTAGGCAATCTGGCAAAGCCTTTTTTGTTTGCCATTAATAATACACGAACAGTGCAACATAAGCTGATGGTTTAGTGAACACAACAATGACTCCAGGTTTATAGGGCAGCTAATGTGAATTGAATCCAAACCTAATTTATGACAAGAGAAGAGTACTTTCCCTTTTATTTATTTGTTTAGTGGCTTGCCCTGACTGATCAAGTCCCATGTGGGCACCACAGTGTGACTCACAGATATTTGCAAGTCTCCATGATATATACTTGGTCATTACATTCTAACATAAGTGGGAACAAGTGTTTGTGTTTGGCGGGCTGCTCATCTATATAGCCATCAGAGATTACATTGGAAGTTTTTAAAGATAAATGATAGAGAGCGAGTGTAGCGCAATGAAAACGTTAGTTGAGTAGTAGGCTGCCACACACATTGGGGGGCCAGGAGAGCAGTTGGGGGGTTAGGTGCCTTGCTCAAGGGCACCTCAGCCAAGATGGTGGAGGAACGGAAGGTGGAGATCACTTCCGCTGCCAACACCCATTTTCCCTGCTGGTTCTGGAATCAAACCAGCAACCTCTTGGTCCCAGAGTCGCTTCTCTAACTGTTTGGCTATGGTTGCCCCTGATGAACCATGCTGATGCCCTATTTAAAGTTGGAATTGTCACCACTCGATACTGATACTATATACTATATATAATAGTTTTGTTATAATTGCTTCGAACTACAAATATCATGAGAGATTTAGGACTGCAATTACCACAAACTGATTTTTTTTTTCACTCAGGTCTCCATTATTGAACAATTGACAACGTTGACCAAATAGACTTTATGTTAAAACCATAATGAAATTCCACACAACTGTTCTCATCGATCATAAGGCAGAGTTAATTTCTGAAGGGAATTATTTATACTCACACTATCTACGTTTCTACAGATGAGGATGGTTCGTCCTCATGTCTTCTCATGGATTTTTTCCTGACAGCTGCTTCTCACTTCCTCAATAGAGGTACTCACTTATGTTTCAAACTAATATCTGGAATTTATGTACAGTATTGCTGCAAATTTACATTGTGACAGTGTGAACTGATAAACGTGCTATATAAATAAAATGTAAGTCAACTGCATGGCAGCACAGTGGTGCAGTGGTTAGCAGATCCAGCTCGCAACAAGAAGGTACAAAGATGGAGTCCTAGGCTTGGAAAGAATGTTTCTGGTTCCAGCTTCCCCTTGACTCTCGTCAGATTGAACATATGAGTCAATGAATGAAAGGACGACTTACATAGAAACATGGGGCACACGTGGCCTAAAAATTACAGAAGTTTGTTTGGGACCAAAACGTTGTTGGTTCAAGTCCAGAGCCGACAAAAAAAAATGTGTAGTGGTGGTGAGGGGCATCTCATTCCTCCATCTTCATGGCTGAAGTGCCCTTGAGCAAGTCAACTAATTCCCAACTGCTCTTCGGGCACTGCAGTGTGGCTGCCCACTGTGTGTGCGAATGTGTGTGTGCGCACTGTTTTCATTTGTGTGCTCAGTATGGATGAGTGAAATACAGGGTCAAATTTCCATTGTGGGATTAAAACAGAATATTAAAACAAACCAAACAAACAAAGAAAGTCATCAAATCTGTACAATCTGCTAAGGATAGCAATAGTAGGAGGATTTACTATATTATTAAATAATTATCTATTGTTGCTTTGATTGATGGGGACAAAAAAAAAAACCCAATTATCCTCTCAGTTAGTGATGTGACAATTCAAACTGGGGCCATTCAAACCCCCTGATTTATCCCGCAGGTTATATACAGTATATATTACACGGAAATGACTCAATCTGATTAGTCTACTCAACAGTTTGTCACAGTCAACTAGAGCAGGTGGCATCAACATTATCAGGTTATAGAATGTAAAAATAAACCACAAACATCTCATTTCATTTCATTTTCTTGTGCTTTCATGTAATGCGTACAAAGCTATAAAATGAGTCAGCTAAACAGACACTATTAGCAAAATAAGGCTTTGCTCAGATCAAAGTGAAAATCTCACCCGACCTGCCTCTATTATGGTTAAAATATGTAAATATGATCTATAAAATTCTCATGCTCATTTGCTTCTGTGTAGTATGTACTAAAACTTTTAAAGGCAGTTAAAGAGCCACACCTCTTGTGCACCTGGTCAGGTGTGCTCATGTGTCTGTGATTTAAAAAAAAAAAAAAATTAACTAAAAACTCTTATTTTAGTGTGCATTCTTCGCTTATGTTCCCATGTAGTATACACAGTACTAAAACAATTATTCATCTCAGGCTCAGGTAAATTAATAGTGAGCGATCTCAAGCAAGGAGCAGTGGTGGTCTAGTGGTATAGGGCACTGGATCGCTGATCCAATGGTTGGGGGGTTCGAGTCCCACTCTCTGCAAGGTTGTCACTGTCCCCCCCAGTGCAGCTAACTGGGTTATCAAAGGCGGGTCACGTCTGTCACTGTCTATGATGAGAGGCATGTAAAAGAACCATTGCTGACTTTCGTAAAGAGTAGCTGCAAAGCCGTCAGCGTGTTTCTGTCCCTTGCTAAAAAGGGTTGTGACAGGAAGGGCATCCGACGTAAAAACCTCTGCCAAATCAAATGCACGAATCAGATGATTCGCTGTGGCGACTCCCGAATAAATGGGAAAAAGCCAAAAGGAAGACAGACAGACAGCGATCTCAAGCAACAGCCAAAATGTAAATGAAATAAGAGTTTCAAGGGTAAGACCAACTGCTATATACTCACTTTCCCTCATTTGATGAGCTGCTTGGGTTACAATGAGGCTGGAGCCTATCACAGCCAACATTGGGCAAAGGCCAAGTACTCCAAGAACAGCTTGACAGCCATCAAAGGATCAACACACACACACAAGCAAGCTTTCACTCTCACACCTATGGGGCAATTTGAACCAGCCAGTTAACCTAATGTGCATGACTTTGTTCAGTGGGAAGAAACAGGAGTACCTGGAGAAAGCCCACGTAAGCCACAGGGGGAACATGCAAACTCCACACAGAAACGCCTTCATTAAGCCTGGGACTTGAACTCAGAACCTTATTGCTGTGAGAAGAATGTGTTAACCACTGTCACCATCCTGCCCTCAATGGGTGTGTCATCACAGGAATGACAGGGAGTTGCTTTAAGACAGTCTGTGTTCTACAAAAATCCTGTGTCATTTCATTCTACATTACACACCGTCACAGAATAAAACACTGAATCTGAATTTGAATAGATGTCAAATCTCATAATAAATCAGAATTTCATTCAGGCATTGTCCCCAAAGTGTGAAGTGGATCCTTACCCGCATCCCCGTAGTCACACATAATTGCAATGTTCCAACATTGTTCCCGATATGGAAAAGATATGCAAATGTTCAGGTGCTGGTTTTTAAGTAGTAAGCATTTTGCATTGTGTGAAGGAACCACAGGCAAGAATAAACGACAACCTACTAATGACTGCTGACACAGTAATATACACACTCAGCAACACTGTACAGCCTTGGGAGAAAAATCACACTAAAATCAACAGGTCGTTGTGTTTTCCAGTTCTATACATGTCATTTCACAAAAAAGGATCAAACCACAAAAATTGTTCAAAAACATTTCTAATAATTTTCCTCAAATGACCGCGAAGAATGGGGGCAGTGGTGGTCTAGTGGTATAGGGTGCTGGATCGCTGATCCAAATGGTTGGGGGTTCGAGTCCCACTCTCCACAAGGTTGTCACTGTCCCCCCCAGTGCAGCTAACTGGGTTATCAAAGGCGGGCCATGTCTCTCACTGTCTATGGTGTGAGGCGTGTAAAAGAACCATTGCTGACATTCGTAAAGAGAAGGCTACAAATCTGTTGGCGTGTTTCCGCCCTGGCGAGCTGTTCAGGGTGTACTCTGCCCTCGCCCGAAGTTGGCTGGGATGGGCACCAGCCTCCCTGCGACCCAAATTAGGACTAAGCGGTTCCAGAAAATGAATGAATGAATGACCGCGAAGATGATGCATTGTGAACGTGAATAGCTGTCTGTCTGTCTCTTGACATTAGCTCTGTGATAAATAAACTGTACAGACAACGAATGACTAAATGTATGCATCACTGTAGTGTTTCATCAGCAACGCAAAAACAAACTACATTGCAAAATATAATCAATAAATCCCATCGTATTGTATTGATGTATGCAGTCGACTTATCTGATAGCAATACAAGCACGCAGGCATGTGATCTTCGATGGACTTTCACATTGAATATTGCAGGTTACTACTGGTCATCTCATGTTTTGTTTGCTGTTTGTGCTTGATAAACTCAAGGCCACCTTGTTTATAGTACATTCAGAGAGAAGTCCACAGCATTTGGACAGTGCGGTCCGTTTTAGAATTTTTTTTTTTTGGAGAAGAAACAAAACAGAGAATGAATGAAAGTCTTTCAGCCTTTTCAGCCTGCCATACCTATGACATCACTATCATGCGACAACCAGGAGATTGAGTATTTTATACTGACAAATTCAATGCAAATTCCATAGTGTGTTCCAAAAAAAATCAAAATAACACAAAGGGACATTTGTGAAACCAAGAAGCCATGTTTGGCCATCAGATGAGGATCTAAACACAATAATATGTGGTGCAGTTATGGAAAAATAATCAAGAATGGGGCTTGTGATAAATGGAGTAACAGGTATCACCAATTCATTTTGACCATTTTAATAAGTCAAAAAAAAAAAATAGACCTGAATTAAGCTGAATCGTTTATCCTAGCAGGGTCACTATCTCAGCCAACACTGGGCACACGCAGGGTACTCGGTACACTCTGAGCAGCATGGCAGTCTATCACAGGGCAACACGCACAACCCTTCACACTATTACTCACACTAACACTCACACCTAGTGGCAATTTGGAACAGCCAATTAGCTCAATGTGCATGTCTTTGGATTATGGAAGGAAACTCTATGCAAGGAGAACATGTAAATTTCACATAGAAATGACCTCATCACACCCAGGACGTTAACCCAGGACCATCTTTCTGTGAGAGAGATTTCCTTTCGGCTTTTTCCCTTTATCTGGGTCGCCACAGCGCATGATTCGCACGTTTGATGTGGCATAGGTTTTTATGTCAGATGCCCTTCCTGACACAACCCTTTAGCAAGGGACAGAAACACGCTGACGGCATTGTAGCTGCTCTTTACGAAAGTCAGCAATGGTTCTTTTACATGAACCGCTCATCACAGACAGTGAGAGACATGGCCGGCCTTTGGTAACCCAGTTAGCGGCACTGGGTGGGGGGGGACAGTGACAAACTTTGTGGAGAGTGGGACTCGAACCCCCAACCTTAGGATCAGCGATCCAGCGCCCTATACCACTAGACCACGTCTTTCTGTGAGAGGAACGTAATAACCACTCTGCCAACGTTTCACGTTTTTGTTGTATTTTTACTGTTAGACCACAAAACACAATTTCCTGTCTTGATAATCTAAAAATACAGCTTCACTACTGACTGTTACAAACTGTTATGTTATGTTTTAGGTGCCTTCCATATATGTTAAAAAGTAAATGAATAATGTTTTATAAATTGTACGCATTAATAAGCTCTTTCTACTGCAGAGATTTTTATTATATTGGTCCCTAGCAAAAAATTGAACCAAAAAAAAAAATTATGAGCCCAGGTTAAAAATCCAAAAGGTTTCATTTATGTAAACACATTTCTTCTTATAGAAAAAAAATTATCACAACCACATCAGCAATATGATCATGTTACATTTATATGCCACATTCTCCACATAATATGACAATGACTGGTGGAGCGAACACACTTGTTCACTGACCTTTGACGTGTTATGGATTCTCGGACACATGCATGCTCTAACTTGAAGACAAAGTTGAAAATCTAATTATCTACTGAGAGCCTGGCGTTAGACCTACTGAAAATTTCCACACAAACGCTAATACCTTACTAGGTCCGAGTACACACTCATAGACTGCAGACGGACAGACAGACAGACAGACAGATGGACAGACACACACACACACACACACACACACACACACACACACACACACACAAAACACACACAGTTTTCCGTGGAATGGAGTTTCGTCTGTTACAGTATCTTTCACATAGCTCACTTGAAGGGTAGCGATCACAGTGCATTCAGGTAAATACGGTACATTTTACCGTTGCACTATCATCAAAGCTAATGTTAATGAACACTATTCATCACCTACTTACCAATCAGACATTGAGATATCTCTTCAGCCACTATTGTGTAAATTATGTTGCCTAGAGTGTTATTTAAAACGTAGTTTCTTCATTAATTTATCACCAATAATAAATAGTTGCATTATGACTCAGTGACCACCAAGATGCAAAAAGCAGAATACAGTATTTTACCCACAGTACTGAAAGCTTCTTAGTCGTATGAGTGTGTAAGAGCCACCAGATTATTACATTTCGATTTTCCCTAATTGCATGAAACATGTCTAAGATAAAACAGCAAGTGCATTTGTTGCAGCGATATATGTAAGCTTTTACCAACGGAGTTACTTCAACTGATTTCAATTTTCAGAGCAATAAATAAACCCAAATAGGCACAAGATAGGAACATGTGGCTGTTGATTATACTATTGATTATAATAATAATCCAATAGATCACAATTTTAAATACACTGACTACCCAAGTGTTCCATTAGCGAGAGAGAGCTTATAGGCTGAATCCTTTCAGAACCTCACAACCACAGCACTGCCCACATTACACATTTTTTGTTTGGTGCTAGTAACATTCTGAAGCCTCAAATCCTATACTGTCAATAAAACAGACTTATTTATAGAAGCGTTATTAATGTGCTTACATTTTTCTTTCATTTTCCCCACAGATGTAGAAAAATTGGATTCAGAGGTCATCTGAAAAACACTTGCGGTATGTTTTCTGTGTCTGATGTCTGTGTTTCATCCATATTATTGTCATTATTATTATTATTATTATTACAGTGTGACCTCGGTGGCCGAACACAATTCATTCCAAAAATATGGTCGATTACCAGTTTGTTCAAAGAGTGAAACAATATTTCCCATAATAAATGTGAAAAGTCGAATAATGTGTTCAGATGAATGTCTACTTCCGTCAAGACAGTAATTTATAAATGAGGTGTATTTATGAAACATATTAATATACAGTGGTACCTTGGTTCTTGGTCGCTTTGGAGGTCAAACAAATCGGAATTCGAACAAAAAATCTGGGATTTTTTTGTCTTGGAAGTCGAACAAAATTTGGAAGTCAAACTCGAAAAATGCGCGAGAAAAAACGAGACCGAGAGTGAGGAAAAGTGCGCAACTTCCTTAAATCGGTCTCTTTTGACTCTATTCGACCACTGTGTGGATGTACTTGCTCCTGTTCTACAAAGTACAGTATATCGTGTTTTTTTGTTTACTCGATTAGATTAGTGAATAAACATGTCTCCAAAGAAAGCTACTGAAAAAAGGTTACTTGTGCGGAAAACTGTTGCGTGTAAGAAAGAGCTGATAGCGAAGCATGAATCAGGCGTGCGTGTTACTGATCTTGCTAAGGAATATGGCTAAATCAACGATATGCGCGATCCTGAAGAACAAAGAGAGTGTTAAAGCCAGTGATGTGGCGAAAGGCTCGACGGTTATCAGCAAACAAAGACCGCAAGTGCTGGAAGAGGTGGAAAAATTACTGCTCATATACATAAACTAGCAGCAGTTAGCATGAGATAGTGTTAGCGAGGATGTGATCTGCTGCAAAGCTCATGAAATCTACGATGATTTGGTGAAAAAAGACCCGAGCTCGAATCTTGAAGGGTTCCACTTTAAAGCATGTCGTGGCTGGTTCGAAAATAAACAAAAAACAAGTAAAAAAAAAAGACAAAATAAATAAATCTCTTAAGAATTTTGTGTGTTTGTCTTGTTGTTTCACATTTATTATACTATTTGATATATAAACGATATTATAAAATAACATTATGTTTAAAAAAGGTAGTTTTCTATCGTCTTGGAACGAATTAAAACCGATTACATTATTTGTAATGGGAAAAGCGGATTTGGAATTTGAACAAATCGGAATTTGAACAGCCTTCTGGAACGGATTAAGTTTGAGAACCAAGGAACCACTGTACAATATATACATTAAAGTACAAAAGAGTAAAACATACCCTTCTGGTTGCGATGTGTTGGCATATGTGAATGGATGGGGAGCGCGAGATGGGGGACATGTTATCGCTTTGAAGGGGCGTCCCCCTCCATAAAGCGACTCTCTTTGTCTCTTGACCGCAGTTGATTGTTCATCCTCTGCTGTTGCTTTCTTTGTCTTTTTCACAAAGAACTTGTTAATTGTTTTTGTCTCCATTGCAAAATTTTCCTGAAGTGCATCACAGCATCATCATTGAAAATGTGCACTGCCCTACGTGCTAACATGGTGTCGAGATGATATTTTTCCACAAATAACTGCACTTCCCTCATTTCACACACATTTCCTTGATTAAGGAACTCGGCGCTCTCTTCCTTCCCTCATATTCATCAGACGACAGATTTTTGTTGCTCTTCTTGCAGGTATTGCAGCTCTTCTGTATTTAATTCAATTTCATGGCTTTCCGAAAAAGGTCATGAACGTCTTCACTTTCGACTTCGAGTCTCAGACTTTTTCCCATGGACACAACTTCACCAATGAGAGCAATGTCATCAGGGTGGAACCCCTCGAAATCACGCTCTGCTACAGTCTGACCAAAGTTTTTTCTATGAGAAATTCAGAGTTCTGTATATCACTTGACTCCAAGCATTGTCCATTAGTGTGAAGCAATTCTGGATAGTGAAGTGGTCTTTCCAAAATTCCCTAAGTGTTAGCTGAGTGCCATTGGTCTCTTCAAAACACTTTCGGAAGAGGGCTCTTGTATAGAGCTTTTTGAAGTTAGAGATGACTTGTTGGTCCATGGGTTGGAGAGAAGGTGTCCAATTAGGGACTAGGAATTTCACTTTGATGAAATCAAAACCATCAGGTAAGTCTTCATCTAAATCTTGAGGGTGAGCAGTGGCATCATCCATGACTAGAAGGCATTTTAATGGCAGCAGCTTTTCCTTTAAATATTCTTTCACTTCTGGGCCAAATGTTTCATGCAGCCACTCTACAAAAAAATCAATTTACGTTCGGCCATCCGGAACCAATTAAAAAACGTAAGTCGGGAAGCGTCTGTATACAATTATTTTGTGCACTTGAATATTTTTAATCCATCTGTTTTTGTGAATGACTAGTTTAACATACTGGAGTCATTACTTTAGTATTTTGTGGTATAGTGGTGTAGTGATTAACACTGTAGCCACGTAGCAAGAAGGGCATCGGTTTGAATATCATGGCCATCTCTGGCCTTTCTGTGATTTTAAATGTTGATCTAAGGTTGAAACTACGGGACCTGGACTTGCTTAACTTAGGCAAGTTCTACTGTCCTCGTTTCAAACCTGGATCTTGAAGGATCTTGAAGGACCTGGACGACTGAGAATCTACACAGACAGATTCTGAATTCTCTTCCCTTGTCTGCGTGGGCTTCCTCCCACAGTTGAAAGACATACGCATTAGGTCAACTGCCTACTTTAAATTGCCCGTGGATGTAAATGTGAGTATAAATGATTGTTCATTTCTGTGTTAGTCGTGCCTTAAACTTGTTCAGGGTGTAACCCACCTCTTACCCAAAGCCACCTGGGACTGGCTCCAGCTTCCGACGTGTAATCAGTTCAGACAATGAATAAATGGATTATTTTTGCTTTTTTATTGTTTACTTCATTGGTAATTGTAAATCTTCCTGAGTTATGACAAAAGTACTGAATAAATCCACTCATTCGTTTATTTGCCCTGAACTTGTACTAGTGTCTTGAGGAGGCTGCAGCTTATTTCAGCTGACTCTTGAGCAAGGATATGCCCTGGACAGCTCACCATTAAATCACATGGAAATGCACACACACAACCATTCACATTCACATACACACCCAGGGTCAACTTGAAACAGCCAATTAACCTAATGGCGGCCCCCCTCCCCCTTTTAACATAGTGCCACCAATAATCAATATCAACAAGCTATTGGACAAATCAGTTCTTTTGTTTGGGTTCAAATAAAACATTAAAGGTTATATATATATATATATATATATATATATATATATATATATATATATATATATATATTACTATGGATGCCTGTGAAATGTTCGTGTTGAATGCATTATCTCCCTAAGATCATGTATCCAACAAAAACAGTGCAGTATCTGCTGTTCTTTATGAGCTGTGATAAATGGAACAAAAGCCACTAAGATGCTGATCAAGGTGTTCAGATAACACCCTAAACTAAGAAACCTTGAACTAATACACAGATACAAGGACACACACACACACACACACACACACACACACACACACACACACACACACAAAATCTGCAACACAATCTGATGTATCACTGTGCAGTCTCTCCAGCTCAGATACTGTTTAATAAAGATGAAGTGATAGACACCCAGCTAGCATTACTGTACCATTTCAAATATTTAGTGAGAAAGTGAACACTCATGTATAGATTTTTTGTCCCTATAAAATCAATTAGTTAGCTAAACCTCAGTGCAAAATGAAGGATGCAGCTACATGTCATGGTTGGGCAAGAAAGGCTGAGTGAGAATCTACCACATCCTCCCATCATCCTCTCTGTCTTCAGGATTACAAAGTTAACAAAGCAGTACTTTATGCTCAGGAAGTTTTGCTGCATGTGCAGTTACACATATTATCGCGCATGTCCTGATACTAATTAAGCAGGACCTTTGAACGCAGTTAATATAATCACAAAGGATATTTCCAAGTTGCACAAGTCTAAAAGATATTTCAGCATGACAGATTATATTAATAATAAACAAGATTTGTGTACCATGACAATGACACAAGCAGTGCTGACAAAGATGAAAAATAAACAAACCCCAAATGTTTGAACTCCCACACAGCACCATTTAACCCCCTTTTAAAAAGTATATATATATATATATATATATATATATATATATATATATATATATATATATATATATATATACATACATATACATACACACACACAGGGATCCCTCACTTTCCGCGGTTAATTGGGACCAATATCCCCCGTGACCACTGATTTCTGTGAAGTAGGTCACCCCCCAACCCCCCCTGACTGACGTATACGTACATGTATATGTGTATATAATATCAATAAATACATATTCAATGCTATAAATGCTTATAATAAGAATTAAACATTACAAATAATGTATAAGATGTAAATAAAATATAAATACACACACATATGCAGACACACACGCGTGCACGCATGCACTCAGATGCGCACCTCACAAAAATCTAACTAGTTATGATGGGAGTTTGGTTGTTTTTTTGTTTTGATTTTGTTTAGAGGGCTTTGTTTTTCCATAATTTCGGCTTGTTTTTGCCATTTTCCTTAATTTTTCCTCCTATTCTTCCTTAATTTCCTTATTTTTTAATTTGATGAATATTAAAAAATAAAAAAATGAGATGCACTGAAGCTGCATGGATTGAAGCACGAAGTAACAAGGGATCCCTGTATATATATATATATATATATATATATATATATATATATATATATATTTCTGTCTGTCTTCCTTTCGGCTTTTTTCCCTTTTACTCGGGAGTCGCCACAGCGAATCGTCTGATTCGCATGTTTGATTTGGCAGAGGTTTTTACGTCGGATGCCCTTCCTGTCACAACCCTTTTTAGCAAGGGACAGAAACACGCTGACGACTTTGCAGTCTACTCTTTACGAATGTCAGCAATGGTTCTTTTACATGCCTCTCACCATAGACAGTGAGAGACATGGCCCGCCTTTGATAACCCAGTTAGCCGCACTGGGTGGGACAGTGACAACCTTGTGGAGAGTGGGACTCGAACCCCCAACCTTTGGATCAGCGATCCAGCGCCCTATACCACTAGACCACCACTGCCCCTATATATATATATATAAAATATGTGTGTGTATGTGTGTGTGTGTGGCAGATCCATACAGTGATATCCTAGAGGAGAACATCCACTATGAGGTCAGTGAGAAGATTGTGAGTGGATTAGTCAAGGTAAGCGCTTGCTTGCCAAGATTAGCAATGAACATGATGTAATCACAACTATGCTTTAAATACTTTCCAGTACCAGTGGACGCATTTCATGCTTAAGGGTCATTAACTATACCATGAACATGAAAAACATAAAACATTCTCTTTCTTAGGCCAAAACAGCCAAATTCTTTTTTTTTTATTCTAAACTATTATAATTTTCCAGCCCTGAATCCATTTTTAATCAACCTTTTATTTGGTTAGCATGGTCTAACCATGTTCTAGCCATGCTTCGTGGGTTTCCTCCAGGTATTCCGGTTTTCTCCCACAGTTCACAAACCTCCCAATAGTCAGCTGAGATAGATGTCAGTTCCCCACAACCCTAATTAGGATTAGGTGTGTTAGAAAATGAGTGAATGAATGAACATCCCTCTATTTGCGTGTGCCATAAAGCTTTACATATTCACTCATCTGTTGAATTTTTCACTGCTGTTATTTCATAATGAAGCTCCAAACTTATCCAAACGCGGTAAAGCCATCAGCTCGATTTTGCTGTCGTGTTCTTGCTCACATGCCAACAGTCAATTCATTGGCACTGAAAATTTTCTTGTTCAGTCAATGGTTTCTCCTCTTGATGATAAACAATTGTTCAAATACCATTAAAAAGACAGAAAGTTCTATTACGGCTGTTTCTTTACTGAAAATAAATACAAACATTTTTAGAGCTCAGCTTTCAAGTAGTGCCTGTCTGTCTTCCTTTCGGCTTTTTCCCTTTTACTCAAGAGTCGCCACAGAGAATCATCTGATTCGCACGTTTGATTTGGCAGAGGTTTTTACGTCGGATGCCCTTCCTGTCACAACCCTTTTAGCAAGGGATAGAAACACGCTGACGACTTTTCAGCTACTCTTTACAAAAGTCAGCAATGGTTGTTTTACATGCCTCTCACCATAGACAGTGACAGACATGGCCCGCCTTTGATAACCCAGTTAGCCGCACTGGGGGGGACAGTGACAACCTTGTGGAGAGTGGGACTCGAACCCCCAAACTTTGGATCAGCGATCCAGTGCCCTATACCACTAGACCACCACTGACCCTCTTTCAAGTAGTGCCTGAATATTTATACAGTGATACCTCTGCTCACGAACATAATTGGTTCCCAGAAAGTGTGTGTGAGGCGAAAAGTTCGTCTTCCGAACATTTATTTCCCATAAGAAACCATTAAAATGAGAATAATCCGTTCCCAGGTCCCCATAAAACATAATTTTCTACTAAATAAGCCTTAAAACTACACACAAATATACCTTATTTTATGTATAATAAATGTCTATTGTATTGTAATTAAAGAAATAAACTGTACTGTATAATAAAGTCGTTTTATTTACCTTTGTGATGGTAGTTGATGGCTTGATGGAATGGAGTGGGAGGAGGAGGGAGGGAGGGACTTACTGTTTGGAAGGAGTGTTTGGAAACGCCTACTGTTTGGAAACATCCTTAGCCACACATGCACCCTTAATAGCTTCCTTGTTCTTAAGGATGGGAGCAATGGTAGACTTAGCGTACTGGTACTGGGACGCTGAGTCACACAAACGCACACCTCGTTCGTGTTTTTCAATGATCTCCGCCTGTGGTGGGGTCTTTTTCGGTCCCATAATAGCAAAAGTACACTCAATATGGTCCAAAATGTCTAGCAAACACAAACCACTTCCGCATTAAAAGAAAGGGGTTGACGAACTGTGACGCCATGAGCGTGCGTCAGCTTCTCGTGGCCGCCACCGTGGCGCTGTTCGACCGCGTGGTTTGATTCGTCCGCCGAAAACTAGTTCGTCAGCAGAGACTATATGCTCGCAAATTTAATGTTCTTGAGGCGAAAAGTTCGTGAGCTTAAGCGTTCGTCAGCGGAGGTTTTACTGTATTATGTATTGTGTACACAATGTGACAGATCACCAGGTCATCACAGGGCAGAAACACGCTGACAGGTATCATACATCCATTCATTCATTTCCTGAACCACTTAATCCTAATTAGGGTCACGGGGAGGCTGATGCACATCTCAGCTGACTCTGGGCAAGGGCATGGTACAACCTGGACAGCTCCCAGGCCATCGCAGGGCCGCTGGCAGTATGCAGCCTACTATTTATGAAAGTCAGCAATTTTTACATGCTTCTACATTTACATGCTTCTCACCATAGACAGTGAGAGATAATGCTCGGCCTTTGATAACCCAGTTAGCTGCAATAAGGACACTGACAGCCCGGTGACAGTGGGGTTTGAACCCCCAACCTTGGGAACAGTACTCCCTTTCACTCAGGAGTCGCCACAGCGAATCATTTGATTCGCACATTTGATTTGGCAGAGGTTTTTACGTCGGATGCCCTTCCTGTCACAACCCTTTTTAGCAAAGGACAGAAACACACTGACGACTTTGCAGCTACTCTTTACGAATGTCAGCAATGGTTCTTTTACATGCCTCTCACCATAGACAGTGAGAGACATGGCCCGCCTTTGATAACACAGTTAGCCGCACTGGGGGCCGCTTAATTCTAATTAGGGGCGTGGACAGGCTGGTGCCCATCTCAGACGACTCTGGGTGAGGGCAGAGGACACCCTGGAAAGCTCACCAGGCCATCGCAGGGCAGAAACACGCTGGCGGCTATGCAGCCTACTCTTGACGAAACTCAGCAATGGTTCTTTTGCAGCCTCTTACCGTAGACAGTGAGAGACATGGCCGGCCTTTGATAACCCAGTTGGCTGCACTGGGGTCGGTGGGGGTGAGGGAGGCAGTGACAACCCATTGAGAGTGGGGCTTGAACTCCTAACTTTGGGATCAGTGATCTAGCACCTTACACCCAGGCACCATAACAAATATTTCGCAATTTAAGGTTTGCCAGAATGTTATGTGTGGGGCCAGTGGTGGAGTGGTTAGGGTGCTGCACTCATGATCGGGTGGTTGTATGTTCAAATCCAGTTCGACCCCCACTGTGCTAAGACTCCTGGGCAAGGTCTTAACCACAAGTGTGCCTCTGTTCACCAAGTGGTATAAATGGGTACCAGTAAAATATACTGGGAAGGTAACCTGCGATGGACTAGCATCCCATCCAGGAGGAGTTGAACTGCTGGTAGCTTCACGCTATGGAAACCGGGCATAAGCACCGGCCTGATGAGTCACTAGGCTCGGGTGTAAAAAGCCTAAACGGACTTAACCTGCCTTCACCAGCATGTTATGTAAGATGACTGTGTAAGGCCTGCCACCCCAAATCCATATGATACTCAGTTGTAAGGCAACACAATAGTAAAAATGCCAAAGGCCACTTCTGATCCTGCCACGTTTCTTCACCTTTATATCTCATCAGTTCATAATTATATTTCTTTAACGGTGATACAATGGACATCGAACATATTGAACAAACCTTACAATGTAGTAACCTACCACAAACAGGTGATGAGTCAGTGTCCATCTCAGACTGGTCCACATCACCATGCAGAGGAAAAAGAGGATAATTTCTGTAGGTGTGATGTGTGCATGATCCAGCAGGGTTTCTATGGACAGTTTCATGCCACAGTCTTTACAGTCTCGATAGGTGTCCCACATAACACTACAGGATGTGGAGAAGAGTTGAAAGTATCCCAGCATGGGTTCCACCACCGATTCACCTGCCATGCTTTCTAACACTACTGGGTCTGAGTGTAAACTTTTTTAAAGGTTAAATGTGCTGAATTTCAATGGAAAGATTTTTTTAAAGCCAGAAATTGTGGCTTTAGACTAGTTAACTTCACAGAAATCTGTCTGGTCTGACATTTAAAAGGATTTAGCAGTGTAATAGTATGCTGTATAATTACACACCTTTTTAAATTTATAGCCAATTGGGTTTTATTATAGGAGACTCCAGACTCCAAGTTTAATTTCTAAAAATGATGCTTTTTGGTATGTCAATTGTCTTGAAATTGTGTTGCAATATTATAAGTATGAAATATTTTCCAGAACATGCAGCAGAGCATTAGTTATATAGATTCAATAAAAAGTCCGCACGAGCTGCTTCAATGCTCCAAATAAATGGCGGATGCGCTATTTCCCGTTATATCGCCCCCCCCGCTGCCTCATTATTCATCCGCTTATTAACCAACATCTCTGTCGGGTACACTAATATATAATCTCTTAATAATTTAAGATGAATTAAGAGTAGTAAAAATCCCAAATAATCCAAGGCTGTGTGGGAATCCGGTTGAGGATGATCCGCTTTCAGTCCACATTGTAGGCTTTTTTTTTTAATCAAAAGATAGCTATAATGTAAAGAAAAGTCGCTATATATTCATTAAACAAAAACAACAATAGAAATTTTATACTCAGGTATCTAAGTAAATAAAAAAACGCAGCTAGAGGTGCAGACGTGAGAGTCTCCGCTACATCTAATATATAATACAACATGCTTCACGCTTAAAAGAGAGGGTGTATGGACGAGTCTGCGTCATGACGTCATGACGTCACGGGCGACGGGGAACTGAGCTGTCTGTCAGCCAGGATTTTATTGAGCTGCAGGGGCAGTGACAAAAATTATTTAGTAGCTTAAATTGTGGAGGTTGTATATGATTTAAAGATTTTGAGTATTTGGTCTGTGCTGCTCTCTCTCTCTCTCTCTCTCTCTCTCTCTCTCTCTCTCTGTATATATATATATGCACTTTGTAATCATTCTTCTGTAATCACCTGAAGAGAGGGGATGGTTTCACCACCCCTCGAAACAGATCTGTAGTGATAAATGGAGTTTCAATAGAAAGCCTTTGTCCTGTCCTTTTGTGTATATATATATATATATATATATATATATATATATATATATATATATATATATGTATGTATGTATATATGTATATATATAGTGTGTGTGTGTGTGTGTGTGTGTGTGTATATATGTATATATATATATATATATATATATATATATATATATATATATATATATATATATATATATATATATATATATAGCAGTCTTTGTCCCTGGGGAATGATGGAGGCCTACTATATATATATATATATATATATATATATATATATATATATATATATATATATATATATATATATATATATATATATATCCTGCAATGGCCTGGTGAGCTGTCCAGGGTGTACCCAGTCCTCACCCGGAGTCGGCTGAGATGGGCTCCAGCCTCCCCACCACCCTAATTAGAATTAAACGGCTCCGAAAATGAATGAATGAATACACAGTATGTGTACACACACACACACACACACACACACACACACACACACCCTGGACAGCTCAGCAATCTTAGGGCAACCTTCTGTCTTTAAGCAGACTCGTCACTGACCCTGATCAGACCAATGACAGTGATGTCAACCACAAACCTCATAAGTTTCACATGGTGTGGATCCAGAACAGCAGTAGGAAAGCAGACACAACCCTGGAGGTCCGTAGTGCTGATGCACCAGGTGCTGAAAGGTGATGCTGCCCAGCATGATGTCGTCTATCTGTCTGGCAGCTGGTGATCCACGGGCAGGTGGAGGCAGGCACTGGAAACTGGAAGGTCTTCCTTCCAGTGAAGAACTACAGGGATGATGGATTTGAATGCTGAACTGAAGTCCTCAAACCTTGCATTATGATCCTTGCATATGTCCCCATTGGAGTCAAAGTGGTACATAATGTAGGTCACAGCCATGTTGACTCCATTGTCCGCTGACCTGGATTACTTGATTTTCTCAGTATAGCAGTCACATATATGTGACTATGTGAGTATTAAAACACATCAGTAACACTAATTCTTCAAGAAAAAAGCCATAAAATATCCAGTTATCCCTGGTGCTGTGTTCAGAAATGGCGATAAAGCATAGATAATAAATAACACACTGTGCATTGAAAAAGATCAGTTTTAATCTCCTATTATGCTTAACATAATGTCTAAAATTATAAACACTGCTATACCCATACGTCTGACTATACCACATACTGTTTCTTCAACCAGAAAATAAATCATGATGGTTGTTGTTACTTCAGATACTTCTTTATTCAACCACCCTAATTTGGTGAAGTTAGATGCAATATGGTCCCAGAAGAATATCTGATATTTAGCCACTGAAAATGAACATTATGTGGATTGATTGTTTTTACAGTTAAAGTATAAATAGCCTCCCCTAGTGTACAGATGTTCGAGGTACACCAGACTAAGCATGTGCTGGAAACTGGGCATTATATCATCTGCACTAAACAATTCCCATCTTAAATGTCAGGGATCCATCCTAGACCTGTTGCTGCCGTGACCTGCTCTGAGATAAGCAGAAGAAAATGGATGGACAGATGGATAGATTGACTAGATGTCAGAATCCACAAAGATAAAACTTAGTTTTAATTAAGCCAACTAAGTTTAATTAAACGTGTAGTTTTAAATGTAATTCAACTGTAAACACTTAAAATATATCTCTAAAGAAATCATTCATTCACACACATTCATTTGTTGAACTGCTTAATCCTACCATGGTAACAAGGAGGACGGAGCCTGTTTCAACTGACACAGGTATGTCCTGAATTGCTCTCCAGGCCATCGCAGGGCAACGGCCACACACTCACACCTAGGAGTGATTTAGAACAGCCAATAAGGTTAATATGCATATATTTGCACAGTGGGAGGACCCCGAGGAAACCCACCTACTAAACAGGGGTAGACCAGGCAAACTCCACAGAGAAACAAATCAAACCCAGGACCATGCTGTGAGGCAGTCAGGCCAATCAGGACACCACCACGGCACCATAATGCAATCATCCAACTATTAAATTTGTAATCTTAAATAATAATTACAAAGATGTTTTGAAAAAAGAACAAATAAAGTACCGTTTGCTTTTTTAATTCATCTATTTGTTTTCTGATCCGCTTAATCCTAATTAGGGTTGCAGGGAGGCTCGTGCCCATCTCAGTGGACTCTGGGTGAGGGCAGACTACACTCTGGACAGCTTGCTAGGCCATCATAGGGCAGACACACACTGACAGCTATATGCAGCTTAATCTTCACAAAAGTCAGCTTTGGTTCTTTTACAGCCTCTCACCATAGACAGTGAAAGACCTTTCCTAACCCAGTTAGCTGCACTGTGGCACTTTGCTTTTTCATTCATTCATTTTCTAAACCGCTTAATCCTAATTAGGGTCGTGGGGAGGCAGGCGCCCATCTCAGCTGACTCCGGACGTAGGCGGGGTACTCCCTGGACAGCTCACCAGGCAATCGTAGGATCAACACTCACACAACTATGCACACCTGGGAGAGATTTGGAACGGCAGGATGTTTTTGGACTGAGGGAGGAAACCGGAGAACCCGGAGTTAACTCATGCAAGCATGGGGAGAACGTGCAAACTCCACACATGAACGCCTAGGCTGGGAAGTGAACCCAGGACCTTCTTTCTGTGAGGTGGCCGTGCTAACCACTGTACTGCCCCACTTTGCTTTTTATGCACTGATAATATTAACTAATGAGTTGTGTTTGGTTTTGTTATTAAGTCATAATAAATTTGCAGACAGTCTCGCTGTTGAGTGAGAAGGACACATATGGTGTCCTTTTTCAGACTCTGTGATTCAGTCAAGGACATTACCAGCCTGCTCTCTGAAAATGCTCTCTAGTATTCCACCACATGTTCTTCCTATCAAGTTCTCACCTTAAGAAATTATAATGACAGAATGCCAAAAATGGGACAGAAATGGGAGTTTCGCAGTGGTGAGTGAGGGTATTCATATAGCATATGGTTCAGAAGATGGCACTTTTTACTCAGTAAATGTTTACTGTCTACTCTGATATAGAAGTTTTTTAAGCACTTGATGTCAAATCTGCAAATACATTCAATTTGAGTTCAGTTTTTTTCACTGAGGCTGAAAACAAAAAGTTCAGAATACTGAAGTTTATAGTGTACTATGAAGTAGTCAGAACTCCAAAGTGGATAGGTTATTCAGATATTCAGAACATTGACGTGTATATAGTGTACCAAGGTATTCATTTTTAATTCATTTTCTAAGCCACTTAATCCTAAATAGCTTCTACAGGGAGGCTGGGGCACATCTCAGCCC